>JAVJIX010000030.1:3475000-3937500 GCA_036785185.1 Paratrypauchen microcephalus
AATAAGTCCAAATATGTGTGCAGAGAAACACAAATGTATTACAGAAGTATTTTTTTATTTGATGAACTCTTTCTTTTACAAAATATTATAATATTATGGACAACCTGAAACTTTAAGAAAAATGCAATTTCAGCACAAGCATACAGGTTTCCCATTCACCTCCATGAACAAATAGGAATTAGTCAGTTTTTCTTGGAAAATCCTGCACTTTTTGACATTTTGCTGATGAGGGTGTCATGGTCAACAGTCAAAACGGTCCTTTAAGAGCGTTTGGATAGCGGCAAGTCTTCATTTGTGCTGCTCTGGTGGGAGGGGCTACGCACAGAGGCACTGGAGATGCTGCTATGCTAAACTGCACAGAAAAGAGGCTCAAAAAATTACCAATATTTTAATAGTAAATTAAAACAGAATTTCAGAACTTCAATAGAAAATCAGCTGAGGGCCTCCAAGGTCTTGGAAGGTCGGATCTGGCCCCCGGGCCGCATGTTTGACACCCCTGCTCTAAACGATAATAGTTTTGGGGGAAATGTTGTCAGTAGTTTATAGACTCAAACAAAAATGTTCCTTTTGCCCAAACACATACCTATAAGTCAGACCCCCAGGATTTCACGGGCATTTTTTGTGATTGTTGCGGGCTAAAATGCCTGAATTTGCGGGAGCTTTTCCAAAAAGTTGCGATGAAAGTTGCGGTGCTTTTAAGGTTTTTGTTGCGATTTTGTTGCGGGATGAAGTGAAAGTTGCGATAAATAGTTGCGATTTTCGCTTTTTGTAATTAAAATTGAGTAATATTTTGAATACTGAGTTATTACTGACAAAGAATAATACAAAGACACAGAGATCACAGATATGGTCCTAAAACAACCTTACCAATATCGAAAATAAATTACTACTAGGAGGGGAACTGTTTCGCGCGGTCTTTTGCTGTTATTTTTGTGGGCAAATGGCGCCGCAGACATGTTTCTTTGCCATTAGAAGCCGTGTCCCAATTGCCAGAGCGCGCGGCTCGGAGCGTGGCCTGAAGGGCATGTGCGACACACATTTCGACAGTACACTGGTGCGACGACTGCTGTCCCACTTCTTTTTTGTCCCATGCGCAGTTAACACGCGGTCCGAAGACCGCAGTCGTTAAGCGGTCCGCGGACTGCAGTCGGGGCTGAGCAAGTGTGCACCTCCTTGACTGCAGTCTGAGCCCCCTTCGGGCCGCGCTCCGGGCTGTGCGCTCTGGGAACTGGGACACGGCCACAGTTTCGTTTTGTCACACGGAAGTAAGGCAGAATGTTGCGGCTTCCAAACTCAAACCTTTTAGCCGCCGAGAATATGAGGTTGGGTCCTATGGCTCGCAGATTTGTGACGTGCAAAGAGGAGGCTATGGTGACAGATACGCTGAGATCCAGATATGTTTTGTGCATTTATTACAAAAAGAGCACACACAGCTATGACAGCGCAGCAGGATGAAATGGAACTCATGAAAACCAGCAGGATGAACAGATTAACGTGAAAGATGAATGAATGGTTTGCGGTCAACAAAAAATATGGCTACACCCCAACCCTGACTCTCTCCTCTGTGTGACAGGTGAGCGTGCGCTTTTACACGCACACACTTCCGTACGTGCACGCACCCACACTCACATGACCCACCGCCTCTGCCGCACACACACACAAACGCACTGTGCACCTCATCTCAGTTATGTCTCCTACACAGAAGAAAGTTGGTCGGCGTTCAATACGTCGCCGATGATTGGTCAAAATTAGTAAAAATTGCGGAAAAGTTGCGGTGATTGGTCAAAATTGCAACACCGCCCTGAATTTGCGGGGATTGGCTGAAGTTGCGTTGAAGTTGCAAATCGCAACATCGCGAATTCCTGGAGGGTCTGATAAGTAGTAAAATAAGAAAAACTGATCATTTTGCAGTGGTCTCTTATTTTTTTCCAGAGCTGTATACACGCAGTCACAAGACATGAAAAAAGCTAAAATATTTAGTTTAGTTTTTATACTTTTTAGAGTCTAGTCTAGACTATGTGAGTTTTCTGACTGAGCTTGCCTCTGTTGTTTTGCCTGGGATTTGAATCAATGCAAGATAGATCATCTTAATGACATACTGTAGAACATTCTAGTGATATCAATAATTTATCCATAAAGATAAGCAGATGGCAGATCCTAAGAAGTATAGAATGTACTATTAACTTTAAAATGGAAACTTGGCAACCTTAAAAAATTGTTTTGCACTTCAGTAAATCTTTTCTATTATTGTTACAATTGTACAGTAAGAGCATCAAATATATTTTCAAAAAGTAAGAAACAAATGCAATCCTAGAAAATCTTTTCAGCAACTTAATTTTTTTTTTATATCCCATGTCATGAATGTGTGTCCGTGCTTATACTGAGCCAGTTCACTTAAAGTCATCTCCAGAGGCTTTGCCAGTAAACCCAGCAAATCCCCCTCTCAGCAGCGAGCACTCTGGCCCCTGAGACTGGAGAAAATATTACAGCCAGATATAAATACATTTTATGGCATGACTGTTAAAAAGTAGGTTTCTTTGATTTTTCTTTATTTTATTTTATTTTATCTATGATGATATGATGATAGAACGGTTTAATACCATACTGTGAAACATTCCAGACAATAACATCTCCATGGAGACAAACATTTGACAAAAGTTACATGATGCACCTTTAAAGAAGACATAGTATGCTTTTTGTGGTATTATGAGTTCATTTTACATTGCAATATTGATCTAAAATGACTTAACAAGAAACAGGTTCACACACTTCTGGTTTTGTAAGTGCTGAACTGAATCCTTTATGTCTCTTTATGAGAACAGGTCCAGAGCTGAGGCTGGTCTGAGGACAGGTCCAGAGCTGAGACTGGTCTGAGGACAGGTCCAGAGTTGAGACTGGTCTGAGGACAGGTCCAGAGCTGAGACTGGTCTGAGGACAGGTCCAGAGCAGAGGCTGGTCTGAGGACAGGTCCAGAGCTGGGGCTGGTCTGAGGACAGGTCCAGAGCAGAGGCTGGTCTGAGGACAGGTCCAGAGCAGAGGCTGGTCTGAGGACAGGTCCAGAGCAGAGGCTGGTCTGAGGACAGGTCCAGAGCTGGGGCTGGTCTGAGGACAGGTCTAGAGCTGGGGCTGGTCTGAGAACAGGTCCAGGTCCAGAGCTGAGGCTGGTCTGAGGACAAGTCCAGAGCTGAGACTGGTCTGAGGACAGGTCCAGGTCCAGAGCTGAGGCTGGTCTGAGGACAGGTCCAGAGCTGGGGCTGGTCTGAGGACAGGTCCAGAGCTGGGACTGGTCTGAGGACAGGTCCAGAGCTGAGACTGGTCTGAGGACAGGTCCAGAGCTGAGACTGGTCTGAGGACAGGTCCAGAGCTGAGACTGGTCTGAGGACAGGTCCAGAGCAGAGGCTGGTCTGAGGACAGGTCCAGAGCAGAGGCTGGTCTGAGGACAGGTCCAGAGCTGGGGTTGGTCTGAGGACAGGTCCAGAGCTGGGACTGGTCTGAGGACAAGTCCAGAGCTGAGGCTGGTCTGAGGACAGGTCCAGGTCCAGAGCTGAGGCTGGTCTGAGGACAAGTCCAGAGCTGAGACTGGTCTGAGGACAGGTCCAGGTCCAGAGCTGAGGCTGGTCTGAGGACAGGTCCAGAGCTGAGGCTGGTCTGAGGACAGGTCCAGAGCAGAGGCTGGTCTGAGGACAGGTCCAGAGCTGGGGCTGGTCTGAGGACAGGTCCAGAGCTGGGACTGGTCTGAGGACAAGTCCAGAGCTGAGACTGGTCTGAGGACAGGTCCAGGTCCAGAGCTGAGGCTGGTCTGAGGACAGGTCCAGAGCTGAGGCTGGTCTGAGGACAGGTCCGGGACACTCTGGGGAGCGATAAGAGGAGCAGCTGTGGAAAAGAGTCCCCTGAGGTGCTCTCTCTGGGATTGTGCTGTGGATGGCAGAAAAGGCTCCAAAGCACGAGAAATATGCACATACAAAAGGACACTTTATTAGGTACACCTGTTACATAGAGCAGAGTGGTCTTTCAATGTGGTTTGGTTATTTTTATTTATGTTTTTAATCTATTCATTACGTTCAACATAGTTTCTGTGGAAAATAAAATATTACTATATTTTTACTTTAAAGAATCCCAAAGCATCTGAACACTTTTGAATGTACACATTATTGTTTTCTTATGGATATTTGTTCTCTGTTTTTTACCCACATTTTAATGCAGCTGGAGCAGTGCAATGCCAGGGATCCAGATCTTATGTACACTAAGCACTACCTTACCTGAAGGATTTTACCTATGTGTAAAACTAGAAACCTTCTTGCTATGAGACAGAAGTGCTACCCACTCAGGTCCATATGCAAAATATACTTGAAAATAATGGTGAAATGAACTGGTTGTCTTAAATGTGTCCTCTGATTAATAAAGTACATATCTATTTATTTATATCGGGTATTAATTAAATACAATCAGCAAAATATGTATGAAAAAATATGGAATGGTAAACGTGGCTAAGGAATAGGAAAAAAGAAATCCAACTTAATCTAAATTGCACATCATTCATAAAGAATGCCCTGTTCCACTGTTTGAGAACCATCGAAGAAAGCAATATCTGTTGTCAAAAAGGTACTAAGAGCACATATATAAGGCCAACATTTAGTCAACAGCAAAAGCTTTTCACACATTAAGTCTTCACTCTAGCAGCTTTTGTCTCCAACTATTGATTGTAATAGATTTTTATATGCGGCTGTGGGCACTTTAAGATTTCTGTTCATTTTCTCAGCTATTTCAAAAAAGACATTTCGTTTTAATGTTGTACTACGAGCCTCGGAGACACATGGCATCGATATGAATATGAATATGGCTAGACTTGACATGTGACCTTTATGTGGTTAAAAATCATAATTGGTTGATATAATCCATAGCTTTAGCTGTCAAGACACTATCAACATATTCACCCGTTTTCTCTACTCATTATAGAGCTGGTTCAGTCAGTGCGGGCTTAGTCTTTGAGACAAAACAGACACACCAAGGTCCATATCAATTACGCACACCCCCACACAAACATATACTCATTGCTGTACCATAACATTAGGCCTGTGGAGGCTTGTTACTGAGCAGTGCATTCTTATCAGAGACCCGAGGGGAAAACCTTTCACCCACACAATATAACAAAAGGTTCATACTCACATGTGTATGCTATGCAAATGCACGCCCCATTCAGAATATTTAATTATCACAGTGCAATTAAAATTTCACAGTGAAATTATATGTTTGAAGGAGTGCATGCAAATGAAGGAGACCGGGAAAAACTGTGAAATCGACAATTCAACAAAGTGCGGCATTGTGAAAAGCAAAGTACAACTCTTCTTTGAATGGTATTGATCAACAGCTAGATTTATGTCGAGATAGAGAGATAGATAGATAGAACTATAATTGGAAGAGATAAGAAAAGTCACCATCACACTTGAATTCCTTGACCAGCCAGCCTTGAATGCAGAAGGGACATTATTGTGTTTCTCAAATTTGGAAAACATCTCATTTCAAACCATTCAGAACAAAATACAACTTCTTTCACATCAAATACATTTTGTGTTCTGCTTCTTGATTCTGTGGACATCTTTGCTGTTTAGAAATCTGTGTTATTTCTCTTTTTTTCTTTAATACACACAAGCTGCCATGTTTGTTTATTGTTTGTTTGTTTTTACGCCAATGGACTGTGCGTTTCTCTGATTGGTTAATCTGCCTGTCAATCACGTCCATTAGAAATCTGGGAAACAGGACACAGTTCCAGATCTAGGTCTTTGTAAAGTTAATTAGTAAAATTATCAAAGCGCTGGACTTCAAATGGACATGAACACCTTTTTTGGACATCTTGACAGCAAAGGATATGACTGACTGTTAATGTTTATTTGTGTGTGTGTTTGTATAAAACAAAAGAAAAGAAAAGAAAAAAAACAGCATTTGTCAGTGTGTGTAGTTTTGGCAGTCAATGCAATAACAGGATGTTTTCATGTATTCTTTGAAATGAAGGTGAATGAAAAGATTCAAGATGTTTGTGCCATACAGATCATGTGGTGCTTGAGGAAGTTGCCTGAAGTGTTCTATTATACATCTCTGGAAAAAAATAAGACACCACTGCAAAATGATCAGTTTTTCAGATTTTACTACTTATAGTTATGTGTTTGGGCAAAAGGAACATTTTGTTTGAGTCTATAAACTACTGACACTACTCCCCCAAATTTCAAAGAAAAATATTATCGTTTAGAGCATTTATTTGCAAAAAATGACAAATGATCAAAAATAACAAAAAAGACAAAATTTCAGACCTCAAACAATGCAAAGAAACAAGATCAAACTAATTTTAAAACATCATACTAAATTTGAAACTTAAAGGGACAGTGTGTAAGATTTTTACCTGTTAATTACTGAAATTGAAGATACCCATTCAAAAATACATTGTTTTCCAAGCCTTTTCACTTCCATCATGAAATCAAAGTATTCTTTTGGACTTAGATATAGTCACATAAAAGGGGGATCTTCCCCATATAGAGGCAGCCATTTTGAATACGAGAGCCGCAGAAGGACATTTGGGCTCATCCTTCGCCTCGGCTCCTGCTAACAGCTGCTCAGCCGCGCTGCATATTGGAACAGAGGAGCGAAGGAGAGAAGGGGAAGGGGAGGGGGGAAGGGGGGAGCCTCGTGTAAAGAAGCATGCTGCTATCACACATCGTAATGGATATAACACGTATTTTGGACTAAATTGTTTTACTGGATTTTATTCGCTGGATCCTTATGGACAGATTGAGACCAAGTTTATGATGAAATACAGAGTTTGACCTGTGCAGAGCCTTCAAAGGTAAGCTAAGTAAGCTAAGTTTTGTGCTTTTCTGTATAAAAGCCCCATGTGCTCGGGGAGTGATTGTTTTGCAGGGAAATGAATTGCATAGTCAAAAAGAGGAGACTGTAAGGTTTCATTTGATGTGTAGATTGTCATGAATCATGATCGGGATTGTGTGTTTTCATGCGAAAAGAAAAAAAAAAAGTGAACGGGGGACCGCGTTTTATGTATACAGCGGTGCGCGGTTCGTGCGCGGGCACGCGAGATGACGGCGCTAAGTCGCGCCCGGGTGACCCTCGAGGTCTGCCATAGCCAAAAGAGGAAGTGGAATAGCTACTAACCACCTATGCGCCACGAATCCTACACACTGTCCCTTTAAGATAAAGCAAATATAAAGGGCCCATATTACACTATTTTCTGATCTACTGTATGTTATAAGGCTGTTTCCTCATTAAAAACATACCTTTTAATTTCATTCACATGTTTAACACACCCGTTCTGCATATTTAGACTGAGTTCCACCTTGTGATGTCATGTGGCAATACAGGAAGTGCTCCATTGTGTTTTTTAACTCCATACACCTTCACTAGTATCATTTTGATTATTTCAGCCTTGTAATTGCCTATCTCTACTAAAAGAAAGGTTAAGGCAGCTGTTGACCTAAAAACTACCACTCCATGACATCACACAGTGTAGCAGAGCATTTTGAGCTTTGGAGATGTAGACTGAATGATAATAAAGGGCTACTCAAAATGATCACTTTTTCTGATTTTACTACTTATAGGTATGTGTTTGGGCAAAAGGAACATTTTGTTTGAGTCTAAAAACTACTGACAACATTTCCCCCAAATTCCAAATAAAAATATTATCGTTTAGAGCATTTATTTGCAAAAAATGACAAATGGTCAAAATAACAAAAAAGATACATGTTTTCAGACCTCAAACAATGCAAAGAAACAAGATCAAATTCATTTTTAAACAACATAATACTAATGTTTACACTTAAGAAGAGTTCAGAAATCAATATTTGGTGTAATAACCCTTATTTTTAGTCACAGCTTTCATGCGTCTTGGCATGCTCTCCACAAGTCTTTCACATTGTTCTTGGGTGACTTTATTCCACTCCTGGTGCAAGAACTGAAGTAGCTCAGCTTTGTGTTTGTGTTGGAATTCAACAGACGCTGGAATGGAATGGCTGTAATACATGTAGAGATGCTGATTTCAGAAAAAAAAAATGCAGTGGTCTCTTATTTATTTTTATTTTGTTTCCAGAGCTGTAGTACTCTGTCTACTTATACTCACTGTTGTACTGATGCTTGGAGAAGATTAATGAGGAGCTGGCAACATTGGTCATCCATGATTATCCACTGTAACAAGCTCTCTGACCTTCAATAATAAAAGTGCAAGATAGGGTGCCCTACCTCCTATGTGTTCCATGTTCCAACAGATCCAATTTCAAGCAGTTTTTGACCTGAATTTTTTCCTGCAGACATCCAGTTTCCTCTTAAAACACTATTGATTCTATACCCTCCTTCTCACCAAAAACCTTCACTGCATCCTGTATAAGTCTAGTACTGCATTAAGAAGTACAGTGCACGGACTATATGCACATGCTAATGCCACAGGGGCAGAGGGGGAATGTAAATGAGCAAACCCCCCAGGTAATTAAAATCCCAGCCCCTGACTTATTACATGGAGGCTTCCTGACTAACAAACACCTGTGCTGTATCAATTAGAAGGGGCTTTATTTGTATAAAATAAATGGAGTACAGCCCAGTCTTGTTAATTTAAAGATCATTTATTCTGCATCCAGCTGTGCCACGATGTGTTTCTGTTCATCTTGGCATTTACTTGAGGACTGGCCACATTTGTATAAGTCATTTAGATGAAATTGGAAGAATTTGGTGAGCGTTCTCTCAGCATTACGCAGTTATTGTAATCATTAATGGCATGTTGTCAGTCAGTAAAGAAGAAATGTTACATTGCTACTGATATATACTGCGAGTCAGAAGTTTGGACACACCATCTTTTTTTCTGTGTTTATTACTTTTAACATTTGATACATACAGAATACATAAGAAATAAGATGCATGTATATAGAAAAGAAAAAAAGTTAAATAACACAGAACTTTTCATCACAAAAGCAAAACCACAAAAACACAAATCCTTAAAATCCTTAAATCTTATCTCGTCGTTGTGACTTTGGTCTTCCTGATGTTCTCCTCACAAGCTCCTCGAGTCTCTTTGTGCAATATTTAAACTCTGCATTTAAAGGAAAAAAACTGAGCTGAAGATTTGGCAAAACCTGAACCATGACACCAGGAATTGAACCTTCAACTCTTCAAACGTTCAATACAAAACGTCTCCTTCAAAATCCAACTGTGCTTTTCAGGAACGGCTAAAAAATTAGCCATCCTTTGCTTTGTCGAAAAATATTTTAATTATTTTTTCTTTTTTACAAAATAATCCCATATTTCTTGCTTCACATATTTGATGTCATATGTGCATAAAATAAAATAAAATAATGATAATTTAAAAAAAAAATTACTGGTGCTGTTTAAACATACACAAACAGTCAAACGTTTGCGTACAACATCTCATTTTTTTCTTTTTTGTACTACTTTGTACATTTTAGATAAATACAGAACAGAATGCATGAAGAATCCCTCAGTCGTCCAGGTAGAATCCATGATAACAGGAGAAATGCAATTTGTCAACTGGAAAAAGTTTATTGGTCGAAACCGTTTCGCCGCTCATCTGAGAGGCTTCGTCAGTTCTGGTTAGAGTGCTGGTTAGACACTGCTTATATCTCGCTGCAGGGAGGAGCTAACTATACTGCATTTTTTCTGAAACTATCTCGCCTATTTGTTTCTGTCTTTTGTTTCTCTGGCGTCTAGTGGCGTCTGACGAAGCCTCTCGGATGAGCGGCGAAACGTTTTCGACCAAATAAACTTTGTCCAGTTGACAAATTGAATTTCTCCTGTTATCATACAGTCAGAATATTTATCGACAAAGCAAAGGGTGGATAATTTGAGGATTTTGGTTATTAATTATATTTTTATTTTTATTTTTTTTCCTTTGGTACGTAATTCCATACATCTTACTTCATATAGCTGATGTCTTCTGTATATATATCAAATGTAGAAAGCAGTAAACATATGAAAAATAAACACTGGTTGAGAGTGTGAGTCCAAATGTTGACTGGTTGAGTGTATGTTGAACTCTGAATCATTGCAGAAAGGTGTAATGTTGAAGCGTCATAACAGCAAAGCAAGTAGAGAAAACAAACTTTAGTTTAATCCAGCTGGGAGAAAACTCCAGATGTATCAAAAGCAAAATAGGCCTTATTTCCAGTTTTCCAAAATAGGTAGTCAAAATTGCCATGTGTTTTGCTTGATTTGGGCACTTCACAATCCTGCGCAGTGATTGATCTGAACCACTGGCGTTCCGGCAATCACAACAGCGGGAGCCAGACCAGATGGATTCTCGTAAGTTTATGAGCTCACGAATATTGAGAGAATTAAAGGTCCTTCATTACATAAAATGGACTCTAGGGAGGTTTAAGCCATGTTAGAATGCTGTTACCTCCTCAAAAACATACCTGGAGTTGTGTTTTCTTTCATTCACACATATTTTTTTTTTAACTTTATTATTAGTCTGTCTACATTTCTAAATCTCAAAATGCTCTGTTCCACCTTGTGATGTCATGTAGTGGTAGTTTTTGAGTTTTACTTGTTGTTTAGATTATGCAGATGATTCTAGTGAAGGTGTATGATGTTCAAAAGTATAGGGGCACTTCCTGTATTACCACATGACATCACAAAGTGGACCAAAGTGTTTTGTGTTTGACAGAAGAACTGAGCCTAAATATGCAGAGCTTGTGTGTTAAACATGTGTGAATTAAACAACTCCAGGTATGTTTGTGATGAGGAAACAACATTATAGATCAGAAAGTAGTGTAACATGGGCCCTTTAATTGCTGCCCAGGTTATAATTATGCATTATATTGAAAGACTGACCCCTCCTGAGGGCCCGAATGATCCTGGGATCTATGTTGTCTGTGGTTTCATGCCCCTGCTAGGGTCACCCAAGGCAAAGAGGTTCTGGGGGACGGGTCGGACTAAGAATGGTTCAGAAGCCCTTATGATGAGAAACACAGCAAGGCCAGTTACGTCGCCCGGATTGGCTTCATCGGCCCCCCACCCTGGACTCAGGCCTGGAGTGGGTGTTTGATAGCGAGCCTCTGGTGGCCGGGCCTTCCCCCATGGGATCCGGCCGGGCATGTGGGGCTGTCCTCCCATGGACCCACCACCTGCAGGAGGATCCATAGGGGGCCGGTGGAGGGAGATCTGGGTGGCAGTCGAAGGTAGGAGCCTCGACGACCGGATTTTCGGACATGGAGACTACCTGGACGCCTCCCTCGAGAGGTGTTCCAGGCATGTCTCACTGGAAGGAGGATCCAGGGAAGACCCAGGATACGTTGGAGAGACTATGTCTCTGGTCTGGCCTGGGAACGTCTTGGTGTTCCCCCGGAGGAGCTGGAGGAAGTGTCTGGTCTGAAGGAAGTCTGGAAGTCACTGCTTAGACTGGATCCAGATAAGTGGAAGAAAATGGATGGATGGATTGAAAGGCTGAACTTTCCCTATTGAAGTGGAGTGGACCTATGGCACCTAGTTTGAAAGCATTGTTCCATTGTCATTCTTCTAAATTCCTCTTCATCCTGATTGTCATCATCATAAACCCTTCGTGTATATGTATTTCTCATTGCGATGTCTCAAATGTTTTATCAGAGGGGGGTTGATTGTAGCCTCCATCACTTCTCACAGCATGGATTCATATAATGTTTAGAGGCATATATTTAAATGTAATGCTAATTCTTTTTGACTGACTTTAAAATTATTTTTGACATTCAAACGAACTTTAACCAACATTACAACATGCAGTTCCAGAGTTGGATTAAGAAGAAAGTTTTTGTAATTTAAATGCAGATGTCTAAAGATTAGGGATGTGAAGTGTCTGAACGAGTTTGCTCTTTTTAACGGTTCCTAAACTTGAGCAGCCGGAACCAGATCTCAGTTTTGAAAAGAACTGGATCTTTTTAATTTAATTTCTTATGTATTTTATCCTTATTAACACTGAATCAACACAAGAATACACAGACATACAGAGTGGGCATAGCAACATGAGTGAGAGCTTTATGGACAGAAAAACATAATTTGACACCATAATAAAGATTTTTTTAAAAATTATTATAGTGTAGTGTTTTATTTAGGTAAAATTTGAAAGGGTACACATGATTTCCGTTTGAAACATTTAAAAAGAAAACTTCGTCATGGTCATTTCTCTCTGTGATTAGTTTGTAGATAAAATGAGTTCACACATTGGCTTCTGTCATATAGTGAAAGTCTTTTGACCGGCTCTTTGAAATGAATGGATACAAAAGATACAGATTCCGTAAAAGGGACAAAAGTCTCTACTAAAGATGAACTTAGAGACAGAAAAATCAAACTAAATACAGTGGTACCTCACCTTACGAAATTAATTTGTTCCAGAAGTGGTTTCGTAACGTGAAAAATTCGTAAGTTGAGTAGCTATTTCAATGGAAAAAGCCTGATTCGTTCCAAGGCCCCGATCCAAGTTTTTTTTTTTTTATAGTGTAACAATGTGTTCTGCGTCCTGATTGGTTTCTCAGACTGGATTTAAACTTTTCTCACGTTTGTCTCTCGTTTAAACACTCAAACTTTCATAGATTTTCAACAAAACATATCAATATTGAAGTGTGTGGGGGGGGGGGGCGGGAGGGGGGAGAAAACTGCGCGGTCACGTGTGCGCAGCATGACCCCGCGCAGAGCTGACAGCAGGACTAGACCAAGGTCTAAACCTGAACTGGACCAGGACTAAACCAGGACTAAACCTGGACTAGACCAGGTGGATTAAAGCGTTGCGTGCGGGTCTATTTCCTGGTTTCTCACGAGTCACAGCTGAGGCGAGCAGCGAGGAAGGAGACCTCAGGGAGGAGGGGACCGCAGGCAGTCTGAGCGCATGTGAGCGCGGCTCCTCCTGGTTTAGTCCAGGTTTAGTCCTGGTTTAGTCCAGACCACCGCGGCTCCTCTAGACCTCCTCTAGACCTGCGCTCAGACTGCCTGCGGTCCCCCTCGCTGCTCCCCTCAGCTGTGACTCGTGAGAAACCAGGAAATAGACCCGCACGTGGCGCTTTAATCCACCTGGTCTAGTCCTGGTTTAGTCCTGATTTAGTCCTGGTTTAGTCCAGGTTTAGTCCTGGTCCAGTCCAGTTTAGATCTTGGTCTAGACCTGCTGTCAGCCCCGCGCCGGGTCATGCTGCGCACACGTGTCCGCGCAGACTTCTCCCCCATCCCGCTTCCCCCCACACTTCAATATTGATACGTCTTGTTGAAAATCTATGAAAGTTTGAGTGTTTAAACAGAGACAAATGTGAGAAAAGTTTAAATCCAGTCTGAGAAAAGCGTATAATGTGTGTGGCTGAGCGCGCATTATTTGAATTTTTGAGATTTCGCGTTTCGTAACTTGAAATTTCATTCGTATCTAGAGACAAAAATTTACCGTGAAGGCGTTTCGTAACTTGAAATTTTCGTTTGTTGGGTCATTCGTAAGGTGAGGTACCACTGTAGTCTTTTTTACACAATACTCTGCAGGAAAGCTCTACCCAAATGGAATAATGGTGCAGAGAAGGACAGTGGCAAAAAAAAAAAAAAAACATTGGGTCTCCAGCTTGGACACTTGAACCCAAAATGAACCAAGGCCCATTCACCGATGCCACGCTTTGCCAGTCCAGGAGGATCCAATTATGGAGTTATGAGCCCACTCTACACAGTATATGTTGGTGTTGGTGAAATGCCACTGAAAATGCATTCATGGAGGAAATAAAAATAAAACAGACCCGAAGAAGCAAAGGAAGGTATGGCAGCACCAGCAGTATACCCAGAGTTTTACCTATGTATTTATTTATTTATTTATTTTTAACTAGAAGTGTTGTACCTAATTTTGAACCATGCATGTCCAACATGTTTTAGTCTGAACAGTGAACCCCATACAGAGTGACTTCTACTAGCGACTAAAACAAAAAAACACTTTAAAAAGCACGTTAAAATGCATAGGTGATATCCTTCTTTTTCTATTTCTTTCTCAAACATTTCCTTTACATTAGATTGCACTGTGTGGAGAGTATTTTCCTGAAATAGAAGAAAGCAGGTACAGCTATTTTAAATTCTTAACCCATTTCAATCAGATTTCACACTTCTTACTGTATATTCCATTGTCCCAAGTCCAAACATGTGGAGTCTGTACAGTTGTATTTTGTGGAGAGAATGCATGTTTGTGTGTGCCTCAGTGCACTTCATGATGAAAAGGCTCCTGATCCACCTGCTCGTTCATCAGAAGAGTGCTGCAGATGGTGTTCTGTGACAGACACGAAAACATACAACTTTTACTGCTAATTAATCCTTCCATTTTTTTCCAGTAGAAATGTAAATACAATGAATGAGTCCAAATAAAGAAACATGTTAGATTTTACAGTTCATTCTCTATCTGTTTTAATTGGCATATTTATCCTCAGATTGATTGTTCTGTCTGAGGTTTTCTTTCAACTTTTCTATGACACCCATGGATTATTGTGTTATAATTTGGACATTTTAAATAGCTATATTGATCTAAAATAATTGAATACAATAAAAAAGTCTGCAGACTTCCGGATTACAAAACTACTGTGGCCAAGGGGAGCTGACATTGCGGGAAACCTTACAACACAAAGCAGCAAAGTAGAAAGAAGCAGATTTTTTTTTTTTTTTTTTTTTTCATTTGCCAAAATGACTGCACAATGCTCCAGAATCCTATGTGTATTACTGATTAAGAAAATAAAAGCAGCGCAAAGCAGTGGGCATGTACTGCTTTTGGGGTTGATCAGAGCAATGACGTCTTGTCCCAAACATGCATCAGTCACACTAAATACAAGCTCGAGAGGGTAAATGAGAAGGGGAAATAACTATAACATGATTAACAGCCCTGCTTGACATGTGGATGATATATTATGACCAGCATCTGTTTCGGATGCCTCCTGGACGCCTCCCTCGGGAGGTGTTCCGGGCATGTCCCACCGGGAGGAGGCCCCGGGGAAGACCCAGGACGCGCTGGTGGGACTATGGCTACGTTCACACTGCAGGGCTTAATGCTCATTTCCGATTTTTTTGTGAAATCGGATTTATTTGCAAGGCCGTTCACATTTCCAGTTAAATGCGAATTGTATGTGATCTCCAGTGTGAACGCTAAACTCCCCAAAAGTGTCCCGCATGCGCCTTGGAGGACACGATGACGTCACACGCAGCGAACGCGCTCAATGTTTACGGAAGTAGCCTAAAGTTGCTTTCGTACCGGAGCCAAAACATGTACAGCTTATTTGTTTTAAGGAGGAGACGGAGAAGGACGAGGTTTTTGGCCACGGCGTTTTGCAGGGCAGTGGCAGCAACGTGTGCAGAAAGGAACATGTGGGTGCGGAGTCACAGGCAGGAGGGGTGGGATTACTACATGCTTCGCCGCTTCACTGATACGAGTTTATATACTATTTTCGCATGACGAGAAGAACGTTTGTGCACATTTGTGGACGCCTACTTGTACCACTCTCATTGGAGGAAACACACTCAGGTCGGATGAATGCGACCTGGCCGTTCAGACTGCAGTCGCATGTCAAAAGATCGGATATGTATCGGATTTAGGACCACATATCCAAGTGGCCTGGATCGCATTTGAAAAAATCGGATCTGTGTCGTTCACACTGTCATTAAAAGATCAGATACAGGTCGCATAGAGGCAAAAAAATCGGATTTGGGTCGTTTCAGACTGCAGTGTGAACGTAGCCTATGTGTCCCGGCTGGCCTGGGAACGCCTTGGGGTCCCCCCGGAGGAGCTGGAGGAAGTGTCCGGGGTGAAGGAGGTCTGGGCGTCCCTGCTTAGACTGTTAGACTGTTGGGCGACCCAGCCCCGGATAAGCGGAAGAAAATGGATGGATGGATGAATGATTAACAGCTCTAAAAAGTCGATAAAAGTTTAGTATTTACCATCCTAAATTGTCATTATTTTAACATTAGGCTAACTGAAATTGATGTGAGGTCTGATGATACAGTCCCGAGCTCTATAGTACATCATATACTTTGAGTCAGAAGTTTTGTTTTGTTTCTTGAAGTTTTCAATCATGAAAAAACTCCAATCTTCTGTGTGAAAGTTACTCTACACCTCAATTTAATCAGGAAATCTAAACCCAGAGCCTTAACTCACTCTTAATAATTAACAGGACCAACCTGGTGGAAGTCGTGACATTCATTTCCGAAAGCTTGCAGCTGTTTCAAAGGGGGACTGCTTGCTTTCAGATAGTGATGTGAGCCTTCCACATATCAATTTCCTGAAGAGGCCCCGCAGTTCAAAGACACTGTGATCCCTGTGCTGTGAGTTTTGACCCGGCCCTTGTCAGATGTGTCTATGTGCAATCCGCCGCCTGCTAACTCCGATTGGCTTTGTGCTGCTGATAGGACCAAGCTGTATTGTGTGAGAAAGTTGGATGGTGTTTTCAATGTAAACTTTCTCCACTGTGGGGGAACATTACAGGGAAGTTTATGATGCTAAAGCTGAAACATAAACATGGCATTTGGTTTGGCACAGCGGTGAGATGTTGGTAATGACAACCCACATACCACTAACAAAAAATGGGACGCTGCACTATTTAGAGAAAGCTTACCTGGTGTTGAACATAATGGAAACTTAGCTTTAGCTTTTCAGACAGAATAATGTAGAAAAAAAAAAGATTATCATTGACTCTATGGAGGTCATAGACTGTCTACAGCTCTGGAAAAAAATAAGAGACCACTGTATTTTTTTCTGAAATCAGCATCTCTACATGTATTACAGCCATTCCATTCCAGCGTCTGTTGAATTCCAACACAAACACAAAGCTGAGCTACTTCAGTTCTTGCACCAGGAGTGGAATAAAGTCACCCAAGAACAACGTGAAAGACTTGTGGAGAGCATGCCAAGATGCAGGAAAGCTGTGACTAAAAATAAGGGATATTGCACCAAATATTGATTTCTGAACTCTTCTTAAGTGTAAACATTAGTATTATGTTGTTTTAAAATGAATTTGATCTTGTTTCTTTGCATTGTTTGAGGTCTGAAAACATGTACCTTTTTTTCTATTTTGACCATTTTCTGCAAATAAATACAGTGAACCCTCGTTTATCGCGGGGGTTAGGTTCCAGAAATAGCCCGCAATAAGTGAAATCCGCGAAGTAGGACAATTTTATATTTTACAATTATTCTACATGTTTTAAGGCTGAAAACGCTTCACCAGACACATTATACACCTTTCTGAGACTGGTATTAACATTTTCTCACATTTTTCTCTTGTTTAAACACTCAAACTTTTGTAGATTTTCATTAAAATATATTAATAGTGGGGCGGGGGCACGTGACACGCGGGCACGTGCGCGCGGGCACGTGCGCGCGGACACGTGCGTTTGTTTTGGTACCACATATCCATGCCATGTGCGAAAGTCGAGTGGAAAGCGACCTGGATATCATTTTGGGCAAGACTCAAGCCAATGCTAACAGTGCCAAACCGCTAACAGACGCCTCTGAGCACCACAAGACCAGGTAAGACCAACCTGCGCTCACAAGAGTTGGTTGCATTTCACCCCGGCTCCAAAATCAGTCCGCTATCAATGCGTCGCCAATACTCCACAGCTCTCTAGGACGGGGCCGACCCCGTCCTAGAGAGCTGTGGAGTATTGTGGAGTATTGGGTTCGTCCTCTCGTCCTCTCACGGGGAAGAGCCACTGTCTCCTCTGTGCGCGCGAGTGTCCTCTCCCCGCTGCGGCTCCCCCGGACGCTCCATGTTGATTCTTGGCTCTTCCATGGTCCGGCTCGCACTCTCTTCCATGGCTCGTGCAAGTAAACAAAGGCCACACCTCCTGTCACCCAGGCGCTCTCGTGAAGGAAATCTGAGACTCTGTCCCTACCATCCCTGGTCTAGACCTGGTTTAGTCCTGGTTTAGACCTGGTTTAGTCCTGGTTTAGACCTGCTTTAGACCTGGTTTAGTCCTGGTCTAGTCTCTTAGCTAATCAGGGCGCAGGACAGAATGTTACACTGTAAAAAAAAAGTTACACTATAAAAAAAATTGAAAAAAAAAAAAAAAAAAAAAAATTGGAAAAAAAAATCCGCGAAACAGCGAGGCCGCGAAGAGTGAACCGCGATACAGCGAGGGTTCACTGTACTCTAAACCAGGGGTGGCCAAACTTTTTTCATCAAGGGCCACATATCTAAACACAGACGAAGCAGAGGACCGATCGACTGATGCTCAGTACAGTGAATAATTAAAATATATGCATGTTTAACACGTTAGAATGAGCCATCAGTCCTTTATTCATGCTATGAGCCTCAAAACCACACAATAAATATTAAATATTGTCTTATCAAGGTAGATTTTCAAAAAACTTGCAGTCAAAAGTTCTGTTCAAGGCAATTTGGGCCAATTCACCTGGAAGCCTGAGGGCAAAAAAGAAATTGTCTGAGGGCCGCATTTGGCCCACGGGCCATAGTTTGGACATGCCTGCTCTAAACGATAATATTTTTATTTGGAATTTTGGGTGAAATGTTGTCAGTAGTTTATAGACTCAAATAAAAATGTTCCTTTTGCCCAAACACATACCTATAAGTAGTAAAATCAGAAAAACTCTTAATTTTGCAGTGGTCTCTTATTTTTTTCCAGAGATATTTAAATGGACATAGCTAACCCGCTAGCCACTGCCCTAAAAATAGGAAGTGAGCTTGGGGGCGCTTCTGGCTCCATCAACTCTGGCTTGAATCGACTTTACATTGAAAAATTGTCGCTCCTCTCGCTGTAACTGCTGCAGTGAGCGACATTATCTTGATGTTAAAATGTCCGTATTAACCTGCTCGACATGATCTTGGCGTTTTTATTTAGCAGTTTTGTCCGTAAATAAATTCCTATTCCTAATATGGAACTGGATCCATATTCACCCTATAACTGCTGGCCTTGTGAGCTTCATTTGACTGAGCCGAATGCTATGGGTGGCACTGTACTCCCTTAGTCCACTTCTTTATACAGTCTATGGTGGGGGCTCTACATCAAGTAAAAAGCCAGTTCTTCAGTTGTTCAGTTGATGTAGTCTACTTTAAAATACAGGATGAGATTTTAAATACACTAATTAACAAATATGTCTTTCTAACGCTAATGAATTCACCTGTAGCATTTATTTATAGTTGCCCCTTTTTGACTCTTAATTTCATAATTATTCAATCTCTCACTGTTAGAATGTGTTATATAAATGTTCATATTCTCATAGTGTTTTCAAATTCAAACTGAACAACTGAGTTAAGAGCTGAAATCTTGCTAATCGCAACATTTAAAAGGAAACCGCAAATGTAATTTCCTATAATGAATGAAATTAGTCAGGTAGCTGCTGTTTGTTGTGAACAGGCAATGTTGTGAGGTCTCTCATCAAAAAATAATTATAATCAGATAATAAATATTAAGAAAATGTTTGACAAAAACTGTATTCAACCATTGAGTGTGAAAAGGGCTTGTGGGAGAACGTGGTTTTCAAATAAGTGCTTGAATTATTTAATGCCTGACAACTGTGTGGGTAAAGTAACAATGTAATGGATAAAACAAAACACCAGGAACATGCCGCTCTGAGGGATTCCAAATTGTGGAGATTTAATAAAGTTTTGATTGAAAACATTTCTCATTCTGTAGCCACGAGGACTTCTAGTATGAAATTAATGACTTGGGCTAATCAGAAAGTGTTATTTGAACTGGCGTTTTCCACCAGATGAAGCTCGTTCTTTCAAACACAGCACCAAAGGCATGGCCCCACTGAAAGGTCCAGGAACACCATCTGCTGCAGAGGCCCGCTGATTATTAGGAATACAGCAGTGTACATTTACAGCTACCTATCAGGCCAGCAGAACAGTCAATAGGCTTTAATCTGTGTGACTAATCAGGAATTTAATAAATGGTTTGTTTTGAAGTTATGTCCTTGAGATGAAAATGGAGGTCCACCCAAAAAGTAATTAGTTAAATTGAATGGATTTAATGATTATTTAACACAGTAGAGTGATATTTTCCTCTACTTATGAGGGTTTAATACACACTGGCAATTCATACTCCCTTAGTTACATTTGACTCTTCATCTCCCACCCATTGTCTTGATTTTATTATGTGCATGTGACTGTAATGAAAAGAGGGAATTAAATGTAAAGTACACAGAAATTAGTGTCACCTTTTAACTTTATTTATTATTTTAACAATATGAACAAAGCCTTCAGCCTTCATTGAAGAAGAAGCCCTCTATTTGCCATTTTGTGACACCTGTGGATACCTATGTAATAATTTAGACGTTTTTAATCACAATATTAATCTATTCATATTCATCTCAATGATTTTTCCCCCTTGTTAAGCTACATCGCCATAAACGTAACAGCTAAGAAAAAAGGAATCAGAGAACGTTATATATAAAGCTGTATGGAGCTGTATGGGAGCTGTATGGGAAACATGAATGTGGAATAGATTAAAAAATGCAGGAGAATGTAGCTGAAACATGCATGAAGCACTTTAGCTGTTTGATGGCGCTGTTTAATTGTATTGTCTGTCTTAATCTAAATCACTCTAAATGCAACTTTGAGAGAGAAAACAATTGTAACATGGTTAAAAGTCAATTTTACATGATGTCCCCTTTAAATGATTGCACACCTCCAGGCAAGTAAACCTTCAGATGAGTCATTCTACTTCAAAGTCAATTGTAAACCAATTTAGATGCCAATGTCTTTTTGGATGTGTGTTTTGTATTCATCAAACGTCTCGAATCACATCGAAAAACCAGCACAAAAGAGACATCCTGATAGAAACCCCATCTCAGCCATTACAGAAGCCCCAACCACCACTGGACTCATCTGATTAGGCCATGAATAAAGACAAGTATTTACACTTGAGACATCAGGGACATTTAGAGGAGCAGAGATGTAACAAAAGAGCCCCATGTACAACAAGAGGGACCGTGAATCATGGGAGACTATAAACTACAGCTCTGCAAAAAAATAAGAGACCACTGCATTTTTTTTCTGAAATCAGCATCTCTACATGTATTACAGCCATTCCATTCCAGCGTCTGTTGAATTCCAACACAAACACAAAGCTGAGCTACTTCAGTTCTTGCACCAGGAATGGAATAGCCTGGGAATTCCCAGGCCGCTTCCGTTCGTTTCGAACTGGAAGGCGGCCTGGAAACTCGTCCAAGCGAGAGTCCCAGATTTAGGGCCCCAATCAGAGAGCGGGGGAGGTGTGGCAAGACGGTGACGCGTACCACATGACAAACGGAAGCTTGTAGTTTGAACTGACAACTGACATGATTGGCTATGGACTTACGTATACGCTCAATGATAGACATTCATAACGCCCAATAAACGGCCGTTGGCAATCGCTAACCACACCTCCGCTACGGGATTTTTCGAAGCGAGTTTCCAGACCCATATCTCACTTGTGATATGGTCAGGTGTTAACCAGACTAGGAATGGAATAAAGTCACTCAAGAACAATGTGAAAGACTTGTGGAGAGCATGCCAAGACGCATGAAAGCTGTGATTGAAAATAAGGGTTTTTGCACCAAATGTTGATTTCTGAACTCTTCTTAAGTGTAAACATTAGTATTATGTTGTTTTAAAATGAATTTGTTTCTTTGCATTGTTTGAGGTCTGAATACATGGATCTTTTTTGTTATTTTGACCATTTGTCATTTTCTGCAAATAAATGCTCTAAACGATAAATGTTTTATTTGGAATTTGGGGGAAATGTTGTCAGTAGTTTATAGCCTCAAACAAATGTTCCTTTTGCCCAAACACATACCTATAAGCAGTAAAATCAGAAAAACTGATCATTTTGCTGTGGTCTCTTATTTTTTTTCCAGGGCTGTAATGTTCCAAGGAAGGCTGAGAACCAAGGAAGCTAAAACTTCATAAAGCTAAAACTTAAAATAAAAGAAAAGAATAGCAGAGTTATAAGTATGAGATCAAAGAGGCTGACTTCTAAGAAACATTAAAAAGGCTCTTCAGACTTCGAAGTAATACAGTTCACTTGCTGGAAGTGTGCAGTCATGTGTGATTCAAGGCTCATGTGATAGACTGTCATTGTCAAGACGTCAGTAAGAAAGTCAAATTTAAAGGGCCCACATTATGTTATTTTGTCTATACGTTATAATGTTTCCTCATCACAAACACTGTATACCTGAGGAATTCTCTCAGAGTGAAAACACTCTGCTCCACCTTGTGATGTCATGTGGTAATACAGGAAGTGCTCCACTGTGTTTTTAAACTCCATATACCTTCACTAGAATCATTAGTTTCAGCCCTAGAATTGTAAATTGTAAAAAATAGCAGTTAACTTGAAAACTATTGCTTCATGACATCACAAGGTCGAACGGAGCATTTTGAGCTTTGGCGATGTAGATACACTAATGATAAAGGCTTTCTCAAACTTGTGTGAATGAAACAGAACACAATTCCAGTAAATAACAGTATTATAACATGGCCTGAAGGTCACAAGAGTCAGTTTCGTGCAATACAGAACCTTTAACCATTTTGGAAGGATCAGAATCTTGCATAGAGCCAGCCTCAAACTTGCATAAATCAAGTTATTTTTGTAAAGATGTGGATTCTTTAAAGTATATATGTGTATGTGTTTGGAGGTACTTGAAGAGCTAAATAAAATAATCAGAAGTTTTGAATGTATTCTTGTAAAATATATATATTTTTTTCCTAAACCAGGTTAAATGAAAATGGTAGTGTCAGGGAGGGCATCTGGTAGAAAATTGTCATATAAAACTGCAAATCGCTGCATACAACTCATGATTTCAATCATTTGGGATACACATGGTTGTTTGTTTAATTTTAAACACAAGAAAATACCTAAATAGGATATTTTCGATGGACAGGTCCCAGATGCACTGTCTCACAGATGTTCTCTCAGAAACATTAACAATTTTGAAAAGATGAATTTTATATGAAGGCCTCAATTACAAGTTTGAATGTCTAGTATGTTCAGTAGTCGAGTAAGTGTGTACTTTTACAATGATAAAATCCAACACAGAGCTGCAATAGACAAGAATAGACTGGAGCACTGGTAGCAGAAATCACATACATTTATCACCGCTGAAACATATTTAATCACCACATATGAAATAATGTAGGAGCTACTTGTAGAACCTGCCTCTAGCTAACAAGTGCCTATTAATCCAATTCCCATTTTTTAGTGGATTTAATTAATTTTGAATGTCTCACAGGGGCCCAACCTGCAGTGCTACTTTTATGTTTTACCATGTCTCATGTCACATTACCAAGGCTATAGAGATTATCCTTTTATATTTTTATTGTCGCTGATTTTGTGGAGGAAATCGTCTCTGAAATGCCATTGTCCACATTTATATCAAGGATTAACTTTAAGCACCCCATGATAAACCTGCTTTACTGCCGACCGTAAATTGAAAGCCCAAAGTGTTACGATTCTGTTGGAGTGTCCTCGATCTCAATGATGGACTGTACATATGGCTTCTGCGCTGACAAATCACCGCTAGTTACTCACTCCTCCTTCTACCGCAAACTTGCTTGTTTATGAACTCGGAAACTGAAAAGGTGTGTCATATTCGCTGCAAAAACTTCCAGCCAAGTTAAGGTGACTTGAATTAAGAAAGTTTTATTAAGTTATGAGTAAATTTAACTTTATTTTTCCATTGCAACTCGCTTTTTGCAGTGTTGTAATTTATATCAAACATGATTTTTTTCAATTGGCAAAGGCTTAAAGGTGCACCATGTAACTTTTCTGGTGGAGGGCCTGCACCTGTTTGTCTCTTTGTTACGGCTTTGCCTGGAATCTTCATTGAACATATCTATTCTAGCAGGTGTCGCTGGCTACAGGTCAGATTTCGGGAGACATATTGTACGAATGCATGTTTTCCAAGGCAATAAACATAGGAAAAAAAAAAAAAAACAGATTTAAGGCCACCACATAATAGGGTGTATAATAATAAAGGTCCCATGGCATGAAACTTTCACTTTCTGAGGTTTTTGAACGTTGATGTGAGCTCCCCTACCCTGTTTAGGCTCCCCCCCATGGTTAAAAGTTGTGAAATGTCTAAACTGAGCATTTGCGATCCTTTTCTGCGTTACAAAAAATAGGAGCTCAAACGGGCGAGTTTGAAAAAGGCACCTTATTGACGTCAGATTGAAAAAAGAAATGCAAATGCAGTTCCACCCCCGTCTGTCTGTACTCAGCGTCTCTGTAAATCACGCCCAGAGAGTTTGGACTGCGAATGCGCTAGGCAATGCGAAATGCATTTTTTTTTATTTGCCTGGAGGCACGTCCTAGTGTTTCTAGGCTCGGAAGTCCTTTATCTGAGCCTCTGGACCTTTGAACAGCAGTGGTTTAATTTTATTTTCTGTGGAAATGTGTTTATTTTTCAATGGAACACTCTAACTCTCTCCCCCCGTGCAAAAACAAGGAAATGGATCAGAGAGCGCTCAGAGCAGAGAGCGGAGCGTTTAGCCACCCCCCCACCTTCTACTATTGGCCAGCTTTTTTCTCCTCATTTGCATTCAAGCAACAACGCCCATTATAGAGTGTTCTGAGTGAGAAAAATTACTCTTTCTCAGCTTATCTCTGTTTCTCATGCACTGAGTGTTGATTTTGAAGAAGGATTCATTTACAGTATTAGGGAACCATTAAGGAGCCATATAAAAGCATCAAGAAGTACCATGTCATGGGATCTTTAAATGATTCTTAAACGTGTGATAAAAAATGTGCACCACAAACACAAGGAGAATCTTATGAGACATAAAATCTCTGATCCCAAAAACAGCAGCGATCGCATCAGCTGTTTCCTGTCTAAAGTAAAACGACTCACTTTGAGACTCTTAAGTGTTCAAAAGATCAGAGCCCTGCACTTCTTTAGATACGTTCAGATACAAGTCAAAACTGTGTTATTATTATTTGTGAAATGTGGTGCAATACTTCAGATACATCATTTTTAAAGCATAAAAGACTGGCGATAAAGTACACAGGAAGTAGAGTAACTATCGCTAATCTGCAGCTTCAGCTCGATCCGTGCGCTGTGTGGATGTAAACAGACACAATGAGGAACTATTCTCGCCTTTTTACTTTCAAAGAACGCCTCAAACTAGATTAATAACACAGTTTTGTGGACTGGATGCCATTATTTGTGGTGGACAATTTCTATGGATAATTTACCACTTTACAAGAAGTGAGTAATAAAGTCTTCTCATTTTCGCTATTTCCAGAGTTTGTATCTTGTGCCTCTGTGTCCGTCACTCCACTGGCCTCATTTTATTGACTGTCACGTAGCGTTGCTGATGTTTGGCGGTTACGATGTGACACTGACACCACACATGAGGAGCGCAGTGGCTTCAAAATCGCACACGAAGACAAAAAGTGAGGTCAGTCAGAAATCACAGCCAAAATCAGGCAAATTCTCGTGTAGTAAATAGGCAAAGCATGTTGATAAGTTAAGCTTCTTTTCAGTCATTTTCATTCGTTCATTTTTGTTTTGGAAGTTTTGGAAGTTTTGGATTTGCTGATAGCAAAATCTCCAGGCACACTGAAACCAGACATAAGTATTACAGTCCTGTATGGCTTCTACACTGACAAATCACCACTGGTTACTCACTCCTCCTTCTACCACACACTTGCTTGTTTATGAAGAGAAAAGCTGAAAATGTTTTTGAAGAATAAAACAGTACATTTACAAAAAGGTAAGGTTCGTACAATAGTTACTGAAACACCAAGGCAAAGAATAGACCTTTCTTTTCTAGCTGGGTTTTCACATTGTGTTCTCAAGGCACACAATAGCTGGCCATAAGAGAAATTTCAAGCAGTGCTATAATGGAGTCATTCAGTCAAGAAAAATCTGTTTACATGTGCATGTACAAATTGAAACATGCACACTGACAATTGCAGCAGCTTTCTGAGGCGCGCACTCATATTTTTCACACAAATTGACTTCAATTTCAGCTGAGCGACAAAGGCCACCTCAGCCCTATAAACACAAACTTACACAAGGAGTAGAAAGAAAAATCAAGCCTAAAGTGTGAAGAAAAGGAAAATGCACTTGCTACAGTGCAGTGAATCTGAATCTGTAACGCATATTGAGTTTTGTCCATTGTATTGTTTTAATGAGCTAAACAGAAGTCTGTGACAAAAAGTAAACCACTGCATCTCTGCAAAGTACAACATGAACAGAATGCAATGCAGGAAGCATTATTAAGGCTTTTTACATATGTAGTGCATATATAAATGCACACAGCTAACCAACTAGTCCCTGTGTTACAAATAGGAAGTGAACACGGGGGTGAAAAAGGCAGATCTTATGATACATTATGCTTAACACGATTAACCCATCAATCGTGACTTTAGTCCACAACCACAACATGCCAGCACAGAACCATGCAGAATAAAATACCAAAACACGCATTAAACAACTGCATTAAAATCATGGAAATCAATGCTCAACCCAGCTACAGTATATATATGTATTTTTTTAAAGTGTCTTATCTTCATGCCGTCAATAAATGCTCTCCTCCGCAACCCGATCGCTCCCCCCTTGTGTCGTTTAGTGCCTCCTCCTCATTTTACTAAACTATAATGCTATGTATCCGACCGTCCGTCTGTCTCCTCCTCTACTTTGACTAACTTGACCACACTACCACAATCTTCACCGTTCTATTTCTCATGAAAGTGATTAAATGTTGTGTTGTGTTGTACTAACTTCCTCGAAAAGGTTTACTATTGTCTTCCACTTCATATGCGAGTGCTACCAATTCTTGGTAGCAACTAGTGTTGTGATTGGTCAATTCTTGGTAACTCTTGGTAGCAACTTGGATAGACATTGGTCAAATCGTGGTAGCGTGAACTCGACTCGCGACCGGCCCTGGGAATTTCCCATAAGGCAATGCTTTACTTCAGTTGTCGCAAACAAATACAAAATACAGATATATTTGTTTTATTTCAAACTGTGCACATTTTTAACATCGTAGGAAGAAATATCCTGGCAAAATAAAATAATGTAATACCTTACATCACCACGGTGCCACCGTCACTGTAATATATATGTAGTTGTAAGGGGTATAAATACCGAATGGGTCCTTTCAATTACAGCAATAGGGTGGAATTTTTAAGACGGTGGAGGCACGTAACGACCAAATACCTAGCGAGTGGGCCAAGGTGGGCATCATCAGGGCCGCGGCCCTTCTGGCATGTGCCCAAATGCCAGACCGCCCAGTCCGTCACTGCTCGTGGGAGTTCTATTCTTTGAGACTGGTGGACTATGAAAAATAAATAAAATAAAATAAAGTATTAAGAAAGTAGGGGCATTGCATAAAACATTGTAACAAAGAAATAATAAACTTTATTGGATTTTTTTTGTAACTCCAAGGATATAGTGTGCACATGTATTCAATGTATTCATCTTTAATAAAAGAATATTGAATGCAGTGTTTCCTTTGTTTGAAACTGTGCGGATTTATGTTAGTATAATATGACTAATATACGCATTCGCAAACATTAAATACGACGATTTTCCCAGAGTTGGAAAACCCATTCTTTCTGGGAGCTTGTTAGAGCCTCAAAAGCACGTGTCTGCACATAGTTAGAGTGTGCGAAGGGAAAACAATGTAGGCATTACTTATCTACGCATGGCATCTCTCTGATCAATGCGCTGAAGCCTGGGTCCTGCTGAGAGCTTTGTGGTGGTGCTACATGAAAACTAGATAGAGATACACAGAGACGTGAGAGCTGAAAGTATAAGTACAAAGAGACAGGAGACCCACTACAGAAGGAGCCAGTGTGAACATGAGAAAGATGGATCATGAAGAGGATTGGGGAAACAACAAACACACAATCACACAGATGTCTTCACTGCGAAGTACTCAGGCCTGCATCAGATGTGAACTCCGACCCCATACTCCCCAGCGCACGCTTTCAACTATCACATGTACGTCTGTATCTGAGCTCTTCTCTTTGCCTCTATGGCCAAGAAGGAAGAAGAAAATGTCTCATATTTTAATACAGAAGAAGCAGGATTTTCACATGGGCGAAGGATTAAAGGTGAGCTATGTAACTTTTCTGGTGGAGGGTCCACCCCTGTTCATCTCCCTGAAAATGTTACTGTTTTGCCTGGTATGTTCATGGAAACAAGGAGATGTCGCTGGTTATAGATCAGATTTGTGGAGACATATTGTATGAACGCATGTTTTTCAAGGCAATAAAAATAGAGAATAAAAAATATATACATTTAATTAAATAAAATCATAATAGGTGAGTTTAATTATATACTGTGGAACATTTCAAGCAAAGCAATAACCTTATATAACTCTCCATGGAAACAAGTTACATATTGCACATCGTTTTCAGTCATTTCCATTAGTTATTTTTTATTTTTTGTATTTATTTTTTTGCTGGAGTTTTTGATCCGTTGATAGCAAAATCTCCAGGCACATTGAAACCAGATCTAAACATAGTACAAATGCAGCAATACAAATTTTCAAGGTAGAGCAAGGTAAGCACTTGTTATACACTCAATTCAAAACAACTCAGTAGGTTACAGTAGGTTACAGTAGATAAAATCTCCCAGCTGAGGTAATTCTAGCTGCAGATCCAGAGATGGGTCTCCAGGCTGCACCCATTGCTTTTGACAGGTTGCTCCAGCAGCACTGATTCACACAGCTTTTTTTCCTGTGGTTTTGTTAGACTCTTCGGTTCCCTGCCAAAAACAAGCATACAAATACACGGATTTACATGCAGGAATAATAAATACCTTATGTTGAGCCATCCATCCATTTTAGAAATAAGCTAGCCCGTGTAATTCTTGGTGGTATTGTATATTTGGTGGGTTTGTAAAGGCTGTGTGTTTTTAACTTATGCTTGTCTCCAACTTTTATGGGTAGGCAAGCAGATTTGTGGTGAACGTCAACATTTAGTCGATAACACTTTAATAACAACACTTTTTTTGCAAACTACATTACAAATGAGTATATTTATTTTTACTCACATTAATTGCATGTATAGTGAGCCATTCTGGAGGCAAATTAGAGAAACCTAGACCATATAGTTCATTCATATTTGTTTATGAGACTGTATTTGACACTATCTTTGTACAAACAGGGCTGTTTGTTTCTACTCCTACACCTTATTTATGCAGCTGAGTCTTCAGGGCTGTTCTTATCCATGTATCCATCTAGAAACCATATGAATGACATGACTGTGTACAGATGTGTAATGCACTTACTTCACAACATGTACATTCATGAAGATCATGAAGAGATACTAACAACAACAGTGCACTGGTCAGACAGGTCTGGTCAGACAGGTGCACTTATAATACAGCCTGATGTGTCACAAACATCCCCTTAAACACAGCCCTGCGTTAAAACCATGGATCTATAATAGACACTCACCTCTCATAGGTGCAAAACCACATCTTTCCTGAAGAAGCAGCGTGTATTTCCCTGAAGCAGAGTAGGTCCAGAACACACACATTTTCCTCCACATGTGTGTAATAGTGCTGTTATTCCACTCACACTGTCGCTCCTTCATAAACACAATAGAGGAGCAGCACGAGGAGACTGCATCATCCCCCTCAGGAAAAGATCCTTTGGACAAACAGCTTTTTCTGTTCGTGCTGCTTCGTATTGGAACCTCACACCCACAACCATCAGATCTGCTAACACTTACAAAACCTTTAAAGCAATGGCTAATTACACACCAGATCTGTGAACATTGACTTTATCCGCTGTTGCTGCCCCCTGCTGGCCTCTTGCCCTGTGTCTGTGTGTGATTGTCGTGTGTATGTATTTGATCTCGTTATGAGTGGTGGTTTGTAGCTGAATGATTGTTGTGAGTCTGCCATCTTATGTAATACTGTATATATTTTTCAACTGTTTTATATGTATTTATTGTATTGTAATTGTTATCCTTGTTTTTAGGTGGACAGTATCTGCTGTCAAGGGACTACAGATGAAAATAGCCTTTGGCTATTTCTGGTATATTTACAGAAATGTCGATTAATAAACACTGTCCCTGAAATAAATAAATAAATAAATAAATAAATAAATAAATAAATAAATAAATAAATAATAAAACACAGAGACGAGGCGGACTCCTCACTGCCCCAGTCACTCTCGCGCCACTGCTTCATCTGGATCCTCCATTTCACACAAAATAGCCCTAAAAATAGATCACAGTTTTATTAAATCAGGGCCTGTATTTCTAACTAACATCTTATCATTACAAACGCAAAGCTACAAATAATAAATTGTCACTAAAAGTGAGTTATTTTTAGACACTTAGCACTGTTGTTGTCGTCTCCTGCCACACATGCGCACTCATCTCTGGTTCCCATAAGGTTCCCATGGTGATGACGCGGGTTTATTCAGCACTGTTTGAGCCCGCTGTGATCGTCAATACACATGCGCAAACCTCTAAAACAACTGACTGGCTTCTCCAGTTGTAAAAGCTGCGCTCTCTCAACATGCACCTCCAGGCCTCCGTAGAAGGGCAAAACAACATGGAACATTCAGAACCGCAGTTGTTGCAGTTTGTTCAGTGACCAGGAAAGTGTAGTAAAGGACACAGCCACTATAACCATGTTTCAAACAGACAGAAGTGAAGGGAAAACAGGATTATTGGCATAATTCAAAAAATTTTAATTATACTTTTGACACGAGATGATTTTATATTTTATTGGGCAACCACTGCTTGCCTTGATCCCCCTGACTGTACGCCACTGCTTCATGGAGATAGTTAAATTAAATGTCATACCGTAGAACATTCCAGAAAAAATACAAAAAGATCCACATGGAAAAGTTACACACGTCATTTTTCTGGTCTGTCACCTGCTTGTCTCCATGGACATGTTATTGCTTTGTCTGAAATGTTACACAGTTTGTTTCTTCACAGGCCTTTTAACTAAAAAAAAGTTCTACACAGATCTGACCTGTAACTGGGCTGGTGATGTCTCCTGTTGCAATACTGTAGTAGAACATTCCAGCTCAAATCTATAATATCTCCATAGACACAAATAAGTACCCTCTACCAGTAAAGTTACGCAGTGCACCTTTAATTTAACTCTTGGCGCAGTATAAATATAATTCATTATCATTTTGATCATGGAAAATTGCCAATGTAACCTTATTATTATTATTAGGCCCGAGCGCTAAAGCGTAGGGCCTTTTGTTACTGTTCTGCAGTGCGAAGCACTGCAGAACCAGCGTGCACAAAACAAAGCGCGAAGCGCTTTGTTTTGTGCACGCAGCAGAGCGCGAAGCGCTCTCCCCTTTTTAAACACCTAGCACTCATGTCAACGACTGGTGCCCGCTGACTTGGCACGGTGGCATCGCCCGTGGCCGCGATAGCGGCCAAATTGTAATTGTTCACCCCAAAACATTCTCGGCCCACCAGCGTGCGCAAAACAAAGCGCGAAGCGCTTTGTTTTGCGCACGCAGCAGAGCGCGAAGCGCTCTCCCCTTTCTAAGCACCTAGCACTCATGTCAACGACTGGTGCCCGCTGACCTGGCACGGTGGCACTGCCCGTGGCGGCAAAATTGTAATCGTTTTGTGGGCACACATGACATCGTGCACGCAGTGGTTTTGTGTGCCCACAAAACCAGAGCGCGAAGCGCTCTCCCTTTTCCAAACACTCAATGCCACACTATAGTGACACTCATAGGATCCAATAGCACAGACTGGCACTGCCCATTGCCGCGAAAGCGGCATAATTGTAATCGTTAACCATCGTAAACGTCAAAAATGTGTATTGGGCAAGTGAGTAATCGATGAGGTCAATGACGAGCGCAACGCGCTCGTCATTGACAATGGACCCCACGGGTGCGTTACTGGACACGAGCCCTTTCCATTGATATATATATTGCCACCATAGGTGGCACCATATTGTTATTGTTCTGGTTTTTCTTATTATTTATTCTTATTATTTTCCTATACACTTTTTTCAGGTTTCGGGTACTTCCCACCGACGAAAACTCACGAAATTTTGCACAAAATTCAAGAACGCCAAAAAAGGAATTTACAAATAATCTGTATTAAAAAATCTTAAAAAATGTCTCGACAGCGCCCCCTAGAAAATCAAAATACATTGCGCCTATGGCTATACCCGAAAAATGAACTTTGTCGTAGACAAATGAAATTCGGGTGGTGGATAGGTCATGTCGTTACAAACCAAAAAATATATTATGCCGTTGCTAGGCGACCAACAGGAAGTCGGCCATATTGGAACGAGCATGTGACCCGGCGCCGAAGGCGCAGTTTCCTGTCCTCGTATTTTAACGAACTCCTCCTAGGGTTTTTGACCCAGACTCACCAGAATCGTGCTGTATCATCTAGACAAGTGGGACATTAAAAGTTGTTAAAAGCGTTCTAAAAGAGTGAACGGTGTTTCCGTGACAACGCCACAAATTTCGGGTTTGTTTTTGCGATTCGCCATCAACCTTCGACGAGCGATAATTCGCGCATACTTTGGCCGATTTCACTCAAACTTTAATCGTTGGTGGACACCCCGGCCCTGAACAGATTGATATAAGAAAATCTGAAATGGATGCTATAGCGCCACCTAGGGAGATTGCATGGAAGCGCAAAATTTTACTTTGTCGTAGACATACCAAATTTGGTACACATATTCATGACGGGGTCTCGATCAAAAACTCAATGACACCAACACGCCATGTCCCATCGTGTTGCCATGGCAACAGGCCAAACTTCTCTCCTTGCCAATGGGACACCCAGGAAAAACTTTGTCGTAGCCAAACCAAATTTGGTACACAGATGCATCATGGGAATAGGAACAAAAAACTATATTACACCGTTGCTAGGCGACCAACAGGAAGTCGGCCATATTGGAACGAGCACGTGACCTGGCACCGAGGGCGCATTTTCCTGTCCTCGTATTTTAACGAACTCCTCCTTGGGTTTTTGACCCAGACTCACCAGAATCGTGCTGTATCATCTAGACAAGTGGGACATTAAAAGTTGTTAAAAGCGTTCTAAAAAGAGTGAACGGTGTTTCCGTGACAACGCCACAAATTTCAGGTTCGTTTTTGTGGCTCGCCATCACATTCGACGAGTGATAATTTGCACATACTTTGGCCGATTTTACTCAAACTTTAATCGTTGGTGGACACCCCGGCCCTGAACAGATTGATATAAGAAAATCTGAAATGGACACTATAGCGCCCCCTAGGGAGATTGCATGGAAGCGCAAAATTTTACTTTGTCGTAGACATACCAAATTTGGTACATATATTCGTGACGGGGTCTTGATCAAAAAACTCAATGACGCCAACACGCCATGTCCCATCGTGTTGCCATGGCAACAGGCCAAACATCTGTTGTCACCAATGAGACACCAGGCAAAAACTTTGTCGTAGCCAAACCAAATTTGGTACACAGATGCATCATGGGAAGAGGAACAAAAAAGTATATTACGTCATTGCTAGGCAACCAACCAGCCATATTGGATAGGCCATGTGACCTGGTGGCAAAGGCGTCATTTCCTGTCAAACTTCGACGAATGATAATTCGCACATACTTTGGCCGATTTCACTCAAACTTTAATCGTTAGTGGACACCCCGGCCCTACACAGATTGATATAAGAAAATCTAAAATGGCCATAATAGCGCCCCCTAGGGAGATTGCATGGAACAGAAAAAATTTACTTTGCCGTAGACACACCAAATTTGGACCATACATTCGTGACACGGTCTTGATCAAAAAACATAGTGACACCCCCACTCCATCTCACATCATGTTGCCGTGGTAACAGGTCAAACGTCTGTCCCCGCCAATAGGATGCTCGACAAAGTTTGGTATAGCCACACCAAATTCGGTACATAGATGCATCATGGGCATAGGAATAAAAAAGTATATTACGTCGTTGCTAGGCAACCAACCAGCCATATTGGATAGGCCATGTGACCTGGTGTCAACGGCACCATTTTTTGTCCTCATATTTTTATTTATTCAATTGATTTATTAATGTTTGAACAGTGCAGGAAAGGCTTATGATTGACCCTCCTCTTAAAATAATTGAAATTAAAAGGCAAAACAAACAACCCCTTCCCACCTCAACCCCAGGCATTCAACACAAATGCATCCAGATAACGCACAAACTCACACATGCATGCAGCTAGAAAAAAGGGGAGGAAAATGGCGCGTTAGCACCACCCCCCTGTGAGTGCAAGCGAGGGCCGATCATCGCCGCTTGCGGCTATATTTATTATTATTATTATTATTATTATTATTATTATTATTATTATTATTATTATTATTATTATTATTATTAATGGATTTCTTTCATGTATTTTTGATCAGCTAAAAACTATAAAAGTTTTGTCCAGATCAAACTAAAGCATATTCTCATTTGACAGAAACTCACCGGAGTGTAAAGCCTTGAAACAATTTGCAATGATGATGACAAAAGAGAAACAAAACAAAACAAAAAAATAAAAAATAAAATAAAACAAGGCCTGTTAAATAATTAAATGTGTGTCTGAAAAGCTTTATATGATTTTTTCTGGCCTCCAACATCACTGTTTATTCATTATCTAAAAATAAACACAAGTTTTCATAACACAATACTAATGTTTATTTTATTTTTTTTTATGTTTTGGGAACATATATGCAGTTTTGTCTTCCATTATTTATGCTAGTGCTTGATCTTCTGAAACAAGTTCACATGTAGCCTTAATGCAAACAGTGCTCTGATTTATTTACATGGGGCAATGCATGAATGAATAATGTATTTACAGAGAAACAAATGTGTTTATTTCACATCTACACAATGGTTCAGCTCAGCTCCACTGGTTTGTACGGAGCAGTGGCTCGGGGCTCCCACTGGACTCTGGTCTCAGCTGGCTTCATCACAGAACATGGAAGTGTCGTGTACTGAGCAGGAAATGGGGACGTCAAGGTCAGTGGGAGCCTCAGGAGCACACTTCACCTCCGCCGATGGTGACAGCCATATTTGGACAAGGAAGCAGGAAGTCTGTTCATTTTCAAGTATAATGAGATGTGTGGAATGGGGTTTCAAACTGCGGGTTAGTATAGGGTCCTTGACAGTTATATAAAAAAGATAATACAGCAGATCAAAACGTAGTTATGAAGAAAAATCATTAAAGCAGTATTTAAAGTTACAAATATTTTAAATACTGGGTAATTTCCTTGGATACATCAAATCATAATTTAATACTATAATACTCACATCAGTAGTAAGCATCTTAAAATATCCATGTGTGGTCTGCTGTGATGATGCAGTCCCTAACTCTTTATCCTTGAATAATTATGTACCAGTTTCATCTGATTTAGAATAGTCTATTTTAGGGCTGTCAGTTTAACGCGTTAATTAGATTAATTAATTACACTGCAAATTAACTCGTTATAAAAATTAACACAATTAATTATGAGTGGCAATTCAATGCACATTTTAAATTTGGCGTTCGGTGAGCAAATCGCTGCCAGGGCCTTTGAACGGCAAGTTTATTTATAAAAAGAACGAAGACGGGACGATCAACAAGAACGCGGTGATTTGGAGCTTTTCCGATCACTGAAAAGAAAAAATGACAAACTCAATCGCAAAGTGGATTTTCTCTCTCTCAATCTCTCACTCTCTCTCTCTCTCTCTCTCTCAATCCCTTTCTCAATCTCTCTCTCTCTCTCTCTCTCTCAATCCCTTTCTCAATCTCTCTCTCTCTCTATCTCACTCTCTCTCTCTCTCAATCTCTCTCTCTAAATCTCTCTCTCTCAATCTCTCACTCTCTCTCTCTCTCTCTCTCTCTCAATCTCTCTCTCAATCTCTCTCTCTAAATCTCTCTCTCTCAATCTCTCTCTCTCTCTCTCTCTCAATCTCTCTCTCTCTCAATCCCTTTCTCAATCTCTCTCTCTCTATCTCTCTCTCTCTCTCACTCTGTCTCTCTCAATCTCTCTCTCTCTCTCTCAATTTCTCTCAATCTCTTTATCTCTCTCTCTCTCTCGCTCTCTCTCTCTCAATCTCTCTCTCTCTCAATCCCTTTCTCAATCTCTCTCTCTCTATCTCACTCTCTATCTCACTCTCTCTCTCTCAATCTCTCTCTCTAAATCTCTCTCTCTCAATCTCTCTCTCTATCTCTCTATCTCTAGCTCACTCTCTGTCTCTCTCAATCTCTCTCTCTCTCTCTCTCTCTCAATTTCTCTCAATCTCTTTCTCTCTATCTCACTCTCTCAATCTCTCTCTCTCTTAATCTCTCTCTATCTCTCTCTCACGAGATTAAAATGTGATTAATTAGATTAATTAATTACAAATCCTGTAATTAATTAGTTTAGTCTAAGATTTGTAATTTTGTTCTTAACTATTTGAAATATTATGGTTGTGCAGGTTTAATATTTGACTGTTTAGTGTTTGGTTTTCCTTAAAGGGCCCATATTACACTGTTTTCTGATCTACTGTATGTTATAATGCTGTTTCCTCATCACAAACATTCATCTGCACACATTTAACACACAAACATTGCATATTTAGGATGAGTTCTCAAACACCTTGTGATCTCATGTGGTAAGACAGGAAGCGCTCCACTGTGATTTTAAACTCCATACACCTTATCATGAATCATTTGGATGATTTCAGCCCTGGAATTGCAAGTTTCCACTAAACAAAAGGTAGCTGTTAACTTAAAAAATACAATTTCATGACATCACAAGGTGGAAGAGAGCATTTTGAGCTTTGGAGATGAAGACAGAGTAATAATAAAGTATTAATCAAACATGTGTAAATGTGAATAGGTATATTTTTTGAGGAGGTAACAACATTTTAAAAGGATTTAAAGATCATAAGAGACATTTATGCATAATATAAGACCTTTAACAAGCTAATTTCATTGTTTTGAAAATGAAACTTCTAAGAGTGGGTAGTGTAGAGTTTAAGTGGCATTGATTTATGGCAAGAGTCCAGGTGCAGTGTATGTGTAAAATAGGGCTGTAAACAGCAGACACGTTTCATCCAGACCAGCATCCCTACATTATGGTGTCACTTTAGGACAATTAGGACATCTGGCTGTCTTGGAGCATCTGTACTCAAGACTACCAACTGAGCTGCATCCAAAACAGACGACTTCACCAGAAAGCGAGTCCAGTATTATCTGCCAGGGAGTGTATTCCAGACTTAAATGGTACATTTTTTTGTTAACTTCTGCTTTATCCTGTGCCAATTTTCTTTTGTTTTATTTTTGCAGCCAGACCTACTGAAAACAAACTAGAATTAGAAAATAAGCTTCTAAACATGCTTTCTTATTTATCAGTAAAAAGTACGTATCCCTCCTGTCCATCCACAGTACATACTGTATGTATGTACAGCAAATTTATGAACTAAACTAAATGTCACAAAATAAAATTGTGCCTTTTATTACTGTTATAGTGAACTAAATTGGGATGACAGTTCAAAATCAGAAAATTCTACATGGTTTTACTGAAGTCTTGAACTGTTAAATCAGCATTTTGGCCAGCAGAGGTGACTAAGACTCGATGACACTTCATTAAAGGAAAAGTAATGTTTTTTTTTTTACAATTTGAGCCTTATTTCGGTAATAAAACAAGTTGTTTTACTCACCCATAGCACTTCAGAGCACTTCCAGAGATGTTTTAGATTTGCGGTTAGCCTAGCGCGACTTCTAGCCATAGCTCGGGGCATATAATATATTCCCCGAGCATGTAATATGCCCCGTGCAGGCTCCAAATAACACAAACTTTAGCACTTTTCAAATCATAGAAGCTCGATGTCTTAGTCTACGATTTCGTTTGAAGCAAAAGTGGCCTGTAATCCGAGATTTATCCATAGTTTACAGCTTTGCGTTTCATGTTTGGGTCCCGGGAGCTGAGAGCACAGTCCGCACATGCGCACTGGCCTCCTCATCTACTCGAAACTATGGGTAAATCTTGGATTACAGGCCACTTTTGACCACACGAAATCGTAGGCTAAGACATCGAGCTTCTATGATTTGAAAAGTGCTAAAGTTTGTGTTATATGGAGACCGCAAACAAGTGCCCCGAGAACTCACATGATGGAGATCGCAAATCTAAAACATCTCCGGAAGTGCTCCATATGACACCAAAGTGCTATGGGTGAGTAAAACAACTTGTTTTATTACCGAAATAAGGCTCAGATTGTAAAAAAAAACGTTACTTTTCCTTTAAGTACATATCACATTAATAACAACAGTTACAACAAAAATGTTCAGTCATGTATTGCAATCAAAACAGGAGTTGGTAAATATGTATGAATCAGTGCCCAAAACACAGTGCACGCTACCAACAGTGACCACAACAAAGCCCACTAAACAGCATGTCATTACTCTGATAATCCAAGAGGTCAAACAAAATACACACACTGAATAAATCTACCCTTAATTTACGCCATGTTGGAAATCCGATCGGCCACATCAAAACATGAGTGTTTGACTTTTAACTCAGCTCGTTCGCTTCCCTATTGAGTCGTGTAGTCACAGATCCTGGGCTTTGAAAACAAATACAAATGTTTTATCCTGTGCTATCGGCGCACGGTGCTTCTGTATCTTGTCCAGGGTACTTTGATGTTAAAAGGGAAGATAAAATAACATTTTTCAATAGGATTTTGACTGTTTGTCGAGGAGCTCCACCCAAAATGCACTGTAATGTTATGTCGCATTTTTGTAGAATGTGCTAAGTCAACTTATCCAGCACGAGGGAGACAAGCAGGTTACACTACGCTACATTACAATTCAGATCTGTGGAGAGTCGCCCCTATTCACAGAAGGGATTATTGTATTTTTGAGGAATAGAAACACCTATACAGCTCTGGAAAAAAGAAGAGACCACTGCATTTTTTTCTGAAATCAGCATCTCTACATGTATTACAGCCATTCCATTCCAGCGTCTGTTGAATTCCAACACAAACACAAAGCTGAGCTACTTCAGTGGAATAAAGTCACCCAAGAACAATGTGAAAGACTTGTGGAGAGCATGCCAAGACGCATGAAAGCTGTGATTAAAAATAAGGGTTATTGCACCAAATATAGATTTTTGAACTCTTCTTAAGTGTAAACATTAGTATTATGTTGTTTTAAAATGAATTTGATCTTGTTTCTTTGCATTGCTTGAGGTCTGAAAACATGAACATGTATCTTTTTTGTTATTTTGGCCATTTGTCATTTTCTGCAAATATATGTTCTAAACGATAATATTTTTATTTGTAATTTGGGGGAAATGTTGTCAGTAGTTTATAGACTCAAACAAAAATGTTCCTTTTGCCCAAGCACATACCTATAAGTAGTAAAATCAGATAATTTTGCAGTCTTTTATTTTTTTCCAGAGCTGTAAATGCTAGACAGATGTTTAAGGAAGAGCTGTTTATGGGCTTTGTTCACGCTTACGTCACAAAATTGGAGGACGTTTGGAAACATGCGGATGACGACTTCCTTTGGGCTCTGTTGACGATTGTCAACTTCATCTAGGCCTTCATCTTTATCTCATTCTTTCTTTTTTCCATTTCTACATTGGCTATTCATTTGTGTATTATAATTTGCCAAATTTAATTAAATAAACAAACCAAAAAAAAGGATTAGTAGTAATTGTAGCGTTCCGTCATGTTCGGCAGATCAACAGTTCCAGCCAGCTGCCTGTAAATGACACCAAAGATTTGAGTCCCGTCTTTCATGGAAAGTTTTGGCAGGTTGTGACAACACAACCTGCTTGTTTGTCTGTTTGTTTGTTCGTTTTCTTTGTTTGTTTGTTCGCTTGTTTGCTCTTTTTTTTTTTTTCTTTTATTGTTGGCGGCACGGTGGCTGAGTGGCTAGCACTCATGCTTCACAGCAAGAAGGTTCGGGTCGCCCGGGCCTTTCTGTGTGGTGTTTGCACGTTCTGCACGTGTCTGGGTGGGTTTCCTCTGGGCACTCCGGTTTCCCCCATCAACCCAAAACATGCACCAGGTAAAATCCTCCAACTTGGGTCCTGACCAAACCTAAACAACAAAATCATGGGGATGGTCCCCGGGTCAAATGCAGAAAACGATTTCTCCTATGTGAGATCAATAAAAAGTCAATCTTCTAATCTTCTAATCCTCAATCACTGTAAGGCGCTTTGTGTTACATTTTTTGTATGAAAAGCGCTTTATAAATAATGTTTGTTTGATTGATTGATTGATTGATTGAATGTCATACCATGGAACATTCCAGGCAAACCAATACCATCTCCAAGGAGAAAAGTGTGTAATGGAACCTCTACCAGAAAAGTTGCGCAGTGCACCTTTAATAGTAATATTACAAAGCCATACTACACAGAACAGGAAAAACATGGTGTAAAGCAGAGGACTAGAAGATGAAACTCATCCACGACACCAATCGGCTCTGTCTCAGGTTGCAGCGCTGAGTTATGACCTCATCACCACCTCATTTGCGCAGAGCCAGAAATCAAATTGGTTCAAGTAATCAACGTAAGGTGCTTTGCTTAAGAAACTTCTCAGCTCATTGTTCACCAAATTGTTTGCAAGACCATTTTTCGCCATGTGCACCTTTTCCTTTAAATCCTGGAGCACAGAGAAGGCTGTCACCGGTCTGCCTGTTCAGAAATGACTCCCAGTGGGGGTCCTCGATCAAAGATGAAAGTGAGTGCTGAATGATCTGGAAACCGGAGGTGGAGGTCTGCCATGACAGCAGTACAGGGTGTGATTTATCAAATTAACAAATTTGCTCTCCGTCTCCCTGTAGGCAGCAAAGTAAATTCTTACTTTAAAAGAAGCTAACTGAGTTTCTAGAACAGTAAAGCTTAAGAAAAGATCATCTCCTGCAAACTGAAGAAAGATTTGGTCTTTTTTGTTACACTTTTTTCTGTTTTGTGTTGTAGACATGGAAATTAGGAAAGAGAAAATAGTGTAATGGAACCACTCCTCTACATTCTGAGCTTGCATGTGATTGGTCAACTATTGTTCCCTAAATTGTCAAAATTAAAATTAATTCTATTAGAAATTAGTCCTCTTAGTTCCTTATACTATTTCTGATCTGCTATAATGTTGTTTCCTCATCAAAAACAGACCCAGATTTGTGTTTTTTTTTAATTCACATGTCTAACACACAAACCCTGTATATTTAGGATGTGTTCTTCACTCAAACAGAAAACATTCTGTTCCACCTTGTGATGTCATGTGAAAACAGGAAGTGCTCCACTGTGTGTTTATACCCTATGTACCTTCAGTAGAATCATTTTCATAAATTCAGTCCTGAAATTGGTCATCTCTACTGAACAAAAGGTATAAAAGGCAGCTGTTAACTTGAAAACTACCAATTCATGACATCACAAGGTGGGACAGAGCATTTTGAGCTTTGGAGATGTAGACAGACTGCTGTAATAATAAACAGTTAATCAAACATGTGAAAGAAACAAAACAAAACTCCTGGTATGTTTTGATGAGGTAATAACATTATAACATGGCATAAAGCTCACAAGAGTTTTGCAAAATATAGGACCTTAAAACGGATTTATAACGGAATGTTACAGTTGTGCATTTGAGCCCAATAATTATTTGCTTTCAGAATTGACAAAGGCGTCAATATACAGTTTAGGAAAAAAATAAGAGTGCACTGCATTTTTTTCTGAAATCAGCATCTCTGCATGTATTACACCCATTCCATTCCAGCGTCTGTCGATTTCCAACACAAACACAAAGCTGAGCTACTTCAGTTCTTGCACCAGGAGTGGAATAAAATCAATGTGAAAGACTTGTGGAGAGCATGCTAAGAAACATGAAAGCTGTGAAATAAGGGTTATTGCACCAAATATTGATTTCTGAACTCTTCTTAAAGGGATATGCCACCCCCAGGTCAAATTTGGGCATCTCCCCACAGTCCAGAGACTAAAACAAGTGATGAAAAGCGTTTTCCTGCTCACCCAGCCATTGTCCGAGTCTGTCGCCACTGACCGCCGCGCGAGCTGCTGCTCCTCCGCCTTAGACTGGAGTCTAACGGCGCCAGAGAAAGATTTCGGCCAAAAGGAATTAATTTGCTCGATGCTTTTCCCAATTACTTTCTGTGTAGTGCGCATTCATATCGAGTGCAAATAAATGTGCAAATCAACACGGAGAGCTTGCCTTGGTCATTTTGGGTGGGAACTATTTTTCAGTGCGGAAGAACATGGCCGAATCACGCACCACGTTGTGCAACAGGGGAACTCCCTTCCCGGTGCGTAACTGGGATTCCCCTGGCAGCGTGCTGCGTGATTCGGCCATGTCCTTCCGCACTGAAAAATAGTTCCCACCCAAAATGACCAAGGCAAGCTCTCCGTGTTGATTTGCACATTTATTTGCACTCGATATGAATGCGCACTACACACAAAGTAATTGGGAAAAGCATCGAGCAAATTAATTCCTTTTGGCCGAAATCTTTCTCTGGCGACGTTAGACTCCAGTCTAAGGCGGAGGAGCTGCAGATACCGCGGCGGTCAGTGGCGACAGACTCGGACAATGGCTGGGTGAGCAGGAAAACGCTTTCCATCACTTATTTTAGTCTCTGGACTGTGGGGAGATGCCCAAATTTGACCTGGGGGTGGCATATCCCTTTAAGTGTAAACATTAGTATTATGTTGTTTTAAAATGAATTTGATCTTGTTTCTTTGCATTATTTGAGGTCTGAAAACATGTATCTTTTTTGTTATTTTGACCATTTTCTGCAAATAAATGCTCTAAATGATAATATTTTTATTTGGAATATGGGGGAAATCAGTCAGTAGTTTATAGACTCAAACAAAAATGTTCCTTTTGCCCAAACATATACCTATAAGTAGTAAAATCAGAAAAACTCATAATTTTACAGCGGTCTCTTATTTTTTTCCAGAACTGTATTCCATGATACGTCTATATGAAGCTTTTAATGTCCATCAAATCCTATAATGAAATGTGATCTGACAGCATGAAACAATTAACAAAATGAAAACATTGTGCCATACGCTTTATTATTTCATATCTGTTGTGATTTGAGTTGACATATATGTCTTTTCTAAATAAAAAAAGAATCTCATTTAGCTGTAGTGCTAATCTCTCAAACGGTACAGCAGTGTCAAAGAAAGGACAGTGAAGAAAGTTTGTGGTGAGACAGGGATATGCCCGTGAATGCATTTGTAATTAACGACACTCTTACTCATAATTAAAACCTCTTAGCTTTCTCCTCACAAGGTTGGAGCAGCTGGTATAGACAGGGCCCTTACCGCCAGACAACACACATAAATTCGATGACAGTATCGCGAGGCTGCACCTGCTTATGCTACACCTGTCACCGTGGCGATCATAGCTCATCCTGTCAATAAATTAACTCCCTTCTGCACTACAGTCCCTAGTGGCTCCGAGGGGGACGATGTATCCATTTTCAGAAATTAAATATTGTTGTTTGGATGAAGGGGAAAAAAGGGACGTCACCTCTTAAAGTAAAGTGGCGTACTGGAGATGTGACAGATTTCCCCCAGGAGCAGCTTCAGTCGTGCTTTGTAACTATAACTTAATATCATGTCAAAGTCTCCAGAGAATGGTGCTGTGAGTCAAGCCACCGGAGAAGGGGAAAATATGAGCACAAAAGGGAATTGGGCTCAAAGTTTAGCTGGAGGCAGTAATCGGATATGTTAAATGTCTAAACATACAAGATGAGAGCTCTATCAAGGCAGCTCAGGGAAATACACACATTCATACTAAAATAAATACATTCATAATTAATTCATAAAATATGTGTAACATTTCTGGTGGAGGGTCTGCCATCCTTTGTCTAAAAATGTTCCACAGTAAAGATTAAATTCAGCTCTGTGTCACCCATATTCACTGAAGGAATTATTGTATTTTTGAGCAATAAGATAATCCTTTATTTGTCCCACAATGGGGAAATTGCAGTGTCACAACGCAAGTTTCAGAAACAGTTGGGAAAAAAAAAGAGCATGCATCAAAAATTAAGATAAATAATAATAAGTATGTACAATCAACTAAAAAAACACAACACTGTAAGGTTAAAGGCACAGGAACGCTGCACAATAAATGTCTTTGATTCTGAGCAGTGAACAAACAGCAGTTAAAGTGACTCTAGTATAGTAATATATAATATCACTACAATAAAGTGACTCAGATGATTGTGTACAGTGCAGTGATGGACAGTGGTTGTTACACAAATAAAGATAGAGACATAGAAACACAATAGAAACACCAACAATAAATAAATGCTACATGGATATGTTTAAAGTCATACCATGGAACATTCCAGGCAAAGCAATGACATCTAAGGTACCCTCCACCAGAAAAGTTGCACAGTGCACCTTTAACACACTTAATTACACACAAACCTATTTTGAATTTAAGTGGCAATTTTGGTGATGTTGAATTAAGAGTAATAACTATTTGAAATTGGTTCTTTATTTGTTTAGTCCAGTACATTTGTAAATCAGTAAGGCTACAAAAAGATGTTTTTTTCATATTAAAATGACTTCTTTTAGGAAACATGACTAAATAAACCAAGTCTAAACAGGACTAAACTACGCCTATATCAACGTATATATTCATAAAGTAAACCAGGTTAAAATAATAACTCATCAAGCATCATAAACCATTGACTGTATATATAAACGCATATACGTAGCTAACCTGCTAGCCGATGCGTTCCAAACAGGAAGTGAGCATGGGGGCACTTCTAGCTCCATCGACTCCAGGTCCAATTACATACCTGTAAATGCTGTTGTACGGCTCCTCATCCTTAGTCTTAAAATGTTTGTATTTTATTTCGCTATTTTGTTTGTAAATAAATTCCTATTCCGAATATGGAACTCGGAGACAAAACTGCTAGCCACGTAAGCTTTGTTTGACTGGAGCCAAAGTCTATGGCTGACGTCACACTTCATTAGTCCACTTCTTTACTTCTTACTCCTGTTCTATGGTCTAAACCTCGATTAAAGAACATTCATGTATAAAGTGATACCTTTCATATGAATCCATTACCAGAGCTGGACAAAAATATATCCATAATTGCAAGGATTTGAAGGAAATCAGACTTAAATGTGCACTATGTGACTTTTTAGTTGGGGGTTTGTCACCTACTTGTTTCTATGGAAATGCTACTGCTTTTCGGAACTGCAAACTAGAGGTGGGCAATTCTTTTTACCATAGGGCCACATGAGAAACAGAAAATATTGTGGAGGGCCGGGTCAAAATGCTTAACTCAATTCTGCATGATATTAATTAGATTTTGTTTATAAAAAGCAGTAAATATCATTGTTTTAACAATGATATTTACTTGGTAAGACTGGTAGGAGTATGTGTTTTGACTCAGCAATGAAAAAGTGAGGCCATCTTACAAAAAATGTCATTTAAAAACACTTCTGAAATAAAAGCAATGCTGCTTTAGTTCATGCATAAGGCAAAATTATAAAATATATTTATTTTGTGATTCCAAATGAGCTTAAAGGGGCTGGTCAGAGTCAACCAAAGGGCTGTATGTGGCCCAGGAGCTGGACAATGCCCAGGTCTGTATTAAACAGATCTACCTAACGTTTATTAAATTGCAGGTGAATGTGTAGCTCAAAAATACCTAGAAAAACAGGCATTCTGACAGTGAGCAGGGCTGCATTCCAGACAAAGCAATAACATTGCCAAACCTTTTTACAAACCATCTACCAAAAAATTAACAATGCGCCTTTAAAATACTGTAGTTTCACAAGAAAAAAATAAAAAAATAAAAAAAAATTGTAGGAGTTACACCTATCTATCTACCTATGTCAAGATCGTATACTCAAATTCCCCGCAAGTGTTCTGTTGAAATATTAAGTCCCGTACAAAGTGCCCCGAGACAATACCAGTAACATGGGAACAATGTAAGGCTATCAAGGCTCATGAGAAAACAATAGGGAGAAGCACTTAGAATGAAAATTTAATATGTCTTCAATAAAGTATTCTGTTGTCTTTTGCAGAAGTGTGGCTAATGGCGGAGCTTTGGCAAACAGCCCAGTGGGACAGGTTGCAGACTGAGGCACTTTTCACATGCCAGTTTATATGAAATCTTCCCCATGTATCAGTGCTTTATCTACTCTGTCCATCATTCTCACTCCACTCAAGGGAAGGAGCAGACTGTGGACATAAAAGGACGCTAGACCCGCTGGCCTGCTACCTCCCCGGATTGGCTTTTTTTTATTAAAACTGCTTGACATGATAAAATACTGCCTTTTCTTAAGCTCAGTGTACTCTTGTTGCTATGTGGAAGATAGAAAGTGTGCTATATGTTTGAACTGGAAGCCACTGGTGGTCCAAACTGATCTCCAAGCTGTACTGTGGGATGGAGCAGAGGCCAAAGGCAAAGCACCCTAACAAACAAAAACAAACAAACACAGCAACGCCTATCTGTTATCGACTCAATTTTAGTGGAAAGACAGGCTGGTTTTATTTATATCTATTTTTGTGTATTTTGGGATGGGAAAGATGTTTGCGGTTTTTATCTCAACTAGATTCAGGGAGAGCCTTTCATGATTGATATTAATGTGTAGATCTCACGCAACATATTAATCTGCCTTCTACCAGGTTAGTTGAAATGCACACACAAATATCGTTGCAAAAGAAAATGGGATTCTGTCAACTGAACAGATTTTAAGAGTGAATACGTTTCACCGCTCATCCAAGTAGCTTCTTCAGTTCTGACAGTGTTCAGTGTCAAGTCACTGCCTTATATTTGTCTGAAGTGAGGAGCTAACTATACTGAAGCTAACACACCATAGTTATTTACAATAGTCATTAGTTAATTTCAACCTGGAGAGACTCAAAGAAAGAAAGTATTAGTAGCTTTATTGAATGAGTTTTCCTTCTAGCTCAGACTCTGACAGAACATATTACAACGAAGGGCAAGGCCGGTTAGATGATGTTTAGGAGAGGTCTTTCCCCCGGGGCCTGGACACTGGAGGTGGTAGAAATGAGGATGAGGAGAGTGAAGGGGATGATGAGGAGAGTGAAGGGAAGAAGGTGGGGTGCGACACAAACAATAGGGGTTTAAATTGGACAGACTGGGTGCTGATTGGACAGGAGATGGAGTAATAGGAGTGAGGCGATGAAGGCTGAGGAGCAAGTCAACTCTGGAGAAGTGATGACATAGACAGGAGTGAAGTCAGGTCTTCCAGGCTGAATTACTGTCTACTAAACTGTCTGTTATCCGAGTCATATTTTGCCTGATCATTCAAGCCCCTGATCTAACACCTATATCTACAGACTATCCCTATTGTTTTCTTTTTTTAATTGGTAGAGCGTTCGCCCACTGATCCAAAGGCTGGCGGTTCGAATCCCGCTCTCGACATAACATCATTGGTGGAGCGGTCACATCCACTGACCCACAGGTTGGTGGTACAATTCTAGCTCCAGCAGATGAATGCTGCTGTTGTGTCCTTGGGCAAGACGCTTAACCCCACCTTGTCCCCAGCGTCTGCGTACACTGGTAACCCCCATGACAGAAGATACATCAAGGTTGTGTCAAACGATGTGTGGCCCTCCTCCCGTGGACCCACCACCCGCAGGAGAATCCAGGATGTGGGGTAGATGGACTGGAGTGGGTAGTGTTGTGTGGTGTTTTAGTTTTTGTTTTTCCTCAAGTGATGCAGAAAAGAGGGAGCCACTGTCTGTGTTCAGTCTGTCTGGACTGCTGCCTCCGTGACCCGAAGACTTGGAAAAAAGTGGATTAAAATGAATTAATGAATGAATGAATGACATAGATATCTAGATAGATAGATAGACTTTATTGATCCTGAAGGAAATTCAAATCCTCTTGCATTCATCAGCCATAGGGATGCATTGTACAGACTTATGGCATGTGGGACAAATGACTTCCAAAGTGCGTCCATAGAGCAGAAAAGGGACAACAGCCTGTCCCCAAAGCTGCTCTCCTGTCCGGTGACGGTGTTGTACTGGGGGTTATCCAGGATGGACAGGAGCTTGCTTAGGGCCCTCTTTTCAGCCTCATAATATGAGTGAGTCACCCACTATAGATCCCGTCTTCCCCACCAGCTTATCCTACCGCAGAGCATCCTTCTTCTTCTTCTGGCTTGGTTGTACCTTAAACCCCCCTTTCTGTTCAGAGATGGTTTGTTCCTGACAGGTTCATTAACACATGAACATCACATCTGATATTATCAACACTAATCTTAGATATGCCACTAACAACAACACATTTAATACCAATCAATTCATTTTCAAAACTCCTCCTGCACTACAAAAAGAAACATTCTCCTTATTTTGTTCACCCAACGTATAGTGTCTAAAAAGTGTGGACAATTGATTGGAGCTGTAAAACAACTTGTCATCTTTGTGCACTGTGATGGGTTGATGGATGGTTGCCGTGGACACCTTGATCACCCAAGCTGTCGAGGTGTGGGCCCTGCTTGATCACTGTCACAGGGGCTTGAGATGGTCAGAGAATGTTGCATGGACAAGAGACTGTCTACACCCAGAGCCCCTCTCTCACACTAACCGCCAGATGCTCATTTGTGTCAATCCAGCTGTCTGTACCTGAGATGAAAATAGCTCAGAGCACAGAACATAGAGACACCACTAACACATAGAATCCTTCTGAAAGGTTATGTGTTGTTTATGGTGTGAACTGAAATCACATTGTGGGCATCGGGTATTTCTGCTTTTGTCAATTGTAAATAAGTAAGTAATAGTATGATTAAAATACAGTGGTCCCTCATTTATCGCGGTGGTTACGTTTTAAAAATAACCCGTGATAGGCGAAATCCACGAAGTAGGACAACTTTATATTTTAAAATTATTCTACATGTTTTAAGGCTGTCAACGCCTCACCACACACATTATACACTTTTCTCAGACTGGAATGAACATTTTCTCACATTTCTCTCAAACTTTCGTAGATTAAAAAAGCACAGTATTATAGAATGAAACCAAGGATCCAAACCTGTTTTCAGGCCCTAAACATATTGCATGTATTTCACAGTTCCTCTGACCAAGCCTCTTCGTCCTGGCGCAGGTTTTGTCGGGGAGAAAACTTTCAAACATACAGCACTTCAGAATCACACATTTATATAAATTTGGCAAACTGAACGCATTCTATACTGTACAGGAGACATGGAGGAGAATGACTAACAAATCGGCAAAGGTCTACAGTCCCTTAGCCAATCAGGACGCAGAACACAATGCGTGTTGTTACGCTATAAAAAAATTGGAATAAAAAAAATCTGCGAAACAGCGAGGCCGCGAAAAGTGAACTGCGATATAGCGAGGAACCACTGTATACAATTTTTTTTTAATTATATAGGTCCTATATAAGTCATATTCATACCTCCTCAAAAACATACCTGGGGTGGTGTTTTGTTTCATTCACACATGTCTGAGTAATCCTTTATTATTAGTCTGTCTACCTCTTCTAAGCTCAGCATGCTCTGTTCCACCTTATGACGTACCTTTGTGTACCTTTTACCTTTTGTGTAGTAGGGATTGGCAGTTCCAGAGTAGGAATTATCTAATTGAATCTAGTGAAGGTGTACAGAGTTTAAAAACACAATGGAGCACTTTCTGTATTACCACATGACATCACAAGATCAGTGTTTTCTGTATGAGAGAAGACAGCCTACATATGCAGGATTTGTGTGTTAAACATGTGTGAATGAAACAAAACCTAATTCTGGGTATGTTTTTGATGAGGAGGCCATATAGATCAGAAAACAGAATATGGGCCCTTTAAAATGTTTGCATGGATTACTTTCAAGTGAGCAAGAATTTTAGGGCCTGTTTACCTGAGAACACTTACAGGTAAAAACGACAAAATATTTTATCGGAAGTGCCTTTCATTTAGACGGTGACAGCGTTTTGGGGGCTTAAAAACCCAAAAAACTTAAACCGCCCTCCAAAGTGGAAAACTTGAATATGCTTTGCCGTAGCATTTTCGTCTACACTGCCCAAGATGCAAAACTCTGGTCAAATCTGCTGACGTCGCGTACATGTTTACGTCACATCGGTCCATATATCAGTGTACTTTGTTTGGCAGGACTTCCAGCCCACACCTTGTTGCGCCTTCATTGCTTTGTAGTCTAATGTGGTCTGAAGCAACAGCTGAACTTCTTTGTCTGACCACACAATTTTTTTTTTGCTAGCAGTAGCCATGTTTTGTTTTGCTTTTCGTGGCGTAGATGAGAAGAAGAAAGATTCTACACATGCGTGCGGACCTAGTGATAATGTACCACAGCACCACCTAGCAGAGGTGTGGACTCGAGTTATGTGACTTCGACTCGAGTCAGACTCAAGTCACGAATTTGATAACTTTAGACTCGACTCGACAAAATGTCTTGCAACACACTTGCAACTCGACTTGGACTTCAATATCAATAACTCGTGACTTCACTTGGACTTAGGCCTTTTGACTTGTGATGACTTGCTACGTCCAATGAAAAAAAAAAAGTATGTTGATAAGGACCGCACTCGTACTTGTGAATCTGCGAAAATGTATGCAAAGAGCATGTGCGCACGGCTAATACAACCGTGAGACTTTTTGGGAATATTATAACATGTTTTTCACACCTGGATCCTTTCATTTTTTTCTAATGTTATTTGATATGGTGTAAAAAGGTAAAATGAATACAGATCTTGCAGACATTATATGATTTGTAGAAATTTAATTTCTTTCGGGACTCGATATGACTCGAAACTAAAATGCTAGGACTTTGGACTCGACTTGAGACTTGTGAGCTTTGACTTTGGATTTGACTCGGCACTTGGATACTCTTGACTCGGAACTTCACTCGGACTTGAGTACAAAAGACTTAGACTTACTTGGGACTTGCCCAGCAATGACTTTGTCCCACCTCTGCCGCCTAGCCGCCTGGCATGCATACCCAATCGAATTTCACACACTTTTGCGTCATCGTATGCACGCAGATTTCCTCCAAAAAACGCTTCTCTAAATGCGGAATAAAAAGTGAAGACACAACGCCACTTTTGCGTCTTCTGTTCCGATTGTCATCATATAAACATTAATTTGTTGGATCCTTTTTGCTTTGTGACTTCCTCCAGTGTTACGTCCATCTCTTACTTCAAATACAGTCACCTACATGTAAACTAAACCATAATATTAAACCTATAGCAACAGGCAAAAAAACAGGCAAAACTTTTCTAATTCCACTGACATTGAAGATAGAAATATATAAAATGAAAGGTCAAACAAAACCCAGTAAATACAAATTTGTTTTAAGTGGTTCCATCTATCAAGAAACATCATCATGTATCATAATGTCTTATAAAGTGTAATAAAACAGCCATTAGAAGTGAATGATTGCAAGCATATATTTTATTTAAAACAAACTCAGCATGATAAATTATACAAGATATATTCTGTGGCAACTGTGCCCTCCCCTATTGTTGCTCTACTCACTGAAGACTATTTGCATGGGGAAAATATATTGATTAAAGAGAAAAAAGTCAGCAAAATTACATTGCTTTGTGCCTTAATTAGGACACTTGACCAGCAAATGTAATTTATTACAGAGTCGTCCATAATAGATTTTACAAACACTCACCACATCTGCATTAAGTATCAGTTCATTATTGATCTTCCATTTACTGGCCATATCAGGCTTTCTCATTGCCCGCAGTCATTTTTCACCATGAAGAATGAAGATCACAAGAATCAGGCCCATTCCAAAGATTACAAGATATATTGCATTGTTTTTGCCATATAGAATACTATAGTAGTATAGTATATAGTATAACAGTAGTATAGTATAGTATATAGTATATAGTATATAGTATAGTAGTAGTATAGTAGTAGTAGTATAGTATATAGCATATGTAGCTCATCCTAATATAGTATATACTGTACTTTATGTATTATTTTTATTTTATTTATTTATTTTTCCATGTCCATTAAAGGGACAGTGTGTAAGATTTTTACCTGTTAATTACTGAAATTGAAGATACCCATTCAAAAATACATTGTTTTCCAAGCCTTTTCACTTCCATCATGAAATCAAAGTATTCTTTTGGACTTAGATATAGTCACATAAAAGGGGGATCTTCCCCATATAGAGGCAGCCATTTTGAATACGAGAGCCGCAGAAGGACATTTGGGCTCATCCTTCGCCTAGGCTCCTGCTAGCGCCTGCTCAGCCGCGCTGCCTGAGGGAGCAGAGGAGCGAAGGAGAGAAGGGGATACAGCATGCTGCTGTATCACACGTCGTAATGGATCTAACACGTATTTTGGACTAAATTGTTTGACTGGATTTTATTCGCTGGATCCTTATGGACAGATTGAGACCAAGTTTATGGTGAAATACAGAGTTTGACCTGTGCAGAGCCTTCAAAGGTAAGCTAAGTAACAAACCTCGTTTTGTGCTTTTCCGTATAAAAGCCCCATGTGCTTGGGGAGTGTTTGTTGTGCCGGGAAATGAATTGCATAGTCAAAAAGAGGAGACTGTAAGGTTTCATTTGATGTGTAGATTGTCATGAATCATGATCGGGATTGTGTGTTTTCATGCGAAAAGATAAAAAAAAAAGGGAACGGGACCGCGTTTTATGTATACAGCGGCGCGCGGTTCGTAGACTTATCCCACAAGGGATATTATTTGGACACGATAGCTCCACATCATAAATAATAGAGAGCAAAAATTGCATGAGACCGGTGTCAAATAAAGCAAAGTTTTACAAATGTATATGTACAATAAAAGAGGTTGTTGTCCCGGGCCCCAGGGTTTTAGGGGTCCAGAATTGAAACCTCTTTCTATTCATTTATATTAGAGGAGGGCCCATGTGAGTCTTGTTGTCCCAGGCCCCAAAATTTCTCGAAGCACCAAACTATTACTAATTTCAGGTAAAAGAAGTTATGTATTTGGTTCTGAATGTTACTGAATGTTGTTGTTTGAATTTTGGACAGGAGATGGCTTCCACATTTGAGAGACATCCAGGGCTGGACTGGGACAAAAACATGGCCGTGGCATTTTGGCTTAGACATTTAAAGGAAAAATCCCAGCTCCACATTCAACGGTGTATTTAAAATGCATCTTGCACACACACACACACACACACACACACACACACACACCTACACACACACACACACACACACACACACGCACACACACACAAACATTTCTCATCGAATCTACACGATTCACGTAGGTCACCTGTTTTGGCTTCAGAACAGCAAATTTTGCTTAAAGGTGAGTGATTTTCATGCCTGTCCATCACCTAAAAGTCCCAGTATTATCCTAACATTACTACCTGCTAACCTGTTCTGCCTGTGCTACACTTCCCTGGTCACTCTGGTTCCCTCAGGTTCCATGTCCACAGTCTCTGGCTGCTCCTCTCCCTGTCCACCTTCAACCTGGGCTGCAGAAGATGTGGAGGCTCCAGCAGCCCCTCCAGAGAAGAGTCTGTTATTTCAGAACATTTTGCAGTGTCTATAGCGAGATTTTTTTTATCTTTTACCCCACAACTTATCAGCTCCCCTTTCATGTTTCCACGCTCAACACTGAAACTGGCGGGGATCAATGCAGAGAAAGGGGTGGGACCGCTCTCGTAAGCTTCTATATCCTGATTGGTTTAGCCCACTGTCTATATTGAAGATGGACCAATGGGCCTCCTGCTCTAAATTCTGGGCCGGTCTCTGAGTAAAAAAAAAAACCAACACCATCGGTCCCGAGGACTATCAGCCAACCGGGAAAATGCGCGGTATGCCTGATTACCAGTCCAGGCCTGTGTGATACAAATTAGCAGCTAAAATTTGGACTTTTGGTTTTTCACGCTTTATGGTCCAGTTCAAAGAAAATGTAGAATGGAATACCAATGGAATAAGTTTTTTGTTTTTTTCTTAATTCAAACAGCAGAGTTTCTTCTTAAGTTCAAAGAGTTTAGTGTAACAAGGTGTATTTTCTATTTCAGCTACAAAAACTTGACTTGTCATGTTAAATCTACTCAAATCAATATAACGTGTTCTTAAGTCAGTTCATCTTAAAGGTCAGTCACCTGTTTGTCTACACGGAGAGTTATTGCTTTGTCTAGAATGTTCCACAGTAGAGTTTAAACCTATCTACATTCTATCTACATGCTACCCTATTCACAGAGAGAATTATTGTATTTTTGAGCAACAGAAACATAATGAATAAATCCTAGATATCATAGCCTTAATGTCATACCATGGAACATTCCAGGCAGTGATAACATCTCCATGGAAACAAGCAGGTGACGGACCCTCCACCAGAAAAGTTGCGCAGTGTACTTTTAACTTGGCCAGGTTTTAGTTTTTGTGGTGTGCCTCCCAAACGACAGCTGAAAAAATGTCTTCCCAAAATTCAAGCCCAGTAAACTTCTAGTAAAACTCAAACTAAACAATTTCACGAAGAAGAGGTTGGAATAGTGTGAAACTTTGCAAGAGTTCAACTTTGTGTGGAGAGGAAACAGATGTCCTTTTGTTGGGAGGGCACAATATTCATGAGTGAACAAGCAGCACAAAGAATAAGCTACTCTAGGAGCAGGGGCTGGTGTTTTCAGTGCAGTGGGTTCTGAGCAGGAATCAGTGCAGTGATGTAAGGCAAAGACCCAAAGACTACAACTGCAGGGGAAGATGCATGTCACGATAGCATGTAGTGTTAGCAGCCTTATGTAGAGAAGTATGTCGGCTTTGGATTAGAGTGCTTTAAAGGTATATTAACACATGCACTCTCAACTGGAGAAACTCTGCATTCTTATAAATTCAGAGGAATAGGCAGGAAGCATATTTGTCAAGGTTTTATGAGCAATAGAAACTGTAATATATATACGTTTATATATACAGCTCTGGAAAAAAATAAGAGACCACTGCATTTGTTTCTGAAATCAGCATCTCTACATGTATTACAGCCATTCCATTCCAGTGTCTGTTGAATTCCAACACAAACACAAAGCTGAGCTACTTCAGTTCTTGCACCAGGAATGGAATAAAGTCACCCAAGAACAATGTGAAAGACTTGTGGAGAGCATGCCAAGACGCATGAAAGCTGTGATTAAAAATAAGGGTTACTGCACCAAATATGTATTTATTTATGTATTTATTTTATTTATTTGATAGGGACAATGCACATTAATGAACATAAGTATAAAACAAATGTAAATAAGCCGAATTTTAGCTACAAAGCTAGTTTTCATCCACAGTCCCTAGGCAGGCAAATACATAAAAATACAACATACAATATACAATTTCTGAACTCTTCTTAAGTGTCAACATTAGTATTATGTTGTTTTAAAATGATTTTTTTCTCGTTTCTTTGCATTGTTTGAGGTCTGTAAACATGTATCTTTTTTTGTTATTTTGACCATTTGTCATTTTCTGCAAATAAATGCTATAAATGACAATATTTTATTTGGAATTTGGGGGAAATGTTCTCAGTAGTTTATAGACTCAAACAAAAATGTTCCTTTTGCCCAAACACATATCTATAAGTAGTAAAATCAGAAAAACTGAAAATTTTGCAGTGGTCTGTTATTTTTTTCCCCAGCACTGTAGATACATTTAATGCCATACAGCGTGATATTCCAGGTACAGTAAAGCAATAGTCATTTTCTTTCTTACTATTAATTCCATTGTTGCACTAGTACTGTCAGAGCCACAGTTGCCCTGAGGCAGTAGACAGAATCATGACAGTTTAGACGTTCTTCAGTCCTCCAACCACCAAACACACAGCTATAATCATGCTAACATATTGAGACAGTACCACAGTGACTGCAGGTCATCTTGCCCAAGGAAAGACACACTGCGTGCAAAGGGTGCAGGGTTTGAACCACAAACCTTACTGGGCGTTCAAATCTTCTACAGGCTACTGTCAAGTATTATCTTAACAATTTGAATGTTTTTTTGCACATTTTCTAGTATTTTCCCATTGACCTGATTAAAAGTTGGAAATAATTAATCACCAAACACACCATTATAGAAACTGTGACCTACTTTGTGAATTGTCCAGACATTGGTAATATAAAGATCTTTGCATATTTATTTTCAGGTGAGTTAAGTCGACGCAGTAATATAAATTAATTTTTTTGTATTTTTCAATTTCTTCCAGAGAAACAGATCTGGTAATTGAGAGATTTTAGTTACAAATGTCAGATCACCAGCTGCATGTCCAAAATGTGCTCCAATCTCTCTTTAAATTCATTAAAAAGCAGTGGAGAAATTTTGATTAATAAGTGTTGTTTTATGAATATTCAGCATAATTTTAAAAAATGCTGGGAATTTTCTACAGTGCAGCATAAACGTATACATTTCCAAAGAAACAAGCAAGTGAAATCCAATGCCAAGTTAGAAATCACATCTGTGGAGAGGCGACTATTCTGACAATGAGAAAGCATATTTTAACGTATTTTTGAGCAATAAAATTAGCAATAGTAATTTATTTAACATGAGATATATTTTCTGGCATACTGTGGAACAATACCTGAAAAGCTGCATAGTGCACCTTTAACTTAACTTAGGGCCTGTTTACATGAGAACCCTTACAGGTAAAAACGACAAAATATTTTATCGGAAGTGCCTTTCGTTTAGACAGTGACGGCATTTTGGGGGCTTAAAAACGCAAAAAACTGAAACCGCCCTGCAAAGTGGAAAACTTGAATACGCTCTACCGTAGCGTTTACGTCTACACTGCCCAAGACACAAAACTCTGGTCAAATCTGCTGATGTCACGTACACGTTTACATCACATTGGTCCATATATCAGTGTACTTTGTTTGGTAGGACTCGCAGTCCACACCTTGTTGCGCCTTCGTTGCTCTTTTTTTTGCTATCGGTAGCCATGTTTTGTTTCGCTTTTCGCGGCACAGATGAGAAGAAGGAAGATTCTACACATGCGCACGGACATAGTGATAATGTATCACAGCACCACCTAGCCGCCTGGCATGCATACCCAATCGAATTCCACACACATTTGCGTCACTGTATGCACGCAGATTTCCTCACGAAAACGCTCGCCTAAACGCGGAATAAAAAGTGAAGACACAACGCCACTTTTGCGTCTTCTGTTCAGACCATCATCATATAAATGTAGCCTTAGTAACTTCACAATTTAAATGTTTTATTCATTTTACAAACTGCGCTCTGTTATACTTGATTAAATTTGCAGTTTCACACAGGCAGATATCACTTGAGGACAGAGGCCCATTGCTCACCGGTGACAGTTGAAGGACTCTGCTCGTCCTTGTCGCTGTGGTAATGCCCATGTGACCCGGGCCTGTCACATGACCGCTGACAGGTGTGCTATCTGTGACACTCAATGACAGGACCTGCTTATTTGTGTCGCCCCCCACAACATCTGTTCGAATGCAGCGTTAGCACAAGTAGCAAGAGAGCGCCCGTCACCTTGTGGTCCAAATGTCGTGGCGGATAATTTCTTTGAATGTGGGTTGAATATCCATCAACTTGTCCTAGTTTTGAGACACACAACAGAGAGAAACATGAGAAAATATTTTTGTTTTGATTGAATTTTAACTTCTCCATGCACAATAAACAGTTTGATATACATACAAATTTAAAAAAAATAAAAAGTTAGTGATTGCTTCTTGCAGTCAACTTAAACAGGGGTTATTATCCTAAATACATTTTTGAGCTTTCTACCATGTTATCCCCTCATCAAAAACATGCCTGAAGAGGTTTTAGATGCCTGCATGTTTGAGTAATTTAACAATCTCTCTCCGGGTCCTATTCAAAACCTTGTTACAATTTGCTGTAAGATTTTGTCCTATGCACAGCCCACAAGCTTACGTCATCCATTCTCCACAAATATACAAAAGCATGATACAAAACTACACAACAACTTGACAAAACTAATACGATGTATAGTAGTTTTATTAGCGGGTTGCACACTGATTTGTTTTGTGAAGGGGACGAAAGTGAAACATGTGTCTTTGGCAAATATATTGCATTTTCAAAAGAATAAAAAGGTAACATAGTGATTGAAATATCTTATGTGTTAGCAGTTGAAATAAAATGCTCCCTCCTTAACAAAAGATTAATTTTGTTTCATTTCCTCACTATTCTAAGCATTAATTTTTTTCTTTATTCTTTCAATTTATATCTGTAATTTGCACCTGTAAATATCTATGTTGAAAGCTAAGGTGCTTGGTGGCAGAGTGGTTAATGCTTGTCACCATGGTAAAAATAAGTGCTGTCAGGCAATTAAAAAACTTAATCTAATTAATTACCGGATTTGTAATTAGTTAATACATTTTTAGGTGGTTTATTGTGCTCTCCCACAGTGCAAAAAAGGTGTCAAACGTGCGATTTATAGTGGTACAGTGAAAAGACTGCAGATTTCTCCTTTAAGTCTTTAAGTATTTCAGTCTTTCGTTCGCTCGCTCGCTCTCTTTCTCTGCGTGCACATTACCTCCACTGTAACCAAGACAAGACTGCTGGCAGACCTGCAGAGTGCACCTATATACCCCCATTCCCCCTCCCACATTACATAACATTCATTCGAAAGCTCATTTACACAATTTCACTGTTAAATGGTGAATATTTCTGGTGCCAAAAGGTGAGCACATACAGTAGCTTTCATGCAACATCACTAAATAATATACAAAACTTCGTGCAAATTACCCGGAACCCGCAAAACCGGAGGATTTAAACTCCCAGTGCGGATGTGTCCAGGTTTGCCAGATTGCACCACGGGAGGAGGGAGAAGGCGGCAGCGCGAGGGGAAGTAATCGGGTTTAGCGCGATTTGGATGGGCAAAACTGGCGCTTCTAAGTGTGCACCCTTAGTCACGGCAGAACACGCTGGAGAGGTTTTGGGAATTAAGTTTAGTGTTTGGTTGATAATGAAAAGGGTTCGGCGCGCGGAGCGCAGCAGATAAGGAAATGGGCTTCACGTGCTCTCCCCGGGGACAATGCTCTTACTGCTCCGTCACATTTTTATACATAAACTTGCCGTTCAAAGGCCCTGCACGCCAAATTTAAAATGCGCTCGGATTGAATTGCCACTCATAATTAATTGCATTAATTTTTATAAGGCATTAATTAGCAGTGTAATTAATTAATCTAATTAACGCATTAAACTGACAGCCCTAGTAAAAATATCTTTCTTGGTGGTGCTAAATAAATACAAGAGCAGATTATACCCAATCTAATGCCAATAACTGCCTAGATTCCACCCATCTGTAACCTAAGCAGATCAACCGAACATGTAAATATTTAAAATTCAAGTTTTCTAATGCTCGAGCAGGCTTGTTGACTAACTAAGACCTCCCAGCTGTCATTGGGGCACAAACTCCCCTCTTATATGAGTGGACTGATGAAGATGAGATGCAGCAGGCTTCTCTTTATAGTCCTCACTGCTGGACAGATGGATTGTACCCCGACAAACAAAGAAAAACAGACAGACTGAGTCACTTCACGCCCAAGCAGAGGAAGTGGTGACAGGCTATCTCCATGCATATGGATGCCACAGCCAGCCACAGTGGCCTGGCTTTGATTGAATAGTCAAACAATGGGAAAAGGCAGGCTACTTTTCATGTTCTCCCATCAGTCAGTGCAGCAGACTGTGGCTCTCTTAGCTTTGTCTGAGTGTCAATTAGCTGACGTGGTCCCGGTTGCAAGACAAATTTAGACAGGACTTTTCTCCAAAAGGCATGAAGCTTATAATATATTGCAAAGGGACCAATCAAGCTCAAGCAAAAATGAATGTGTTTAATGGTGCTTAGCAGTAGACCACCTCTGATTGCAAAAGTAAAATTACCATTCATTTTTATTTTAGAATTTAACCACAAGTGCCCATTCATTATTAAAGGTACTGTATGAAGCTAAATTGACTCTTGTAAGCTTTAAGGCATGTTAGAATGTTTTTACCTCATGAAAAATATACCTAGAGTTGTTTTTCATTTCATTCTCACATGTTTGAGTAATCCATTATTATTACTCTGTCTACATCTCCAGTGCTCAAAATGCTCTGTTCCACCTTGTGAGGTCATGAAGCTATAGTTTTCAAATTAACAGCTACAGTTTACGTTTTGTTCAGTTCCAGGCTGTGTGGAGCACTTCCTGTATTATCACATGACATCACAAGGTGGAACAGAATTTTCAATTTGAGAGAAGAACTCAGCCTAAATTGGCAGGGTTTGTGTGTTAAAACATGAGCAAATTATGAGGAAACAACATTGTAACACAGATCAGAAAATAGTGTAATGTGGGCCCTTTAAGCATGTGTTAAAAATATACAGTATAAACTAGTGCTGTCAGGCGATTAAAAAAATTAATCTAATTAATTACAGGATTTGTAATTAATTAATCTAATTAATCGCATTTTTAAAATAATTTTTTTAGGTGGTTTATTGTGCTCTCCCACAGTGCAAAAAAGGTGTCAAACGTGTGATTTATAGTGGTACAGTGAAAAGACTGCAGACTTCCCCTTTAAGTCTAAGTTTTTCACTCACTCTCTTTGTCTCCACTGTAAACATGACAAGATTGCTGGCAGACCCCCATTCCCCCTCCCACATTACGTAACATTCATTGGAAAGCTCATTTACACCATTCCACTAATACATGGCAAATATTTCTGGTGCCAAAAGGTGAGCACGTACAGCAGCTTTCATGCAACGTCAATAAATAATATTGTAATGACCTGGGTTAATGGTGTCTGTGCCTTTAAGGGGTTGGCTGTTGGGCGCATGCGTGGGACAGGTGTGGGTGTTAATGTTGAGTGAGTCCGAACTTCTGTTTAATAAAGTTCATTGGAGAATAAGAGAAGCCTGAAGTTACAATATTTTATATTACAATATACAAGGCTTCAAATATAGAGAGAATACAAATAAAATTACTCATGGCTCACATGACCCCCGGAACCCGTGAGGAGGATTTAAACTCCCGGTGTGGATGTGTCCGGACCATCGCACCACGGGAGGAGGGAGGAGGCAGCAGCGCGGGGTGAGTAAATGATCGGGTTTAGCGTGATTTAGCGTGATGGGCAAAACTGACTAAGTCAAAAAAGTGTGCACCCTTAGTCGCGGCAGAACACGCTGGAGAGGTTATAGGAATTGAAAATGGTTCCCAGATAGGGGAACGGGCTCGCGTGTCTTCACGTGCTCTCCCCTATTAGAAGTGCATTCGTCTCTGTATGCCGACCAATGGTAGCACGGCATTTCATCATCGCGTCATCGCTGTCCAAAGACAAGAGGGACGTGCTCCGTCACGTTTTTATCAATAAACTCGCCGTTCAAAGGCCCTGCACGCCAAATTGAAAATGCGCGCGCATTGAATTGCCGCTCATAATTAATTGCGTTAATTTTTATAACGCATTAATTAGCAGTGTAATTAATTAATCTAATTAACGCGTTAAACTGACAGCCCTAGTATAAACGTTAGACAAATCACTTCTTTTTCTGTCTAAAATGAAAGAAGACAATATTGTTGTACTTAGACTTAGACTTAGACTTGGACTTAGACAAACTTTATTGATCCACAAGGGAAATTGTTTTGGGTACAGAAGCTCACTCATCAATATAATATACAATATAAAACAGAGGGTAAAATGACAAAAAGAAAAATAGATGGAATAGCAACAAAAGAGCAATAGACCTGTGTCAGATGAGACATAATTATATACATAAGATAATGGTAATAAATATATATGTACGATCAGATTTAAATAGAAAAGTAGTAGTCAAATATAAAATGCAGTATCGAATATGATGTTCAGTACCAGCTGTATACAGTTGTAGGGAGTATTATCTGTTACATAGGGGTGAGTTGTTGTACAGTTGTATGGAGTATGGGTTGAATAGTCCTGTATCTCTCACTGTTTGAGCGGAGCTGTAGGAGCCTAGTTTACATCAGTAAAATGTGAGGATAACCAGAAATAGTATGGGTTATCAGACACACATTATGGTGTCTGGAAATGCTATTTGAACAATGTTCAATCGCTGCAATATTAATACAGCACTTTAGGCACTTCCAACAATTTTGAGGCATCCAATTTTGAACAACTCTCCAATAAAATACAATGTTCTACACAATCGAAACTAGCCTTCAGCTTAACACTTCATAAAAATATTTCATTACTTTATCTGGAGCTTTGAAGCTGGACTTACAATATAATTAAGTTTACTCGAAAAATAAGGCCCTTTCCTTTACAGATGGTTTTAAATATTACTTATTTCTTCAGCCTGTGAGCAGTCCTTCAGCCGTTACTCCCTAAAGATATTAGACTTCCAACATGATTTATCATAGCAGTTAGCACACGGCTCCCATCACATTACTTTAACTAAGATAAAAGAGTGTCTTTGTCTCGTGGACATCTAACTCTCCATTTCATTCAAACCTCTTTTGCAGGGTCTTTGTAGCGGCGCACATATGGATGAAAAAAATTAGTCTGATAATGGAAAAAACACACAACCAACTTGGGGCCGTACAATGCTTCACTCTTTGTTCTGCTGAAGGGCTATTCTCTGCTTAATTACACTATAATAGGTAAGAGAAGGCTTTATCTGCAGATTAGTGAAGGGGACCCTTTGATGAGGTAGTTTTGTAGTTTAATCACCACTTACATTACCTCATTTACAAAGTCCAGAACTAACTGAGATTACCACTAGCCTTTAGCTTTCACAATTAGGCTATTTATCTGAAAAGAGAAGGAAAAACTCGCAGAACAGCTGATAGACTGGCTTCTCAAATGTAATTTTTAAATGCATTATTGTCTGTGCAGTGTTAAAAATGTAGAGCAATTACATGAAGAAATAGCTATTCTTACAATGTTGATATGGGAACTGCAGGCTCATTGCTTTAGTTTTTGCATTCATGTGGGGTGGTAGCAGTGCAGTGTGTTAAGAAAGTTAAGAAGGGTTTCTGGTTTAAAGCTCACTCAAATACATAATGAACCACAAGATCCTGAGCAGTTGTCTCGCCATGAATGAAAAACAATAGGACTTACCTGAGCAGCCAGGAGAAGATGGAGACAATGAGAAGAATAGACATCTGTTTTTGTGCCATGATGGAGAAAAATTGCAGGTGTGTCAAAGCATACAGGGACCTTGTTAAGACAGAAGAAAATGTAGAATAAAAGCAGGCCATCAAAAACAAGATAATTAGTTATTTACAAGAAATAATGATTTTGATTTGTCAATCAAACAGCAGGATGATATAGCGGAGAGTTAAGGTTTTGAACAATGCTCACAGACTTCTTTGCTTAGACTGCCACATCTGCTTCACATTTATTTGTCTATTGTAATTGCTAAATGCTTTTTAAAGTAACATTTAATATTGCTTTATTTATCTATTTTAATCATGCTCTAAACCCCTTGTTGCTGAAGCAGGAATTTGCTGTTTAACTGTCAGATTGTAGATTTGTTGTTATGGTTACTACCTCTGTTCTGGGCCTATTCACATTTAATAACAACTGGCACAATGTTCAGCATCTTCTCTGCTATCACAAATAAACAAAAGTAACTTCACAAAGACATGATTGTTATCAGGACCTTAAGCTATAAGATAAATATGGCAAGTTTGTGGGGCCAATAGCAAACAAATAATGTTCAGGTTCAACATTCATGGATCTTAAGTTTGGATATTTCTTTCAAAAAGATATAGAAAGGGAAGAAAACCGTATTTGGACAAAGCTTGCAGATATCTCCTAATAGCCCCCTATAGTGGGTCAAAATCCTTCCTTGCTCCTCAGACCAGTGTGAGGATAAGCCAGGGCAGAGTGGTTTGAGCAGTGGGAGCCTTCACATACAAATATCTGAACTTAATGCTGTGGTGATTTGCACACTGGCCCACATGCCGCGTCTCACTTTGCATGAGAAAAGCACCTCCATTTCTTGCTCTGTCAGTTTCTACCTCAGCATCGCCTCATTGTAGTGATGGATTTTCATAGGCTTAACAAAAAACTATTTTAGCATACAATTAACTTGACTGTAAATGGACCCAGGGCTGATGTGGTCCTACTGTGTTTCAAATGTTGCCATGGTGCTATACTGAACCATTGTTACCACTTTCTTTAGCAGACATTGTGTTCTGTTCCTTTCAGTTGATTGCTTCAGGGCCGGGACCATATAAGAGTTCCATATTTTGCATACAATAAATATACAGAATGTTCTCATGCACAACATCCGCCGTTTTGTCTTACTTTATATCTCCTACAACGAGGGCCACAAGTTGAGCTGCAAATGGTTTTCTAAGTAAATATGAAGCGCATATTCATACTATACTTTGTAGTGACATAATGTTGGGGGTTCTATACGCATTTCTCTATTGGCAGAATGTTCAGCAATCACTATGGTGACACAATACACACATTGTCTGAAAGCTCAAGAAAACATACCAAATGGAGTGAAACAATGCATTTTCAGGAGCCTGTGATTAATACGATCATGATATTTCATGGTCCTGTTGGTGTTTCATTTTCAACAAAAAGGTGAGAGTGACTAAGTGAAAAAATATTGGCTAATGCTAGTTAGTGACAAATTTTATGTGTGAGGAATATGTTTAAATGCACAAATCATCTCGCCCTTTTAGTACCTACAGACCTTCTAACAGAGTAGTGCTTCACATCACGAGGGAATGTTAATGACAGCTGTAAAGAATCAATATGCTGTTGGCAATAAAAAACACTTGTAACTGAATAAATGCATGATAGGAAAACTTTAATGCCATACTGTGGAACAGTGCAGATAGAGCATCTTCATAAGGACAAGCAGATGACACATGGCCCATCAGAAAAGTTACAGAATGTGTCTTTAAACAGTAGCTGAGTTGGTAGTGTTTTCCCTCTGATCCGAAGATTGGCAGTTCAAATCCTGCTCCTGACATCGACATCATTGGTAGAGCAGTCAAATCCACCGACCCACAGGTTGGTGGTGCGATTCCAGCTCCCACAGGTGAATCCTGTTGTTGTGTCCTTGGGCAAGACACTTAACCCACCTCATCTCCAGTATGTGTGTACATTGGTGAATGAATATGTGCATGAATGGGTGAGTGATTCCTTGATGTAAAGCGCTTTGAGAGCCTTGAATGTGGTAAATATGTAAGAATGTGACGATGTGTTTAGTGTAATTTCTTCCCTATATATAACAGTTCTCATGTCATTGCGGTGTCCCAAGCATGTATTCATTCAGCTCCCATTAGCAGCTCATGAAATATTGATAGTGGTTGGCAGGCTAAGGACCCTGTGTGCCATATGTCCACTCACCAGATGTGCCTCTCCAGTCTGCTATTTCTGCCCCTTACCTTTCTCTCGTCAATTATTTGGTAGGACATTCGGAGGCTCAGCAGCATATAGGTTTTCCCATTTTACCCAATTCACTGGGCATCTTTACGTATAGGGTTAACTTTGAAACTTGCATGTGTACCCTTATGTAAACTGCATACATGTGTTTTAAAAATAGCAGTGGACATGTAAGAGACCTGAAGCTGTTGCGTAAATTCAACCAGGATAACTGTCTATTGTAGCCTGGCATCCTTGTATCTTTTTCAACCATTTTTACCTGGTCCCATGAACAATTCACTTCTCATCCCATTTATTTTGCATATTCAGTGCCACCCTATAAACCCCTATGTATATCTCCAATTATTTCCACTACAGCAACAGAAAATTCTCTCCAACTTATTATCAAATCTCACTCGTTCGACCTAATGAGTGGATAGATAACAAGGTAAGTGCCACCATGTATGATACATAGAATTATTAGAAACAAGGTGAAAATCGTTGTGAGTGTGGCAATGCGCCCCACTAGACTCGGCCTCGGTGTTTCTAGAAGTTTCTTTCCGACGCGTCACGTAAAGTAAATAAAGAGTCTTGAATCCAAGTTTGTCTTTTCTATCTTTACTAAAGTGAAAGGTCATACAGAGCGGGTACAAATAAGGTGAATAAAGAGGGAAATGGAAAGATGAATTTCTGAGGCTTGTGGTTTTTCTACGTGTGTTGTGTTAGGCTCTGTATGTGTGGTGATGTCCTTCTTGACGTCTCTGCGTGTCGTATAGCGGTGAGCTCCTGCCTGTCACTGGGAGACCGGGCTTCCTTGTACTCCGTGGCTCCCGACAGGACTCACCCTACGTTGCGTTGTTGACGGTGCTACTGGTCCTTCTTTGCTGTCCGTACGTGCCTTGTAGCGTCGCGTTTTCCCGTCTGTCACTCGGGAGACCGTGCTTCTTCACTTCTCGGCTCCCGACGGGAATCCGTCTTATTTGCTACCTGCGGCTGTTACGTGACGTTTCACGTGACCTCCTTGTTACGTGACGTCCCACGTGACGTTCGTACGTGACGTTTACGTGACGTTCTACCTCGACGTCCTTCTTTGCCTTGTAGCGGTGCGTATTCTCGCCTGTCACTCAGGAGACCGTGCTTCGTATGCTCCCGACGGGAATCCGTCTTACTTACTACTTGCGGCTGCCACGTGGCGTCCCACGTGACCTTGCTACATGACGTCCTACGTCGACGTCCGTCCGTATGTGCCTTGTAATGGTGCGCGTTCCATTCTGTCACCCGGGAGACGGCCAATGTTACACTCTTGCGTGGTTATTACGCGACGGTCAAAAGACTGTGTAGCTTCTGTGGTCCAGGACGTCCTAATACCCCGTCAACCCTTGACTCGAGGTAACCTCCTGGCCACCAGACCGCGGCTTCTATCCACACTACCTATGTAGCGTGGTCTCTTTCTTCGTGTGTGTGTGTTATGTGGTGTGTCTTGTCTTGTGCCTTCTTCAGTGTCTGTGTCCTCTCTGAGCCAGTGTGGTCCCTACGTCTGTATTTTATAGTAGGTGAGATCAAGGATAAAAGAACAAGGAACAAAGATCAAAGTGGACCAATCACAATGCATTTCCTGAACCTGAAGGCGGGACAGGAAGTACTGTTATAAACAGAATATTCCAGAACACAGAATGTACGAAATGGCTCCTACAATCGTGTATAAAATGTTGACTCAATAGGCAATCAAAATCAATTATGCCTAAACATAATCACATGGATCCAATCTCATATCTTTTTTCCAGGTTTTCTGGCTTGTTCTAACCCAAACTGTTATAGTGAATAGATTATTTATTCACATTTGTTGTTATGGTACAATAATCATACAATTTCAAACTTTATTTTGCCCTTGTTTAAAGTTCAAAATAGTGTTTGAAAAATGGACGAAGGCCAGAGAAAAACAGAGGGTGTGAATTATGATTGATAGGTGCAATGGACGTCCTTCAGAGCATGTGCGTGGGAGGCTGCTAATGTGTTATAACATAGAAGCAACACTGAATAATAGTTTTCAAACTATCAAAGATATAGGACATTTTTTATAATGTTAAAATGTCATTCAAACTCCTTGCACTGGCCCCTCCTTGAACCGTAAAGTGGTGGTTTGAGTGCCCGAATGATCCCAGGAGCTATGTTGTCGAGGGCTTCATGCCCCTGGTAGGGTCACCCAAGGCAAACAGGTCCTGGAGGACGGGTCAGACTAAGAGAGTCAGAAGCCCTCATGATGAGAAACAAAGTAAGGCCAGTTACGTCACTCGGGTTACACCAGGGCCCCACCCTGGAGCAAGGCCTGGGGTGGGTGCTTGACATCGAGCATCTGGTGGCTGCTCCTTTGGCCTGTGCTCACCCAGGCCCTGTGGGCCCACCACCTGCAGAAGGATCCATAAGGGGCTGGTGCAGAGAGATCTGGGCAGCGGTTGAAGGCAGGTGCCTCGACAACCAGATCTCTGGACATGGAAACTGGCTCTAGGGACATGGAATGACATCTTGCTGGGAGGAAAGGAGCCCAAGATTGTGCAGGAGGTTGAGCATTCTTGACTAGATATAGTCGGCCTCACCTCTACACACAGCTTGGGCTCTGGAACCCAACTCCTTGAGGGCAGCTGTACTCGCCAGTTCTCTGGCGTTGCCTAAGGAAAGCGGTGGCGAGCCGATGTGGGCCTGCTCATTGTCACAGAGCTCAGTGGTGTTGGAGTTTACCCCGGTGAACGAGGGGGTTGCGTCCCTGCACCTTCAGGTCTATCACTTTTGTGTCGGCCTATGGCCAAACAGCATTAAAGAGTACCCGGCCTTCTTGGAGCCCTGGGCAGGGGTACTAGACAGTGCACTGTCCGGGGACTACTGGGGGACTTCAATGCCCACAGGGGGAATGACAGTGACACCTGGAGAGGGGTGATTGGGAGGAACGGCCTCCCTGATCTGAACCCGTGTGGTGTCCTGTTATTGGATTTCTGTACTAGTCAAAGTTTGTCCATTACAAACACCATGTTTGAGCACAAGGGTGTCCATCAGTGCACCTGGCACCAGGACACCCTAGGTTGGAGGTCAATGATCGATTTTGTTGTCGAGCCATCTGCCTTTCTTGGACACTCGGGTGAAGAGTGGGGCAGAGCTGTCAACTGATCACCACCTGGTTGTGGGTTGGCTCCACTGGCAGAGGAGGAATCCGGAAAGACTTGGCAGACCCAAATGTATCGTGAGGGTCTGTTGGGACCGTCTGGCAGAGTCCTCTGTCAGGGCAACCTTCAATTCATAGAGACATATTTGAGTCTGAGTGGGCTATGTTCTCACCCTTTATTTTCAATGTGGCTGGTTGTAGCTGTGGTTCTAAGGTCTGTGGATGCCTCCTGGGGTTCCCCCTGGAGGAGCTGGAGAAAGTGTCTGGGGTGAAGGAAGTCTGGGGAGTCCTTGCTTAGACTGCTGCCCCACGACCGAGCCCCGGATAAGTGGAAGAAAATGGATGGATGGACTTTACACTGGTACTACGCAATCCTCAATACTCAAGATCTGTGACTCAAGTTAGACATTAATCTGAGCTTTTTTAACACAATCTCATGAGGAAGAGCAGGTTTAGTTTGAACTACAACAGTTGAGTTGATTTGTGTTGTTAAAGAAGTCTCTCTCAAATAACACAGTCACACGCGAGATAGCATTAGCTAACAGTTTTTCAGTTAGTCACTCTCGCCTTTTTGTTGAATATCAAACACCTAAACTGGACCTGGATTATATTAATCAGGCTCTTAAAACCTTTTTGGCTGTGTCTGCTAATGTGTGCATTGTGTCACCATGGTAACCAGATGTAGAACACCCCCAATGTGATTTCAGAGCAAAATATCAATAGAAAAAGTTTATCTTTTGTGTGGTTAATCAACAGGGAAAATTAGGTCTATAAAACCAATGCTAAATGAATACCACTAGAAGTCCTCAATATTTCTACCTGTGGTTTGAGAACCACTTTGCTACAATCTACACTCTCATTTGGCTCAGTTTTGACCCTCTTCCACAATGAAAGACCCCCATACTTCACACAGTCAACATATTCAGCCTTTGATCCCATAATATCTAGCACTAACCTCTTTTATTGATAGCATAGTCCAGTTTGAATGCAGGGTCACTGTATTCTATTGTTATATGAGCTACTGCTACTCCTCTCTGCCCTTTGGCACCACTGCTGCTCTGTTTGCCATTGACTTGGCTTTGAACCCACCAGCTCAGATTTTAGAAGCACAGAACAAATTCTACAGCTTTCTATTGACTCGGGCAAAACTGGACCAGTCACCCTCAGCAAAACTGGACCAGATGAACTTGGACATTCCCATTGGACAGAAAGATCATGACACTGCTTTTTTTTTTTTACTATCACTCCAAGTTTGGAAGTTAATAATAATAATAATAATAATAATAATAATAATAATAATAATAATAATAATGATAATAATAATAATAATAATAATAATAATAATAATAATAATAATAATAATACATAAGATTTATATAGCGCTTTTCAAAACAACTCAAAGACGCTTTACAGAAAGGAATAAAAAATAAAAATAAAATAAAATAAACAAAACAAAACAAATTAAATTCATGTGGGTCAAAGGCAATGGTGAAAAGATGAGTTTTGAGCTGTGACTTGAAATTGTTTACTGAGTCCGAGTTTCTGATATGGAAGGACAGGGAGTTCCAGAGGGTGGGGGCAGCAGTGGCAAAGGCTTGGTCCCCCAAGGTCCGGTGCTTGGATTTAACAGTGGGAGTGAGGAGGTTATAATCAGCTGATCGGAGACTGCGGGAGGGACGGTGGGGCTGGAGAAGTTCAGTGAGGTATGGGGGGGCCTGGTTATGAAGAGCTTTGTATGTAATGAGGAGGATCTTGAAGTGGATGCACTGTGGGATAGGAAGCCAGTGGAGTTTTTGGAGGACTGGGGTGGTGTGGTCTCTGGTGCGGGTGTTGGTGAGGAGGCGGGCAGCGGAGTTTTGGACATATTGCAGTTTTTGGAGATCTGAGGAGGGAAGTCCGTAGAGGAGGATATTGCAGTAATCAAGTCTAGATGTGATAAATGCGTGGACCAGGGTTTCAGCAGCAGATGGGGTCAGGGAGGAACGGAGGCGGGCAATATTTTTTAGGTGAAAGAAAGTGGTCTTGGTGATGTGGCGGATGTGTGGCTTAAATGAGAGGGTGGGGTCGAAGATAAATCCGAGATTTCTGATCTGAGGGGAAGGAGTGACTGTGTGACTGTCAATGGAGAGAGTGAAATTCTGGATGGAGGGGAGGAGAGATTTGGGACCAGTAATGATGATTTCGGATTTATTGCAGTTGAGTTTGAGGAAGTTGATGGACATCCATGATTTTATTGCAGAGAGGCAGTTGGTGATGGACGAGATAATGGCAGTGGTAATGGATTTGGCGGAGAGATAAAGCTGAGTGTCGTCGGCGTAGCTGTGGAATTTGAGTCCGTGCTGATGAATTATGTGACCAAGGGGAAGCATGTATAGAATGAAAAGTAGGGGACCAAGCACCGAGCCTTGAGGGACTCTGCGAGTGACTGGGATGGTTTGTGATTGACAGTTGTTTATGGAGATGTAGTGGGATCTGTCCGAGAGGTAGGATGAAAACCATGATAGGGCGGAGCCAGTGATGCCAATGGTGGACTGCAGACGTTGGAGAAGAATGGAGTGATCGATGGTGTCAAAAGCGGCAGATAGGTCGAGGAGGAGGAGGATGGAGAGAGAACCGGAGTCAGAGGCAAGGAGGAGGTCGTTAGTGACTTTTAGGAGTGCGGTCTCAGTGCTATGGTGGGTGCGGAATCCAGATTGAAATTTTTCATACAGTGAGTTGGAGTGAAGGTGTTGTTTAAGTTGAGTTGCGACAGACCGTTCAAGAATTTTAGACAGAAATGGAAGATTGGAGATGGGACGGAAGTTATTGGGGTTTTCAGGTTTCAGACCAGGTTTCTTGAGTATTGGTGTGACAGCTGCGACTTTGAGAGCAGAGGGAACAGTGCCGGTGATGAGTGATGAAATGGGGGTCCAAAGGGGAGGTGGATAGTTTTACTTTGACAAAGTAGTTGGTGAGATCAGATTCTGTTATGGGTGACAAGGAAGAGAGAGTGATTTCAGTTAGGGGAGGGGTCTGGTGTGTCAGGACAGGGTGTTGGGGTGGAGAGTTGTTCGTGAATGCTATCAATTTTGGATTTGAAGAAGTGAAGGAATTCGTTGCATTTCTCGGTGGTGAATGATTGAGAGATATTGTCTGGCGGTTTGAGGAGCTTGTTTATGGTGGTAAACAGAGTGCGGGGGTTTGAGGAACCTGAGTGAATTTTACCTGAGTAAAATGCAGTGCGAGCTGAAACAAGGGCGGATCTGTAGAGGTTTGTGTGGTCAGTAAGAGCTTGGTGATGAACAGTGAGTCCAGTTTTATTGTATAGACGTTCTAGCTGTCTGCGTTGTTTTTTCACTATTTTGTTAAGCTCAAGCAGTGTAAAAAATACATAAATACAAACATAATCTTAGTTTATTCCTGGTTTAAGTGGAGTTAATATGATTAACTTAGATTCAGGAGCTGGACCACGCCTCAACCTCCTCACCGGCTAACCACAACTCATCTCGACCACGCCTTCAATTACGCAGATTATACTTCTTATTCCAACAATATTTAATCATATTAACTCCACTTAAACCAGGAATAAACTAAGATTATGTTTGTATTTATGTATTTTTACACTGCTTGAGCTTTACAAAATAGTGAACTTCCAAACTTGGAGTGATAGTAAAAAAAAAAGCAGTGTCATGGTCTTTCTGTCCAATGGGAATGTCCAAGTTCATCTGGTCCAGTTTTGCTGAGGGTGACTGGTCCAGTTTTGCTCGAGTCAATAGAAAGCTGTAGAATTTGTTCTGTGCTTCTAAAATCTGAGCTGGTGGGTTCAAAGCCAAGTCAATGGCAAACAGGGCAGCAGTGGTGCCAAAGGGCAGAGAGGAGTAGCAGCAACTCAGATAACAATAGAATACAGTGACCCTGCATTCAAACTGGACTATGCTATCAATAGGTTAGTGCTAGATATTATGGGATCAAAGGCTGAATATGTTGACTGTGTGAAGTATGGGGGTCTTAGACAAACTTTATTGATCCACAATGGAAATTGTTTTAAACACCGTCCGTGTCAGCTTTCTCAATCACCTCCCTCTCACCCCGTGTCTCTCGTCCATCCTTCAGCCCAAAGACCTCCTCATCTTTAAGGAGGGGGGGTTCCGAATCAGCTCGGTGACCATTTTGGATTGGAGACGGAGCCTCCACCCACGAGTCTCCCCCAGCCATCACATCTACCCACCGTCAATAAATCTCTTTACCACATTTTATTGTCGTGGCGTGGTCCTTGCTAGTGAATTATGCTTATTTCACAATTAATTCCTAACTTGGTTGTACTAGCTGTATATTTATTTTGTTTTTAGTTAGTTTTGGTGTAGGTAGAATAATGTGTTTTTAGCAATTATGTCCAATTTAAACCTGATTTAACACAGTGGCTTAGTGGGTTGCACTCTCACCTCATAGTAATACTCTCTGTCTGGGTGGGTTTTCTTTAAGCACTCCGGTTTCCCCCATCAACCCAAAATATGCGCAATAGGCATGCCTAGCTCAAGATCTAGAGATGAGTTTGTGGGCACTGCACTGTGCTGCTCCTGACAGGAAGCACCAGCAGCTTTGAATTATGGGTCAAATGTAGAGGTCACTTTTCCCTATGGACAAAAAAGTGTATTTTAAGCTTAGCTGACATGTTTTATTCCAAAATGCTATCTTGGTTTATACCTTATATTATTTCTAGCTTGTATTATTATTATTATTATTATTATTATTATTATTATTATTATTGTTGTTGTTGTTGTTGTTGTTGTTGTTGTTGTTGTTTTTATTTATTTTCAATCTTCTTAATAATTGTAATATGTTTCTCTGTAAACATAAGGATTTTAGGACTAATTACAAAACAGTTGGTTTAACGCACCAGACACTAAACATACTTTAGATAAACAACAGATATTGAATACATTCTGTTTGAATTTATTTTCTCATTAAGTAAAAGCAGATGTTGATTTTAAATGAACGTCAGTAAAAATGTAAAACAGTTGATCAGCTTTTGGCACATCAAAGCTTGAAATATGTGCTGCTCCTCACTCCACCGAGTCTCTTAAAATGCATCTGTTTAGGAATTTCACAAACACCTTATCTTCTGAGGTCTTATTAACCTTTGATATGACAGGCATCTCTTGTACATGTCTGGATCAGTCTGGTTTCAAAATTATAGATTGCAACAAACCAAAAATCAAGATAAAAGAAAACAGGTATCACTCAATTCTTTGTCAATAAGCAAAACTTTCACATATTGTACACTTAAGGTAAACTTTACTGATCTCTGTGGGCATTTTTTTCCCCTGCATTTGACCCAACAATCAGTGAATGAACTGCTGAACTGAAAAAGTTTTTGGAAACTCATTCTCAATTTAAACTATAAGAGCTATTAATTTTATTTACAAATTAAACAGTATTTGTTTGTGGAAATAGGCTGCTCATACATCTGGAAAAATTCTGGACAGTTCCTGAAAATACTGTCAGTCCAGGATCACTAATAGCGATTGGACCATTATCTTCTGTGGACAACACTCAAACACATGCAACTGCTCTCCTGTTTGGATACAGTATCACTGTAGAAAACATGCTCTGTGCACTTCTGAATACACTAGTGAATAGTGGGGAATACAATAGGGCTACTACTTTGCAAGCTCTGTGACAGTCAGAGGGAATTCTGGACAACAACAGGAGCTACAGGCAGAGAGAACTGAGGGACACCAACCGCAGACTTCCCATAGTTTATAGCTCCATCTCTTATAATGTTATCCCCATCTCTTGTAACGTTAGCTATACCAACAAATGGGTGGCAGTATCTCAGTTATTAGAGTGTTTGTCTACAGATACGAAGGTTGGAGGTTTGAATCCCACTCTTGACATTAACATTATCGGTTGAGTGGTCAGATCCACTGACCCACAGGTTGGCAGTGCAATTCCAGCTGCCACATATGAATGCTGTGTCCTTGGGCAAGACACTTAACTCACTTTGTCCCCAGCGTCTGAGCACACCGGTGTCTGAATGGGTGAGTGATTCCTTGATGTAAATTGCTTTGAGTGCCTTGTAGGTGGGAAAGTGCACATAAACATGTGACAATTGACTAATTTTACCAAACAAAGTTTTATCAACAAGCTATATCTACAAATAAAGCCAACTTATTGAAAGAACAAGCTAACAGCGTCGTTTAGCTTCTGATATCTGTAATATCTTCATTCGGGGCTCATAATTATCCAACTAAGTATAACAGTATGTGGTGATAACTGGATGTTAGAATTTTAATTTGCTTTGGGAACTGGGGAGTTTACTTGTGGTGAACCCATGACAAAAGTGTCACTTTACGATTATGGCCACACATGTTTCCTCCTGCCTCTGGTTAAGTGTGTGCTGCTTCATGTGCTGGTGGGCATTCACTGTGCCACTGATGCGCCAGGCCTAATGTAAGATGAGAAGGTGGCACAATAACATCCAAAGGCGCTCCATTTTCCAGCTGTTATTCTTCTGTCTGGTTCATGCCCACGGTGAGGAGGCTCTGTGGCTCTGAGGTTTTAGCTGCAGTCCATAAAAACACATTTCTGATTTGAGGTGCCACAGGCTTTGAAATACAATGAGTCAAAAAGTCAAAATGCTACAGGAATTAACACACTTATGCCAATATTTCTGGTGTGTGGTTCTTAAACTGTTACAATAATGGAAAACTAGTGCACTGAAAATCACGCCAACTACTAGGAAACATTTAGTTTTGGTAACTTTCTGTTTTTCTTTTTTATGTTATATTTTTCTTTCCCTTTTTCCTTTTACTTTCATTTATCTTTGTTTCCTTTTTGTTTTCCTTTTTTTTTTTAAGCGTTGTAGCTGATTTTAAAATGTGAAAAACAGAATTAGTTCATTTTAACAGTTTGCTGTGGTCCAAAGTTCTTCCATCCTAATTATTTTAGTGATTATGGGGGTTATAAGCACTTTTCAGAACTTTCAGAGGACAGAGTGGAGTTTTGCCTTTTTTTTAAATTATTTTTTTCTAACATGAGTGCCTACAGCAGCTTCAAATGTTATCAGACCTCAACCAATCTGTATATGAATTAAGAACATAAGATAAGATAAGACTTTACTGATCTCACACAGGAGAAATTTACTTGCCACAGTAGCTCCAGGCAGAGACAGTTTGAACAAGAAAGGAAAGTGCATGCAGGCAAGAATGGAATAAAATAAGTAATAATAAAATAAGTAATAATAATAAAACAGTAACTAGGAGAGTATGGAAAAAGGATATTGCACATTTGGACTATATAGTGGAGTTATACAGTCTGATGGCGGTGGGGATGAAGGATCTGCAGTAGCGCTCCTTCTTCATACTAAAGTTTTACACATTTGTGTTGTTTGTGTTGCCTTCAGTATATTTTTAATGGCTCTATTCCCTTTATGTCTTTTTAATTTAGCAAGGTAAGGTCCATCCTTATACTAACCTGTAATAAATCACTACACCTATTTACCCCACGTGGAGGCAGATGAGATGAAGCGATTAAGCTCATTTTGGCCTGATGAAACAATAGTGCTCTGAGGTATGCGCAAGGGAAGGGACAAAAATAAAGGAGGGATGAAGAGGGGAGAGGAGAGGAGGTATACACAAGGGAGGGGAAAAGAAGTGAGGAGGGATGAGGAGAGGAGAGGAGAAGGGGGGAGGAGGAGAGGAGAGAGGAGTCACTAAAGCAGCTGTTGTTAACCATTAAAGGCCCAGAGTGTTCTGTGCCTCAGTCCAACCCCTGATTAAGGACCTGAAACTTAAAGCTGCTTTGTGTAACTTTTCTGGTAGAGGGTTCTCCATGGAGATGTTATTGCTTTGTCTGGAATGTTTCACAGTATGGGATTAAACCTTTCTATCTTCATGGAGACCAAACCAGACCAAGTAACAGCTCAGATCTGCTGAGTGTTTTTCCTGTTATTTTTGAGCTATAAAACCACCTGTAACTTATTGTATTGTAATTGTAATTGTAATTGTAAGGTAGAGCTGTTTAATGTCACACTGTGGAACATTCCAGGCAGCGCAATAACATATCCAGAGAAACAGGTGACGGACCCCCAACCAAAAGGTTACATAATGCACCTTTATTATTTATATTTTACTACACTATGACTGTAACAAGTCGAGGATTAAGGCACATGAGAGCCTTGAAATGATTGATAACAATGTAAGGGTGCTCATTATGAGCTCATTATGATGATGATTTTGATTATGATTATGATTATGAACTATGTATAATCATAGGTATATTGCAAGGCAATGTAAGTTTATTTGTACAGCACAATTTGTACACAAAGGAATTCAAAGTGCTTTACAGAATTAGAAATACATTAAAATGCAATACAATACAAATAAAAAATCAAAACATAACTAATCACCAAAGAGAGAGAGAAGAGTGCAGGATACAAATCTTTCAGCATTACGCACAGCTAAACAGAACTGTTTGAGTCTATACGTATTTCTGCACAAACTGTACACTTCAGAGTTCATTTTATTGTATTTTTATTTTTCCATCCATTTTATTAATGGATATTTATGTAAACAACAAGTGTCTTCCTCCTTCGGCTTGTGATCTGATCAGTGTTGGGGTGGTGCTTATCTTCTCTTGTTACTGTAGTAATATGTAGAATCCATTTGGTAGTGTGGAGGAAAGTGGACAAGGCTGGCTTTATAAAGTGTATAGAAAAACACTAACAACTGCTGCTTCATTACCAGGCCTGTACGCTTGGCTGACCACTCCAAAGCACCTCAACGCCTACTGAAGAAAGATGGACAATTCATATACCCAAGGAGATTAATTAAACCCAGTATACTTAGTGTTTATAGCTACCACTTTATTCTACATTTTGTTTGCTTTACAATTATTTTTATTCACACACTGCTGTCTTAAACTAATCCACCATAGCCTTCTTATCCACCATCCATCAGCATCTCTACATGTATTACAGCCATTCCATTCCAGCGTCTGTTGAATTCCAACACAAACACAAAGCTGAGCTACTTCAGTTCTTGCACCAGGAGTGGAATAAAGTCACCCAAGAACAATGTGAAAGACTTGTGGAGAGCATGCCAAAATGCATGAAAGCTGTGATTAAAAATAAGGGTTATTGCACCAAATATTGATTTCTGAACTCTTCTAAAGGTACACTGTGTAAGATTTTTACCCATTAATTACCTAAATTGAAGATACCCATTCAAAAATACAGTGTTTTCCGAGCCTTTTCACTTCCATCATGAAATCAAAGTATTCTGTTGGACTTAGATATAGTCGATTTCACCTGCATAAAAGGGGGATCTTCCCCATGTAGCGGCAGCCATTTTAACTACGAGAGCCGCAGAAGGACATACTGTATTTTGGGCTCCGTCTTCGCCATTTTCTTTATAGCTGTCGGCACTGGCCCATGGATTTCACACACTTTCACTTTCGGGTTAATGGCGGGTTACGAGTTGCTTGCGCATACCGCCACCTACTGGTTCCTGGGAGATTCTGCTACTTATTACTGCTGTTTATGACCCTCGAGATCTGCCATAGCTAGAGCCGGAATTGCAATACCCACTATCCACCAATGCGCTACCATTCTACACAGTGTACCTTTAAGTGCAAACATTAGTATTATGTTGTTTTAAAATGAATTTGATCTTGTTTCTTTGCATTGTTTGTGGTCTGAAAACATGTATCTTTTTTGTTATTTTGACCATTTGTCATTTTCGATAATTTTTTATTTGGAATTTGGGGGAAATGTTGTCAGTAGTTTATAGACTCAAACAAAAATGTTCCTTTTGCCCAGTGCTTCTCAATTATTTTCTGTGACACCCCCCCTAGGAAGAAGAAAAAATTTCACGCCCCCCTTCCTGCGCGCGACTATAAATAGTATTATTTGTCTAGAAAATTGTTACTAGAACACCATTGTATCCTTTTATTAACATTATAAACAAAAAAAAAGAAAGAAACTTACAACAAAGACTGCACTGAGGACTCAAATATTAATGTGTTTTAATGCAGCTTTGCGCACATTTGTTTACGTTTTACAGAAATGAAACTTAAAACCACCTCATTTGGATAAGCTAAAAGCACTGAAAAAAAAACCGCTCTCTCCTTGTGCCACTGATGCGTCAGCTTCTGTCGGACTAAAGGACACGACTCAGTGGAATATACGTGTTTTTTCTGTGACAGAGGATGTTCTGTTAATGGTGAGACTGTGCGTAAATCGCATGTGAGAACGCCACTGCCAACTACTGTTGTTGATGTGCAATTACACTTAGTTCTAGTACAGTACAGCAAAAAAACATGTTTCCCAGGGTCATACGCGCCCCCCCTGGCATCACGCCACGCCCCCCCAGGGGGGCCCGCCCCACTATTTGAGAAGCACTGCTTTTGCCCAAACACATACCTATAAGTAGTAAAATCAGAAAAACTGATCATTTTGCAGTGGTCTCTTATTTTTTCCAGAGCTGTTTCTTTTCCAAAAAGCATCATTAACTATAATTAAATAAGTGCAAAACAAATCAATGCAATGCCACACTGTAATGTGTAATCCCCAAACCAAAAAAATGTTACCTTAAAGATCCTTATTACACAAAAAATGGCTCCTGTGAGCTTTAAGCCATGTTACATTGCTTTTATAGCATTAAGAAGAAACACTGTCTTTTGCTTCATTCACACATGTTTGACTAATCTTATGATTACCTCAAAATGCTCTGTTCTGTCTGGCTGTAATTATCCAAATGATTCTAATGAAGGAGTAAGGAGTTTCAAAACACAGTGGAGTAATTCCTGTATTACCACATGAAATCATGACAAGGTGGAACAGAGTGTTTTCTTTCTGATAGAAGAACTAACAAGATTAAATATGCAGGGTTTGTGTGTTACATCTGTACGAATGAAACAAAACTCCAGGTGTTTGTGATGAAGAAACATTATCGATATCGAACACAGATCAGAAAATAACATAATATAGCCCCTTAAAATCAAAGTTTTATGTATCTTCAAACATCCTTGCTAGTCCACGTTCTCGGTTACATGCTTTTTGCTTTTCTGTCTTAGGTAAATGGAGACTTGGTCAGGCCTCAGCGCAGTGATGGTGGTGATAATAAGCTCATAGAGATAATAACACATACTCCTACAGGAAAAATCGCCAGGGCTTTTGAGTGCGGAGGGAAAGCAGCTGATGAATTTTTAAATGTTAATCTTTTGCAGGCGCAGCGGGGAGTGCACTCGTCAGTAAAATGAGGGCCTGCCTGGAATGCTCTGCAAGATAATTAATTGTTGAGCCTTTACTTTGGGGGGATGCATCTACGGAGACCCATTGCAGATATTATACAGCTGTTAACTTTTGAGCCAATTCGCTGTCTTTTTTTTTTAATCCTTTGTACATCTGTGCGTGTGTGCAAGTGTGCGTGACTGTGTGTGTCTGTGTGTGTGTGTGTGTGTTTTTCATGCATATGTGTAAATGAATTTGCCTCCTCAAACCCCCGCGGGTATGGAGCCAGATGTTACAGGCTCTACATACAAGAGCTGTTGACAAAAAGACGACTTCAGTGCGTCTGTCTGTGAAATATTCATAGGCTCTTCTTCTTTTATGTACACTAGCATCGATTGAAGATCCAAACACGCCTGCGTTTTCTCCCTAACCCCGTGTGCGTGTGAGTTTGACTGATGCCTGTGTGCTGCTATTGTTTTAATAAATCCATTTTATAAGAGAGGTTGTAATGGTCACGGGTCTTTCTTGTACCATTTGGCCTTCCGTGTTTATGTGGGCCAGTGCATTTGCCGTATTAGATGTTGTGTGTTTCAATCTTTTTTAATGGTTGTATAGTTTTGTGAGAAAAGCTAGAGTGCATTGCTTTTTCTATTGGCTCAAATCGCAGAAGATTGGATAGCGGTGCTGCTTTTGAGTAAGGAGGTTGAAGGTTTGATCTCCAACTGAGTGAGTGACATTGAGATGAAATGAAGTAAGATACTATTCATGCAGTTTCAGCTTCCGGTTATATGGAACCTTTTGAGGACTTTTCCCCCATTCTAAGAGATAATGAAGTTTTAAAATGTTAGTTGCTATGATAATGGTCCTAAGTTTAAAGGTGCATTGTGTAACTTTTATGATGGAACATCTGTCAAATGGTTTTCTCCATGGAGATGCTATTGCTTTGTCCGGAATGTTTCACAGTATGGTATTAATTCTTTCTATCTTCATGGAGACAAAAACAGACTTATCTATGGAGAGGCAACTCTGCTCAGAGTAAGAATGCTAAGTATTTTTGAGCTATAAAACCACCTGTAATTGAATAAATGTAAGGTAGAGCTGTTTAATGTCACACTGTGGAACATTCCAGGCAGAGCAATGACATATCCATAGAAAGAAGCAGGTGACAGACCCTTACCCAAAAACTTACATAATGCACCTTTAAAGATGGCATCAGATAGTATTACATCTGTACCGTAATTTCTGGACTGTTGAGCGCACCTGAATAATAAGCCGCATCAACAAAATTTTCAAAGAATTTTATTTTTGTACATATATAGGCCACACCTGTCTATAAGCTGCAGGTGTTCACATCTTCAAGAGGTTTTCAAGTTCTGCTTGTATTGCCTCTGAAAGTTTTGTCATCTTTTTGCATTGAGACAGTTTGTCACAATGCCATCGCCAACGTCTCACCATCGACTCATCGATGCCAATCTCATGTGCAGCAGCTCTAGTTCTTTCTTCGAAAGAAAGATCGATTGCCTTTAACCTAAAAGCCACATCATATGCATTTCTTTGTGTGTTTTCCATGAGGAGGTTGTGTGCATGAAGCACAAAATAACAAAATCAAACAAGCACCTTCCTCGGTGCAATGTCTCTTCCGCCATCTGTCTCACTCTTGCATTCCTGTCACTTCAGGCTCTACTGCGCATGTCTCCTGCAGAAAGAGCCGCTGTCCTGTCTGGGATCACGTCAGTGTCTGGAATCATGTCCGTGTCTGGGATCACGTCAGTGTCTGGGATCATGTCCGTGTCTGGGATCATGTCAGTGTCTGGGATCATGTCAGTGTCTGGGATCATGTCAGTGCCTTGTAAGATTTCAGCAGATTACTGAGATGGGTGAAATTAAAGGGATGGGAAGGGGAGCTAGTTGTATCGATCACGTATGAGTAGATGTCTGGCTACTGAAGTTTGAGATGTTTCTTCTCGTAATTTACACACTCACCTGCATTTAATGCATACAGGTCATTAACACGTATCCCACTTACTAATGTTCATTCAGCATCATAACTTATTTTATCAAATGATAAACAGTTTAAGTGTGCTCAGGCTGTGCGCATCCACTGCGTTGATAAACAAATAATCTGTCCATACATTAGCCGCATAGTTGTATAAGCCGCAGGGTTCAAAGTGTGACAAAAAATTAGCGGCTTATAGTCTGGAAATTACAGTATATATTGATCATGGCAGTACATTTTACTGCAGACTTAAGTAATTCTACCACTATAGCCTCGATAGCTTAATGTTCCAAGCTGTTTTAAAGGAACAACTGACCTGTCAAAGTTGTGTTAAATCCCCCTATCTGAATGACTCTGTATTGTCCACCAGTCATCACTTTGAATATTTTTAAATTTTCTGTCTTTGGGGAAAAAGCTCTGGACACCCCTGATCTCACATGAACGCTAAAGCTAACCCTAACCCTGCCACACATGCTACTGCAATATCATTACCAAGTCTGTGTGGTTTTCCAGTTTCATATGACATCAGGGGAACCCAACCTCATTGTTTTTCATGTTCTTGACTATATTGTACTGTAACTATTGTTTCGCCATTAGCAGGCTTTTGCAAATGATGCAGTTTGTTTTGTGAATTGGGTCAAATGTCACCAAACTGTTTAATAGTTGATAATTAGTCCACTAATGTCAGTCTGGGAGATCTATTTTTTCACATTAGCTTTCATGGGTTGCAGTGGTGTCGGCTACTGAGATGGGTGACCTTTTCAATCTGGGCTGAATATTTTCCGTAATCCTATCACACCGCATGTTTGGATGAGCCCAACAAAATCTTTCCATTTTTATTTTAGTCATTAACCCTATTTGCGCCCTGGAGCTGTCCGAGTTAATGAAGTTGAGATTTCTGCACAGGATTAATTAGAGCTTAAATGGGAATACAGGGAGAGGGGAGGGGGCTAAATAAACAATGTAATAAATGGTGGCGCGCATGGACTTTAATGCATGATTAAATTGGGATTGTCTTGGGATGAGGCAGAGCACACACAAGTTAGTCTCTTACACTCACTTCATACATCATGCCTTCACTGCTAATGGTGGTAGCCAGGTCCCATGGCGATACTAAACATACAACAGACAAAGAGAACGTGTGATCAGAGAGAAGCCAGTTAATTTGAAGAACAGTTTTAATTCTTAACTCAATGTTTTTTGTATGCATTAACTGGTTAATAATATATTTTTGTTTAAAAGTGTTCTGAGTGTAACTTTTCATAGGAAGGGTACACCACATGCATAAAGATTTACTTGTTTCACAGTACGGCATTAAACTTATTTATCTCTATGGAGGCAAGCAGGCCAAGGTACAGATGAGTTTATTGGAGAGCTGGGCCCGTTCACACAAGAATATGTGCTCTTAAAGGAATTTCTGAACAGTAAAATCACCTCTAATGAAACAATTTTTTAATGCCGTACAGTGGAACATACCAAATAAAGGATTAACATCTCCCTTAAAGCCCCAGTGTGTAGGATTCGTGGTGCATAGGTGGATGGTGCTATTGCACTTTCTGTTTTAGCTACGGCAGACCTCGAGGGTCACCTGGGCGCGCCGTAACGCGGACAGCTCTCGTACCCGCGCACCTCGAGCCGCGCGCCGCTACTGTATAAATAAAACGCTGTCCCGGTTATTATTATTTTTTCTTTTCTCATGAAAACACACATTCCCGATCATGTACCATGACACTCTACACATCAAATGAAACCTTACAGTCTCCTCTTTTTGATTATGCAATTCATTTCCCTGCACAACAACCACTCCCCGAGCACATGGGGCTTTTATACGGAAAAGCACAAAACGAGGTTAGCTTACCTTAGAATGCTTTGCACAGGTCAAACTCTGTATTTCACCATAAACTTTCTCTCAATTTGTCCGTAAGGATCCAGCGAATAAAATCCAGTAAAACAATTTAGTCCAAAACACCTGTTGGATCCATTACGACGTCTGATCCGGCAGCATGCTTGTGTTGTTTACCCAAAACCACGAGCCTTGCCGAAGGTGAAGGCGGAGCCCAAATGTCCTTCAGCGGCTCTCGTATTCAAAATGGCTGCCTCTGCATGGGGAAGATCCCCCTTTTATGTGACTATATCTAAGTCCAAAAGAATACTTTGATTTCATGATGGAAGTGAAAAGGCTTGAAAAACAATGTATTTTTGAATGGGTATCTTCAATTTCAGTAATTAACGGGTAAAAATCTTACACACTGTCCCTTTAAGACAAAAAAGGTGGCGTACCCTCCACCACAAAAGTTACACAATGCACCTTTAAACTATTTATTTTGTACTTTCTCTGTCACAGTGTTATTATAAAATAAGGTTGGGCAGTTTCACTTTAAAACTCATTATAAACCTCCACAGACCAGAATCCTCAAATTGAAAATTACTTCCGGATTTCACTTTAAAACTCATTATAAACCTCCACAGACTAAAATCCTCAAATTGAAAATTACTTCTGATGGGAGTTGAAATGTTTTGATTTCAAAAGTACCTTTACTACTACCTTAAGTCATCTCAAAGATGCCCTTTCAAAACAAAAAGTCACCCTGAAGCTACGAAAAGCAGATGGCCACTACACATAGATCCGATGTCGAAGGATCACAATGTGAGGTTAGCTTTTAGCATCACATCATCGCGCTCCAGATGTCAGCCTGATACCTAACTTTATTTATATCCCAGAGCAGTGGTTTACACAAACAGTGAATGAGGCACCTTCCACTTGATTGCTTTGTGTACCTGCGCTCAGGCAGAGAGAAGAAATGCTCCCCTCAGAGGGTCTGAGTTACAAAGATGGGCACACAATGGAGACTATTTCAATCTCTATTCACACCGCTTATTATAAGTCCTTTATTATTAATACAAGGCTGGAAGAAATTGTAGGGATTCCCAAAATGAAAGGAAACAATCAGTGTGGGGTTCTTGTGTACACAGGCTTTAGCTGAGAAACCTGGTTTGAATGTGCACTTAAACTAAAGACATCACAAAGACAATTGGACAACAAGGTGGAGCTGTGGACTGTCTGCATTGTATTTAAGTAGACCACAACAACAGAAGGACAAAAAGAAATTAGGAGAATTATTACTTCTTCACTACTATTATTTGACTTTAAAATTTGATAAACATATTGAGCTGTGTACAGGGCTCTCAAGTCTCACGCTTTGAGAGTGTGACACACGCAATTCGACGTGTTCACACGCTCACACGCCACACATGGTATTTCTCACGCTGAAATTTTTTAAAGCAATTCAAAACTGTAGCCACTGTTCACAGCGCTTCTGTGCCCAGAAAATCGGTAAGTTAATGCAGGCACCGCGCGTTTTCAGCGAAAAAAAAGTCACTCGCACACCAGTTGAGTTGAGCGATCAGCTGTGAGCAGACCTCGAGGGTCACCCGGACGCGCCGTAGCGGACAGCTTGCGTACCCGCGCACGTACCCGCGAGCCCTGCCGTTCACTGTTTTTTTTCTTTTCGCATGAACACACACATTCCCGATCGTGTACCATGACAATCTACATATCAAATGAAACCTTACAGTCTCCTCTTTTTGACTATGCAATTCATTTCCCGGCACCACAATCACTCCCTGAGCACATGGGGCTTTTATACGGAAAAGCACAAAACGAGGTTTGTTACTTCATTTTCACCCCAAGCTTGGTATCAATCTGTCCGTAAGGATCCAGCGAATAAAATCCAGTAAAACAATTTAGTCCAAAACATGTGTTGGATCCATTACGACGTGTGATACAGCAGCATGCTTGTTGTTTATCCAAAACCACAACCCCCCCCCCCCCCCCCCGACCGGCACCTCTCTCCCTCTCTCTTGCGCAATGCGCGCCGAGCGCTCCGCCTGCTTTGTCTCCGGTGCTACCACGAGCCTTGCCGAAGGCGAAGGCGGAGCCCAAATGTCCTTCTGCAGCTCTCGTATTCAAAATGGCTGCCTCTATATGGGGAAGATCCCCCTTTTATGTGACTATATCTAAGTCCAAAAGAATACTTTGATTTCATGATGGAAGTGAAAAGGCTTGGAAAACAATGTATTTTTGAATGGGTATCTTCAATTTCAGTAATTAACGGGTAAAAATCTTACACACTGTCCCTTTAAATGTTCCTGATAGAAACACCGTATGTGTAATTTATTGTCCCTGATCAGACGTTTTTGGGGGTTGTTTTTGTACGAGAATGGAATTTGCCTTTGTTTTGTTTGTGTTTTTCAGCTGAAATAATATAGTCAAGTACCTCCATGAGCACAAAATTGTGAAACATAATTTATTACATTTTTTAAAAATAATGAGAACAGTAAATGTAACTAAAGATTTCAAAAATCAATTCGGATTCATTTTGATTTGAGAATTGTGCAGTGTAGTGAACCAATTTTTTCCTTACATACCTACTGCTTTTTTCTCCTTTACATTGGACTCATCATTCAGAGACTGTTCTCCAAGGGCTACCTCAGCCTATTGTGCATGTTTCCACAGATTACACCAAACAAACATGCAACTTTGCGAAACCAACATATTTTAGTCTCAAACAAATGACTGAAGTGTATTAATTATACAGAATGACAAACTCAGGGTGGTGCGGAGGAGATGGAAAGTCTGAGAAAGCTGTTGGTTTGGATTCTGCATTGGAGCTAATGGAGTTAGAGTGTATTTATGTGAGAGGTGATTAGAGGCAGCACTTGTTAGAAAGGCAGTGTAGAGTTTTGGATTAAATTATTAAACTTCCGGGATGCTTGAGGCTTTCAGAACAACAAGCAAAAAGCAATGTATTTACTTAACTTTACTGTGAGGGTTTTTGGCCTGAGAAAAAAAGAGAACAAGCCAAGTCGTCTTTAAAATAACCTACTCATTGACATAATCAGAGCTGCTGGGTGTCAGTACTTCTTGAGTGTGGTAGTCCGGAGTACGTGATGATTGAGGGCCTCCATTTTGTTGGTTACATAATGGGCCTATATGATGAGAGGACAGTGCTGCTGCCAGATCCACCACTGTAATAAGTGACACAGTCGGTCGGTTCTTATCCTTTCAATGATGACAAGTGGCAGAGGAAATGGAGAGGAGCTGGCAAACTGTCAGGAACTGTGATGTGACTTACCCACTTGGCACCCGATCTGCTGACGGTTATCCATCAGAGGATTCCTGAAGGACTGACATACTCACAAAGATAAACACGTTTGAAACTTCAGGGTTAAGAGTATTATAAGGGTTTACTTAAGACGTGTTTTTGTACGATATATATTTTTATACCGACACACTATCCCAGAAAGTAATATTTGATACACAAACTTCAAGTCTCCAGTGTGCAAAAAATGCATTTTCACTTTGTGGATGAATTGCGCTATATAAATTTGGCTTGTCATTATGTAAAATGAAACTCTTACGGCATTTTGAATAACTACAGCTCTGGAAAAAATTAAGAGACCACTGCATTTTTTTCTGAAATCAGCATCTCTACATGTATTACAGCCATTCCATTCAAGCGTCTGTTGAATTCCAACACAAACACAAAGCTGAGCTACTTCAGTTCTTGCATCAGGAGTGGAATAAAGTCACCCAAGAACAATGTGACAGACTTGTGGAGAGCATGCCAAGACGCATGAAAGCTGTGATTAAAAATAAGGGTTATTGCACCAAATGATTTCTGAACTCTTCTTAAGTGTAAACATTAGTATTATGTTGTTTTAAAATTAATTTGATCTTGTTTCTTTGCATTGTTTGAGGTCTGAAAACATGTATCTTTTTTGTTGTTTTGACCATTTTTCATTTTCTGCAAATAAAAGCTCTAAACGATAATATTTTTATTTGGAATTTGGGGGAAATGTTGTCAGTAGTTTATAGACTCAAACAAAAAAAAATGTTTGTTTTGCCCAAACACATACTTATAAGTAGTAAAATCAGAAAAAAACTGATAATTTTGCAGTGATCTCTTATTTTTTTCCAGAGCTGTAGATGAAATATGCTATTGCTTTGCTACAAATGTGGATCTAGCACACATGTTGGGTTTCCGTGGTTGGAAGTTTCAGTGACTTCTAACCTTAACTCTATCTTTAACCTGTTATAGCCCATATTAATCAATGTTGTTGATTTATTAACAGGATGATTTACATCATGGAGACATGATGTGTGTCCTTATGGGGAAAACAGGTGGCCATGTACTGTGTGTACAAATGTTAGTTCTCAATCTAAGTTACAAGAAGAGCTCTACACACCTGAGTAGGCAAGGTACATATGAGAGACTCTATAGGTAAATGGACATAGCTGACCCGCAAGTGACATCAACTCCAGTTCACTTTGTCTTGAAAAAAAAAAACCTTCTATAACTGCTGCTATCAGGCTCCTCATTTTTGGTCTTATAATAATTATGGAACTTATTCTCCCCATAACTGCAGGCCTCGGTGAGCTTCATTTGACCGGAGCCAAACGTTATGGGTTTACGTCACACTTCCTTAGTCCACTTTTTTATACAGTCTATGGCTCTGGAGCTTTCTTTTTTTCTACATGTTCCCACAATGAGAAAATACCTGTCCATAATTCTGGGCAAAACTTTCACTGAACACATACAAAAAAAAAAGAAAAGAAAAATCAATGAAACTAGTAAAACGATCAAACTGCATATCTGCTATTTTCTTCATTTTCTTTCTTCTTTGTCTGAATTGAAGCGTAACATAATCCCCAAAGCATTGTGGGTAACATGTTCATTTGTCCAGTTCTTCTCGTTCCCAGAGGAGCTGCTTTATTCCTGATATTTCTAAAGGGTGGCTTTATGCAGGATCTCTCTATCCGAGGAGTCTGTGTGTAGAACAGAGCAGTTGGCAGCACTTCACTCTACAATAAAAGACAGCACTAGACCTGTGATGTGCCTCAGCTCTGTGTTCTGTCTCACTCTTTCTCTTTAGCCTTCATGTGATACACTGCACTGTTCTACTCTGGAAACAAGACGACACCACTGCATTGCTGTGGAATATAAGAAACTATTGCATTACTGTGGGAAATATATGAATACGACCACAAACACACTGAAAACATTGACTTTTGTGAGATTAGAATGCCGTTACCTCCTCAAAAACATACCTGGAGTTGTCTTTATTAATAGTCTGTCTACATTTCCAAGGCTTAAAATGCACTGTTCCACGTTGTGAAGTTATGTACTGGTAGTTTTCTAGTTAACAGCTACCTTTTACCTTTAGTTCAGTAGAGATTGGCAATTCCAGGGGAGAAACGATCTACAGCTCTGGGAAAAAAATAAGAGACCACTGCAAAATTATCAGTTTTTCTGATTTTACTACTTATAGCAGGGGTGCCCAAACTTTTTTCATCAAGGGCCACATATGTAAACACAGATGATCAATGGCCATAGACTGCTGCTCAGTACAATGAATAATTGAAATATATGCATGTTTAACACGTTAGAATGAGATATCAGTCCTTTATTCATGCTAATTTATTCATGCTATCCTCAAAACGACACAATAAATATTAAATATTGTCTTATCAAGGTAGATTTTCAAAAAACTTGCAGTTAAAAGTTCTACTCAAGGTCATTTGGGCCAATTCAGCTGGAAGTCTGAGGGCCAAGAAAAATTTGTCTGAGGGCCGCATTTGGCCCACGGGCCATAGTTTGGACATGCCTGACTTATAGGTATGTGTTTGGGCAAAAGGAACATTTTTGTTTGAGTCTATAAACTACTGACAATATTCCCCCCAAAATTCCAAGTAAAAATATTATCGTTTAGAGCATTTATTTGCAGAAAGTGACAAATGGTCAAAATAAAAAAAGAAACATGTTTTCAGACCTCAAACAATGCAAAGAAACAAGATTGAATTCATTTTAAAACAACATAATACTAATGTTTACACTTAAGAAGAGTTCAGAAATAAATATTTGGTGCAATAACCCTTATTTTTAATCGCAGCTTTCATGCGTCTTGTCATGCTCTCCACAAGTCTTTCACATTGTTCTTGGGTGACTTTATTCCAGTCCTGGTGCAAGAACTGAAGTAGCTCAGCTTTGTGTTTGTGTTGGAATTCAACAGAGGCTGGAATGGAATGGCTGTAATACATGTAGAGATGCTGATTTCAGAAAAAAATGCAGTGGTCTCTTATTTTTTTCCCGAGCTGTAAATTATTCTAGTGAAGTTGTTTAGAGTTTAAAAACACAGTGGAGCAGTTCCTGTATTACCACATGACATCACAAGGTGGAACAGAGTGTTTTCAGATTGAGAGAAGAACTCAGGTTTGTGTGTGCAGGAAATGAGTGTGATGAGGAAACTACATGATAACATATCAGAAAATACGTAGGTATTCAGAATATAAATCTTAATGTGAGTAATTGCATAATGTGTAACAATATTTCACCAGTTTCAGACCATTTCTGACTGGTTAAAAGATCTTTTTTAGAAAGCCAGTGTGGTAACTAATTACATACAATAAAGAGACACTGAGAGGAATCATGGCTAATTTAATTCAATTATCCAACCAATCTGTAATCTAAAGTGTGTAATAAAATGAAATAAAACTAGCTCAATAAACAAACTTCAGCAATCACTTGTGTTGTCTAATTTGCTTTGATGCCATTTCTCAGCATTTGTTCTGAGTACATTTGTGCTTGAAAGATGTGTCTCATTTCAACAGTGAGACCTGTTTGAACCATTTGCATTAAAGAGGAGAATGTGTTTGTGGGCTCATGGTAAAGGTCAAACTGTGCGTTCCCCACCATATTGTTATGTAAAGGGTCAAATATACACAGAATAAACTTAACAGCAGTTCTTGGGAAGGGTGCTTTCTAGAGACTAGCTGAAGAAATATTTAAAAGAACTGTTTTTGTCTGGGCATGACACTATCAGAGGCATCAGTGCGAGTATTTGCCAGCAGGTTACATTGATCGGTTCATGGCCTTAACTGAGATTTCTGCATGCAGTCGCCAGAGGACAGGGTTTCTAATGAATAACACATCTCTTATAACTGCAGGAGGAAGTCCACACCACTGTGATCCAACAGGAAGTGCGCCATTGACTCAGTGCACAACACAACTCCAAAGAAACAGCGGATGAGCTCCAGGGCAACTGTGATCAAAGCAAAGACTTTTATCTATCTCCTAAATCTCCCCTGTAATAATCTATTAGTGCATTAAGCAGCCAAGTTTGTAGTCTATGTAGCACACCGAGGTGTACTGATGAGACACAAATCAAACGCTTAGTGGACAGGAGCGGGCATTTTTATTTTGATCAAAAGGCTTAGTTCATAAGGCTCTGTATATATGCTTCTTATTTATTTACAACATTATTCTATTCCCTCCATGTCTTTTACAGGGTGAATCAGTTGGGCCCATAATAATTGTGCAATTGTGCAAGAATTTAACTGCCAACCCCCCCAGTCAGTGGTTGACCTAATTAACCATTTATAACCATAGTGTAATTCACATTATTCTCCTTCCACATCATTCACTTTTAATTTACGTGAGGAAAATGGAGAGATTAGTTTTATAGATTATTTTTACACTATACATATTCTTACACTGTGTAAATAAACTAAAGACGTAGCAAATAATGTATCCAATTAATCTCTGTCAAATGATCAAACATCACTGGTCTACAAGCAAAATGCTTCCAGAACAAAAGTAGTGAATTTTTTCTTGGTTTAGGTCACTAATAAAGAACAAGTGAGTCAGAAATGCTGATTGACTAAAGTTTCCAAGATATAGTATTGGGTCAAAATAGGACATTTATGCAAAATAAGGCAAAAACGGTAGATTATCAGAAGGTACAGTGTGTCTACAAGCACCAGTTCTATCTGAAAGCCTGTCTGCACATTCCAGTACATTCATTTTAATATGTCTAGAGTTTTAACATATATCAATATATAATATATATTATTATTCTATCATTACATATCTTGAATACATTAACTAACCAGCACAGTTATCAATTGATTTTCATCTTATCAATATAAATGAGATTTTGCCACTTTTATCTCAGAAGCAGATCGAGTCCAAACATTTGTAGACCAGTGCATTAAATTGAGTTGAATGGAAAACTTTTTACTAGGCAATTTAAAAATTAATCTAATTAATTACAGGATTTGTAATTAATTAATCTAATTAATCGCATTTTAAGAGCGTGAGAGAGAGAGAGAGAGTGAGTGAGCGAGCAACCCACTTTGAGCGAACCCACTTTGCAATTGAGTTTGTCAATGTTCATGTGGTCGCTTTGCTCATTTATTTCCCAAATTCTGCAAGCGTGGTTTGGTGGTTTGGTGGTTTGGTGGTTTGATGGTTTGATGGTTTGGTGAAGTGCGCACTATCACCAGTTACAGTGGAACTTGTCCAGACATGTTTATCATTCAAATGATCCGTCAGACTGAAGCAGCTTTGGTGATCGGAAAATTCTTTTTGACAAAAGCTACAAATCACTGCATTATTGTTGATAGTCCCGTCTTCGTTCTTTTTATAAATAAACTTGCCGTTCAAAGGCCCTGGCAGCAATTTGCTCGTCGCATGCCAAATTTAAAATGTGTGCATTGAATTGCCACTCATAATTAATTGCGTTAAAGATCCCATGACATGGTACTTCTTGATGCTTTTATATGCCACCTTAATGTTTCCCTAATATTGTAAATGAATCCTTCTTCAAAATCAAGGACATCAGGATAAAGGACATCCGAGCCTGGAAACACTCTCATGTGCCTCCAGGCAAATAAAAAAACGCATCTCGCATTGCGTAGCTCGTTTGTGGTCCAAACTCTCTGGGCGTGATTTCCAGAGACAATGGGTAGACATCCAGACGAGGGGTGGAAACCTTTCCCTGAGTGTGACGTCAGAAATTTCCCTTGTTCAGAATCGCCCGTTTGGGCTGTCTTTTTTTCAAATGCGGGGGCGCCCGGACACGCACACTCGTGGTCACGAAACAAGGCAAAGAGCCGCAATTCTGGTTTAGACCTGGTCTAGTCCTGGTTTACTCCAGGTTTAGACCTGGTTTAGACCTGGACTTCCTACGGATCCAGTGACTCATGTCTCCGCTCCTCGTGCATCCGGCCCCGGAGCCCGGTGCGGCTCGGACTGCTTCTCATTCAAACACAGTGTGAGCACAGAGGGAGGAGCAGGGCGCACCGCGCTCATCCAACGGCACTGCCACGTCCCGGGCCGCGACGCGCACCAACCCCTTGGAGAAGTGCACGACACGTGCACCACCGGCGCGAGGCCGCTCGTACACCGGGGCTGCAAGCACGAGATCGAACCGTGGCCCCGGACTGCGTCAGCCCGAGCCACAAACCAGCCACACGAAACCAGCAAAGAGCAGCACGTGGTGGTTTAATCCCGGTTTAGTCCAGGTCTAGACCTGGTCCAGTCCCGGTTTAGTCCAGGTCCAGTCCAGGTTTAGACCTGGTCTAGACCTGGTTTAGTCCATGTTTAATCCTGGGTCTACAGTCTCTTAGCCAATCAGGACGCAGAACACAATGTTACACTATACATTTTTTTTTACACTATTAAAAAAAAAATTAAAAAAAAAAATCCGCGAAACAGTAAGGCCACGAACAGTGAACCGCTAGGGGACCACTGCATTTCACTTTGTATTAATTAGCATATTACATTTAGTTCAGAAGAACTCATAACACTTTTGGAGATGTGACCTGGTGTGTTTACATTCATGTTGTGTCATGTTTGTCCATTAACATGCTCTGTCCCAATCAAATAAACCAAATAAATAAATAAATAAGATGCTCAGATCTTATACAAGTGCATCTGCAGTCATTCTCTGCAGTCATTGAACGCTGAAATGAAATATTAAATAGTTTGGTATAGAATCTTTTTATTGATTAATTGAGGGCAAGAGGGGCAAGAGCCAGTTTTCTTTATTGATTACCTGGTATTTTATTTGGAATATCAAAATAGAAAATCCACAAATCACGAGTTTTCATTTCCTGTTATAGATATAGTTTTAAGGACATTTTCAAAATAATATTACATTTTTACTTGTTTGGTAACAGTTCAATCACTCTAATTATGTCAGAGACTCTTTCTATATATAAACCAACTTTCATTTCCATATTATAAACTTACAGACTGTTGCGATGTCATCTGAACCCCAGTGATATGCCAACAGTACCACCTGTGCCGTCCCTCCCCCAGTGCCAGCCTTCCATAGCGCTACATGGGAGGAGCAGATCAGAGAGCAGAGATGGCATTTATCCACTTTATCCTCGGCTAATGCCACTTTTCATGTACGCTCCTGAAGCCCTTATTAAACCAACACAAGGTGGCCCCCAAATCTTCTGTACGCAGTCTTCCGTTGCTTTAAGTCCCTTTCACTCATCCCATAGAAACATTTTCTCTTTTTCTCTCTTTTGCCCATTTTCTAGCTCAGTCATGCAAGATAAAAGCAAAAATGTCTTTATCTCTTTCAAAGTGCTGGCAAGAACATGAAAGCGGCTCCACATAAAACATAGCTGAGTTCGGCTCATTGCAGTCAATACAATGTAATGAAGAAAAATATATTTTGGTATGAGAATTTTGACTTGGAGTTATTGCCTTTAATAATATGTAAAGCTCATTTTGAAGAGAATAGTGAAGCTTAAAATAAAGATATGGATGCATTGAGTGAATATATTAAATGCAAATTCTAAACCTGTTTTTTAACTGTTGTTTTCCGGACCTCATTAGCCTAGTCCCAGTTGAAGATAAAGCCTTGTGCAGAATCACTTTGTATTGTTGGAACATGTGTGTCCCTTTGTAATGCTGGACAAAGAGAACTTGAGCCTATAGGCTCTACAGCTCTGGAAAAAATAAGTGACCACTGTAAAATGATCATTTTTTTCCTGATTTTACTACTTATAGGTATGTGTTTGGGTAAAAGGAACATTTTTGTTTGAGTCTATAAACTATTGACAACATTTCACCCAAATTCCAAATAAAAATATTATCGTTTAGAGCATTTATTTGCAGAAAATGACAAAGGGTCAAAATAACAAAAAAGATACATGTTTTCAGACCTAAAAACAATGCAAAGAAACAAGATCAAATTCATTTTAAAACAACATAATACTAATGTTTACACTTAAGAAAGCGATTTGCTCACCACATGCCAAATTTAAAATGCAAGCACATTGAATTGTAAAGTAAGTAAGTAAGTAAATTTTATTTATATAGCACATTTAAAAACAGTTGTTTTTAAATGTTGAATAAAAGTAAGTAAATAGTAAAGTAAGTAAACAGTTGAATTGCCACTCATAATTCATAATTTTATGACGCGTTAATTTGCAGTGTAATTAATTTATCTAATTAACGCGTTAAACTGACAGCCCTAATGTTTACACTTAAGAAGAGTTCAGAAATCTTTTTTTTAATTTTTTTTTATATGTGTTCAGTGAAAGTTTTGCCCAGAATTATGGACAGGTATTTTCTCATTGTGGGAACATGTAGAAAAAAGAAAGCTCCAGAGCCATAGACTGTATAAAAAGTGGATTAAGGAAGTGTGACGTAAACCCATAACGTTTGGCTCCAGTCAAATGAAGCTCACCGACGCTAGCAGTTATGGGGAGAATGAGTTCCATAATTACTCTAAGACCAAAAATGAGGAGCCTGATAGCAGCAGTTATAGAGGGAGGGTTTTTTCAAGACAAAGTGAACTGAAGTTGATGTCACTTGCGGGTCAGCTATGTCCATTTACCTACAGAGTCTCTCATATGCACCTTGCCTACAAAGATACATGTTTTCAGACCTCAAACAATGCAAAGAAACAAGATCAAATTCATTAAAAAAAAAAAAAAAAACATAAGAAGAGTTCAGAAATCAATATTTGGTGCAATAACCCTTATTTTTAATCAAAGCTTTCATGCGTCTTGGCATGCTCTCCACAAGTCTTTCACATTGTTCTTGGGTGACTTTATTCCACTCCTGGTCCAAGAACTGAAAGAGCTCAGCTTTGTTTTTGTGTTGGAATTCAACAGACCCTGGAATGGAATGGCTGTAATACATGTAGAGATGCTGATTTCAGAAAAAAATGCAGTGGTCTCTTTTTTTTCCCCAGAGCTGTATAGTTCAGTGCCACAACTCTTTCCTGACAAAATCTTTGAAAAAGTTATCCTTATTGTAACACTAATGTTGGTGGATACAGTTACTCCATATAGAACATTGTAATGACGATTTGTTCATTTAAGACAGTGTTCCACAAACTGCATGTTTTCTTTCCAACCAAGCAGCAGCAGCACACCAGACCTGGCTCATTTAATCAACTGATCTCAGTCTTCAGACAGTTGAAGGCGTGCTCTTGGTTGGTTGGAACAAAAACCTGCAGCCACACCAGCCCTTTGTGGAACAGTTTGTGGAACACTGGTTTAAAGGAAAATTTAAGTTTTTTTTACAATCTGAGCCTTCTTTCGGCAATAAAACAAGTAGTTTTACTCACCCATAGCAGTTTGGTGTCAATTGGAGCAGTATCGCAGAACTTATGTTGAGCCGTTCTGTTCTACCAATGATCCCGTATCTGTTAGTGTGAGTGCTCGGGGCATTACTTTGCGGTGTCCAAATAACAACAGTAGATTCCAAAATGGCCTGAAACCCGATATCGCAACAGAAAAGTAAAGTTCAGAGCGGTGTTAGCTTCTTTAGGACTAGCTGTGTTTACAAAACAGCTGAGTTCACGCATGCGCACTGTCCTCTCTGATGACGTCATCAAATTAAACTATAGCTGGATATCGGGTTTCAGGCCGTTTTGGAATCCACTAAAAGTCTACCCTGGCACAGCGATCTTCTGTGATTTGAAAAGTGCTAAAGTTTGTGTTATTTGGACACCGCAAAGTAATGCCCCGAGCACTCACGCTAACGGATACGGGATCATTGGTAGAACAGAACGGCTCAACATAAGTTCTGCGATACTGCTCCAATTGACAGCAAACTGCTATGGGTGAGTAAAACTACTTGTTTTATTGCCGAAAGAAGGCTCAGATTGTAAAAAAAACCTTTAATTTTCCTTTAAGATATGAATTATGGACATTTGTGCTATTATATCAATAGAATTGTTTATGCCAGATTTCATATTCTTGTAAATGTGGATAATCTGTTTACCAGTCTCAATCCTATGAATCCTATGTATATGGATAGCACTCTCGTCTCACAGCAAGAAGATTCCAGTTTCCCCAATCAACCCATCAACCCAAAATATGCACAACAGGTAAAATCCTCCAAACACGGCACTGCATCACCCACTGCTCGTGACAGGTTGCCCCTGTAGCATTGAAGAATGGGTCAAATGCAGAGGACAAATTTATGGGGACGATAAAATGTACCTTGAGACACAGGATCATTTACACCTGCACCAGATTGCACGCAATACATCCTGACAGGTACGGCTGTGTCTATCCAGTATGCGGTGAGGCGCCTGAAGACCTCCTCCATCTGGCTGCCTGGTGTCCTGTCGTGCGGCAGTTTTGGACCCGCCTGCTGGACCTTCTCGCTCGGAGGCTGCCGTTGAGGCTCCCGCCGCCGGCGGACCATGGAATAGATGACCCCGAGCTCTGGTTCTACCTCTTTGGGCCTTTCCGGCAGTGGCCTCGGGGGTCGAATGCCGCCATGGTCAACTGGGACGCCGCCCGCCTCATCCTGTCCATGGCCAGGTATTCTATCTTTGTGGCACGGAACCACCACCTCCACGATGGCCGCACAGTGAAGCACTGGCCCCTCTTCACGGCACTCCTTAGCGCCCATGTTCACCATCTCCAGTCCGCAAGAGAAGCATAGTTCCACAGCATCTTCACCCCAGACAATACTCTTTTCTCCGTCTCCCGAACCGGTTCCCCTCGGTTGGACTTCTGACCCTTGCCCCCCTCCGCCCTTGCCCCCCTTGGCCCTTATACCCAGCGGTGTTTGTTCCCGTGCCCACACACCCCGTTGTGTCTTCTGAGTATTTTGCGAATGTTATTGTGGTTTTGGTGATATGTAACTTAAATAATAAAATATATATATTTTTTAAATGTATATTAAAGGTTTACTGTGTAACTTTTCTGGTGGAGGGTCTGTCAAATGCGTTTCTCCATAGAAATGTTTGACAGTGTGACAGTAAAACTTTCTATCTTCATGGTGACCAAACAGGTTAGATTGTAGTTTTTTTGTTTTGTTTTTTTAAGCAAAATCAGAAAAAAAATGATAATTTTGAGCTGTATCTGTAGAAACAATCAGGTGACAGACTCCCAACCAAAAACTTACATAGTGCACCTTCAACCTTAAATGTAAAATGCCAATTCTGAATCAAATTTGTTGTATCTTGCAGATGATTTACTGTGCTAAGCCAACAAATTAAAAGATGAGGACAAAAGCGTTAGATTGTGCTTACTTTCTGTGTGGAGTTTGCATGTTCTCCCCGTGTCTAGGTGGGTTTCCTCCGGGCACTCCGGTTTCAACCCCATCAACCCAAAACATGCACCATAGGTAAAATCCTCCAGCTGAGGTCCTGACCAAGCCGAAGCAAGAAGAGCATGGAGATGGTTCCCGGGCGCAGTGATGTGCTGCCCACTGCTGCTTATAACAGGATGGGTTAAATGCAGAGAAGAATTCCTCCTGTGTGAGATCAGTAAAGTCACTTCTTTACTTCTTCTTCTTCTTCAGTTTTAAAAAGTAAATTGGACCTTAAGACGGTAAGGACCTTACTTGTACTGTTTTCTTCTTTTTCTTTTACACATGACACTTACAGCAGTGCAGACAAGATGGTAGTCTGTGCTGACCTTGTGCACTTTGTCCCATAAACTGAAGGAGTATGCAGTCCCACATGTGAAGACAGCGCATCTTAAATCATTCATGTCCCGGGAGGTTGTTTATATTAGAGCTTGTCCTTGTCCTAAACTATATGTAGCTAAACAAAGAGGTTATCCATTGAATATACCCTACCTTCCCCACTCACCTACTATATAATACAATGCAATATATATATACAGTTTGGGCATGATAGAAAAAAAACTTACAGGATTTGATCAATAAAAGAGCAGTCTGAAACTCACTCAGATCATCTTCTTAGCCTTGTAGTTTTAAAATAGTGTCTGCATTCTATTGCGCTATTTTCTGATCTATGTTATATCTATCTATGATCTGTTATCATCACAAACATACCTGGAGTTGTGTTCTGCTTCATTCACACATGTTTAACACACAAACCTGGCATATTTAGGTTGTGTTCTTCTCTCAAACTGAAAACACTTTGTTCCACCTTGTGATGTCATGTGGTAATACAGGAAGTGTTTTTACACTCAATTCACCTTCATTTTTAAAGCAATATAATCAATTCACCTTCAGTGAATTGTGGATGGTTTCAGCCCTGGAAGTGGAATTGAACTAATGGTAAAAGGTATACAGCTCTGGATAAAAATAAGAGACCACTGCAAAATTATCAGTTTTTCTGATTTTACTACTTATAGGTATGTGTTTGGGCAAAAGGAACATTTTTGTTTGAGTCTATAAACTACTGACAACATTTCCCCCAAATTCCAAATAAAAATATTATCGTTTAGAGCATTTATTTGCAGAAAATGACAAATGGTCAAAATAACAAAAAAGGTACATGTTTTCAGACCTCAAACAATGCAAAGAAACAAGATCAAATTCATTTTAAAAAAACATAATACTAATGTTTACACTTAAGAAGAGTTCAGAAATCAATATTTGGTGCAATAACCCTTATTTTTAATCACAGCTTTCATGCGTCTTGGCATGCTCTCCACAAGTCTTTCACATTATTCTTGGGTGACTTTATTCCACTCCTGGTGCAAGAACTGAAGTAGCTCAGCTTTGTGTTTGTGTTGGAATTCAACAGACGCTGGAATGGAATGGCTGTAATACATGTAGAGATGCTGATTTCAGAAAATCTTTTCTTATTTTTCTCTTTTTTTCCAGGGCTGTATATTAGCTTGAAAACTACTACTGAATGACATCACAAGGTGGAATAGAACATTTAGAGATTTGGAGATGTAGACAGATTCATAATAGATTACTCAAACATGTGTGAATGAAACAAAAGACTACTCCAGGTCTGTTTGTGATGAGAAAACAACATTATAACATGGCTTAAAACTCACAAGAGTCAATTTTAAGTTTTTCACCTTTTTCACCTTTTTAAGAAAATATCTGTTTAATCAGTCCTAAAATAATATGATGAATAAACGTCTATCACATACCCCTCATGGGTTTTTACAGCGAAATAACCTCTCTAGCCTCCCTGACACTGTACGCAGTGTTATTGAGTTCACCTTTAGGCTTTAACTGATGCAGAAACTTGCCTTTGCTTGAGGACGCCTCTCTTTGTTGTGGCATTTGGCTGACACTCGGAGCCCAAGGACACTGGCTTTTATTGGCTGCCACACTCCTGTTATATAGATCCAAGTAATGCACTGGGCTTAATGGGCTGATGTACTGTGCGTCCCCAGGGAGAGACTGTATGGGGGAAATGACCAAATTTAACTTTTCTCAGCTCAGGCCTCACTGCACTTTTACCAGGGGCACAGTTAATTTTGTTTGAGACTGTAAATCCCAATAAGTAAATTCAATAGGAAACAACCTGACCGCCCCAAACCATCAACCTGTACTCTTCTTTACATAGACAGATATAAAGATAGACATATGTCTTTGCTGAGTTTTCCTTGTCATCATTTGATATTTAAAATCCCTTGTACTTTACACACACACACACACACACACACACACACATATATATATATATATATATATATATATATATATATATATTAAAAAAACACTGAAAAATCACTCTGATCCCTTATACAAGTTTAAATAATAATAATAATAATAATAATTATAATAATTATAATAATTATAATAATTATAATAATAATAATAATAATAATAATAATCTCCAGGTGGCTGGAGAGTCCTTGCCTGAAGTGGAGGAGTTCAAGTATCTCGGGGTCTTGTTCACATGAGATTGACAGGCGGATCGGTGCTGCGTCGGCAGTGATGCGATCGTTGTACCGGACCGTTGTGGTGAAGAGGGAGCTGAGCCGAAAGGCAAATCTCTCGATTTACCGTCAATCTACTTTCCTCCCCTCACCGATGATCATGAGCTTTGGGTAATGACCGAAAGAACAAGATCGCGGATACAAGCAGCCGAAATGAGTTTCCTCCACAGAGTGGCTGGGCGCTTCCTTAGAGATAGGGTGAGAAGCTCATGCACAAGGGAGGAGCTCGGAGTAGAGCCGCTGCTTCTCCACGTTAAGAGGAGCCAGTTGAGGTGGCTCGGGCATCTGTTCCAAATGCCTCCTGGACGCCTCCCGCGGGAAGTGTTCCGGGCATGTCCCATGGGGAGGAGGTCCCGGGGAAGACCCAGGACACGGTGGAGGGACTATGTCTCCCGGCTGGCCTGGGAACGCCTTGGGGTCCCCCTGGAGGAGCTGGAGGAAGTGTCTAGGGTGAAGGAAGTCTGGGGAGTCCCTGCTTAGACTGTTGCCCCTGTGACCTGGCCCCGGATAAGCGGAAGAAAATGGATAATAATAATAATAATAATAATCCATCCATTTTCTTCCACCTCTCCATATTCTGGGTCGTGGGGGCAACAGTCCAAACAGATCTGCTGCCCAGAACACAATGCACCAACCCCATGGATCCTCCTGCTGGTGGTGGGTCCACAGGAGGACGGCCTTGATGTACTTCTGTCATGAGGGCTCAGTAATAATAATAATAATAATAATAATAATAACAACAGTTGAGTCTAGTGCTTCCTTACTGTTATGTCCTTGAGCAACTTACGGACACTTCAAGCACTTTGGTTTCAAAATATGCCATATAAAATGAGTCATTGGTGATGGAGTCACCTACTTGTTTTCATGGAGATGCTATTGCTGTTCCTGGAATCTTCCACAGTACCTGCATCTTTCAGTAGCGATACTTCATTCTGTTTTTAGTTGAGTTTCTTTTGCTCCCATAAAACAATAAAATTATAATAACAAAAACACTATACATTTAAACTCTAATTGAATAAACAAAACAGACTTTTTTTCATATATAATTTAAGCAGCTGTGTGTTTTATAATGACGACCCAAGAGAAATTAGTGTTGTATCTACAAAGGGTATTTTTAGTCTCAGGGCTGCACAGAGGGAGAGCATGCAGTACATTTAGCTAATCTGCTATTTGTTTGTCTGTGATTATGCTTTATGCTTACAAAAGACTGGCCTCAGAATCAATCTAACTTTAATGCAACAGAAGACATGAAGCTTTGCACTCTGGAGGAAAGGCACTACATTAAAAACACCAATAAACAATATGCTGCTGCAGCCATTGAATTTAATTGTATTTTTCCTCATTCATTCCTTTGAAGCGTCAGTACCCATTTTTTTTTTGTCCATGTATTTGAGCTAAAATGTGTTTTCCGTCAGTACAGATATATTGTATAAGGACAAAATAAGACCAACATGTGCTGTCTGCATCTAATCAGGAAGTGTGCCATTAGCATTCTAGTTGTTGATCATTTCACCATGGCAGTAAACTATTTCTGTTTTTAATGAGCACCTTTAATGTTCTGCATCAAGGGTAATTAAGTGTGATCTGATTTTAAGATTGGTGGTCTTGTTTGGGAATTGGACCTACAATCTCAGTGCTAAAAGACTGAAACTGAACCACCCTGCCCCCATCACCCACGTATGTGAATAAAATAGATCCTCAAAAGCTTTTTCCGAACTGTTGTTTTTATATGTAATTTTAGTCGTCCAATCATGCGCCTCATTAGACAGTTCATTTAGCATGACGGCACTTCTCATTCACTTTCAGGGTAAACACAGGGTAAGCTATTACATCAAAATATCATTATAGAGGCTGCAAATTGACATAAATTGACACCAAAGACAGTTCATATTTAACTATTTTTTCCTCATTATGGTCATTGTAATAACATTGACTGCTAAAAACAAAATGTTTTTGAGTGGCCTCATAAATCCAAATGGCCTCCTAATGCAAGGAGAGTATGTTTATCATTCCACTGAGTACTTATTGTCTAGTAGTGCCTCGGAGCTAAGTGGTGACTAATGTAATCCATGAAGTCAATAGTTTATACAAAACAGTTCTCAACCCCAGTAGTCAGGTTATGGTGGATGTTTTGTCTCTGCTTTTAGTATTAAAGGGCCTTGACCTGATTTATAACCATGACTGAGGACAATTGTTCAGTTTGAACTGCTAGCTCCACCTATTTAGTCCCTTTTAAATCAAGTTGCACCATGATAGAGAAACAACAATCTGAGACAGGCGGTTGATTTCACAAGGTTTTCATGCCACAGTATACCCAAATGAAAGGGTCATCACACTTGGTTGTTACATTATTGTTCTTACTTGACATTATGCATAGTCAAAATCATGAAGTCTCTCTCTCATGAGAGATGCTTATAGTAATTAATACCATAGTTACATAAACATCATATGATGCCATAGACATTATGTTTAGCTTCCATGGCATTTCAATATCTGAATGCCCAAGTCATCGTCTTTTGACTTTATGGGAAGAATAATAGCAAAAATAGACAAACAATCATTTAGTCAATGTTTCAATAATAAATCCACATATGTGACCATATGGTTTTGTTATGTTCTTTATGCTTCTGCCAAGACTGATACTATTTTCTTAATGTTTTCACAGTGGTTAATTATGGGGGCTTAATGGATGGTGTGTTGAACCTGTACATTGCACTTGACATCAAAACTATGCAGCATTCAATGCTTTAAATTAAATTTTGATGTTTTTAGTACAGAGACAAATAAATCCACAACTAGAATATAATATTAGAGAGTTTTTTGAGCAATGTTTTCAAACTCTTTACACAGTGTTCCCCATGAAATGTTGCAGTAACAAGTCTTTTCCTGACATTGAAAAAAAAAGACATCTTACAACTTCAAGGTGCACCGCATAACTTTTCTGGTTCACTACCCACTTGTCTCCATGAAGATGTCATTGCTTTGCCTGGAATGTTCCATGGTATGACATAAAATGTATTTTATTTATTCATTACTGGTGTTTCTATTGCACAAGAAGTACAATAATTCCTTCTGTGAAAAGGGGCGACTCTCCACAGATCTAAATTGTAATAGGTGCTGTAAGTGCTGTAACCGGCCTGTCTCCCTCGTGATAGACAGGTTTAATCTATACTGTGTAGAACATTCTAGACAAAGCAATAACATTTCCATGGAGACAAGCATCATGTGGTAGACCCCCCACTAGAAATGTTACGCAATACACCTTTAAGTTAAAATTAAATTTGAGGCACACATTTTTGACAAGGGAGTCTATGTATGAGGTTTAAAAGACAGTGAATCATCAATTATGACACCCAAGTATTTAAAATAGTTTACCACTTCATAATGGAGCCGTCAGGTGTAATAAGCAAAGATGTCAATTCTACACAACAATATTACTCCACACATTTCTAACTACGTTAATCGGATATGAAAATATAAAATATTACTTGACTTTATACTATAGAATAATGTAAAAAAAAAAGTAAAAATAAAATACTTAAACCAAGACACAAAAAGCAGCCCCATGTACTCCAGTGACGTCCACACCACACTTTTAGAAGCACAATTTTCACTTTTTCTCCTCCCTTTCACTGCCACAACTGCTGCACTTTCACATAAGACCCTATGGAATAATGCTACAGTCAGCTTGAGCTTACGTAGGTTTGAAACACTTTGATGAGAAAAGAAGAAGCAGCCTTGGCAGTGGAGAGCCACTCCTCCTCCTTTCTCCCCCGGGCTATGGCCTTCTCTTTCGAGGTGAATCTTTGGCGTTACCCGGGGCTCAAGAGCTTGGAGCTATATTGAAAATCCCTCTATGCCATGTTCCACCCTCTCTCTCTTCTGCGATCAGTTATGTCTCTATTGGTTTTACACTGTAATCTGAGTGACAATATGGCCAGCCTCCTGACCTGTTTGTTCAAATGGAGATAACGCGTATCAGTTTTCTGTGGAGAAATAGAAAGGCCCAAAAGCTGATAATGTGGGCCACTTCTCACAGACACGGACTGTTGGATCAGCTCATGTCTTGGTTTTTCCCTCGGATTTGGTCCAAAGAGAAGATATGGACACACTTCAAACAGCTGGAGCAAATATTAGGACAAATATGGACCACCAGCAGGCAGCCGGAAAATTAACATATACGAATAAGTGGCCAAAATACAACTTCAATCCTGCAAAAAGTACAGGCAGACACTTTTCCATATTGATACTTTGCAGCTGATGTCATAAATATTTCCTCAGGGTGTGATGCTAACTGTAAGCATGCTCTGTCTGTCTGTAGTATTGCGTTTCCGGTGGGTCTGGCGGTTTCCTGTTTACAGCACCATCGGTGTGGCATATGTATTACAGTGGTCCCTCGTTTATCGCGGGGGTTAGGTTCCAGAAATAACCCGTAATGAGTGAAATCCGCAAAGTAGGACAACTTTATATTTTACAATTATTATACATGTTTTAAGGCTGTAAATGCCTTAAAACACTGGAATTAACGTTTTCTCACATTTCTCTCTCATTTAAACACTCAAACTTTCGTAGATTTTCAACAAAATGTATTAATAGTGAAGCGTGGGGGCTCCGCTTAGGACACCCCTTCACAATTAAATTTACTTTAAAAAATTATATAGATATAATTCTATTCCTCCATCGTTAGGTTGATTGATTCATGCACTGTGTTTGAGTGATCCTGCACTGTTCTGCATTCAAGGCTTGAGTGAGAGGTATTCCAAATATTCAGACTTAAGGACATTTATATACAGTATAGGGTTAAAAAATGTCACATACCAATTTTCCAACAACAAAAACATGACATTTTTTTAAATTAAAAATCTAAATTAAAATATGTGTCCTACTACGGAGAGATGCCACTAAATAGCTGAAAAAAAGCACAGTTTGTGTAAGCAATGTTCATTTGTCATTCATTAATGTGTAATCTCCATAGACTGGTATGTACATAGCTAACCCACAAGCTGCCGCAGGCCAATTAGGAAGTGAACGAAAATTGTCACCCCTCTCTCTGTAGCTGCTGCAGTGAGCCTCGTCATTTTTGTCTTAAAATTTCATATTAATCCGCTCTACATGATCTTATTTTGTCTGTAAATAAATTAATATTCCTAATACGGAACTCAGCTCTAAATTTGCCCGTATAAATGCTAGCTTTGTGAACTTCATTTGACTGAAGCTGAACGCTATGGGTAAAGTCACATTCCCTTAGTCCACTTCTTTATACAGTCTATTATAGAATAATCCTGGCTCATGTAACACGCTATCATTTATCCAGGCTTGGGCATGGCTCAAACTTGCCACTCTCCATATTCTAAATACAAACTTTCAACATTCAAACTAATAAGTGCAATAAACTTTGACATTGTTGTGGAGCTCTTGAACAATAGTGTTTTTATTTCTCAGAAGAAAAGCCTAATTAGCGGCCTGGACAACAGCGGTGTCCAGTTCTCCGCTGAGCCTAGGACTGCTGACTTTAACAACAAAGTGTGCTCTTAATGACTGACCCACAGGTCCACCGAGCTGCTGCGGCCAACAGCATTTGATGAAGAATTAGAATAATGAGGCATAGAGGTGCTATTCTTTCCTATTGCCATCAGATGTAAACATCAAATGTAAACAATTGACTGGTATTAACAAATGAATTCTGCAAAGTGAGAGCTTTTAATGGTGAGAAAGTAATCTTGACTCCAAATTGCCATTCTAAAATAGCCTCATCATTGTGTGTATTTACAGGCTCAAGAATAAAATCATGGCGTTGCAGTTGTCATAGGAAGAGTTAATTCAATTTCAGTTTCCAGATTACAGATGACATTTTGAGGACTTTTGCCCATTTAAAGGATATAAAATTTAGTTTCTAAACTGTTCATTTACAGTTCTGGAAAAAAAATAATAAGAGACCACTGCAAAATTATGTGTTTGGGCAAAAGGAATATTTTAGTTTGAGTCTATAAACTACTGACAACATTTCCCTCAAATTCCAAATAAAAATATAATCGTTTAGAGCATTTATTTGCAAAAAATGACAAAGGGTCAAAATAACAAAAAAGACACAATGTTTCCAGACCTCAAACAATGCAAAGAAACAAGATCAAATTTTAAAACAACATAATACTAATGTTTACACTTAAGAAGAGTTCAGAAATCAATATTTAATACAATAACCCTTATTTTTAATCACAGCTTTCATGCGTCTTGGCATGCTCTCCACAAGTCTTTCACATTGTTCTTGGGTGACTTTATTCCACTCCTGGCGCAAGAACTGAAGTAGCTCAGCTTTGTGTTTGTGTTGGAATTCAACAGACGCTGGAATGAAATGGCTGTAATATGTGTACAGATGCTGATTTCAGGAAAAAAAATGCAGTGGCCTCTTATTTTTTCCCAGAGCTGTACAGTATATGGCAACAATGCTACATATTCATTACTTTTAAACCTATGGATACCAGGATTTAGGGATTTCATTTGTTTTATAGTATTCAGCCTTCATCACCTTGTTGATTTGAGATTGCAAAGTTATATTTTTTAAGTTAACAGACCTATATGACGCTATTTTCTGATCTGTGTTGTAATATGGTTTCCTCATCAGTGATCACAGACATACCTGAAGTTATGTTTTTTATTTCAAACAGGAAGTGCTTCACTGTGTGCACTCCGTATTCCTTCACTTGAATCATTTGGATCATTTCAGCCCTGGAATTTCCGGTCTCAACTGATCAAATGGTGAAAGGAGCTGTTAACTTGAAAACTAACCCTTCATGGCAACCCAAGGTGGAACAGAGCATTTTGAGCTTTAGAGATGTAATAATAAAAGATAACTTAAACATATGAATGAAACAAAACACAAGTATAGGCATGTTTTTGAGGAGATAAGAGGATTATAACGTCTTAAAGAGTCAATTTTGCATAATATAGAACCTTTAACAATAAACAGTTCAGTTTTGTATGTATTATTTATTGAGTCCAGACCAGATAAAAACTGATTCAGCAACATCAGTATTCAGCTGGTGTCAGTAGAGGACATTATTTTGATTGTACAATAGCTAACTGTTTTGTCCAGCTCTATCAGATCAACCAATGTTATTATTTCAAAATGACTTTATCTCTTTTATATTGGCCTTCCAGCCTGGGCTTTCTAGTGATAATACCCCTATTTTTACAGGAGAAGCCCAAATGCTCATGAATATCTCATTCTTTGATTTTGTGTGGAGATTTGCCACTGGCATTTGGCGCTGCCTTTGTGTTCACTCCTCACAGGTTAAAGCCAGTGCCGTGGAGTGCTATTTGAATAAGCAAACAAACAAACTAAATCTTCTATCTACTGAACAGTTTTTTAATTTTTTAATTTTTTTGTTTTCAGAATATTTACTGGGAATTTCAACTTTGGAATGTGGGCAGTTGCTTTTAATCCAGCAAATGTCTTTTTATTTCCCCACTACTCTGTTTGCTTTTTACAGTTGGCTATATTTCAATTGCAATTATTGTTTTTATTATCATATTTACGTAAAAAGGTCATCCCATTATGCATAAAACACCAGCTACTATATATTAATGCGCTACTCACTGACAACTTTTATTGTTTTGTGTCATAGGTCAGAATGATTAAAAATGTTGTCGAAATTACAACTTTACTGGCTCCTTATCAACTGCCCTGTTGATGAATTCCTGCACAGGGTCAAGCACAGATGTATGTAGTTAGAATTCCTAATTAATTATTTCCAGTTTTATTAAACAAATCTGCAAATAATTTCCATATGTACATCCCACAGGCTCTAGCGTTTAAGCATGGGCGAGCAGTGAGCGGGGTCAGCCCAAAAGCACGCTACATGAAGCAGATCGCAGCACTGCCAACAGCTGGTCTGACCCACCGCATTTATATCTCTGTGCCAAGAAGCCCACGAGTGAACAACATGTGTGTGAGAGGCAGCCATTTTAAGCCGTTAGGTAACCAAGGTTAGCGGGTGCAGTCTTCATCTTCATTAGAACAGTGACAGCGCAATGTGAGGTGTGACAAATTTGACAAATGCAGGAATATAGTAATATGAGCAGCTTAGGTTAACCTTTGGTCAACTGTTGTGAAACCTTAAGTGCCCTGTGAGGTGAATTAATGATGCAAAATGATGCCTTACTCTCTTATTTCAGTGCGATATTTAACTGGACAAATGGCCTCTTTATTCAAAGTGCATATAATTTTTAAGCATTTAGGCTGTTGAGTTGTCATCTCGTTCACATTAGCATATCAAAAGCAATCCTTGCAGACACTTTTAATGTCCTTTTTAGATGTGAATTCTGCACACAGCGACAGATTTGCTATAAACTATTTTGTGTGGCTTGTAATCATTTACAATTAACATTTATATTCTAAAAGAAAAAAAACACAACATCACCGAACAAAGGGTATTGAACAAAGAATATAAAATCATTGGTTTGCTAGTTTGTCCTTAGATAGATATGATGGTTGCAGGTTAATTTTCCTATAGGTCACAGTGTCCAGTAACTGTTCAAGGACAAGTATGTGACTTAATTGATAGTAATATAACAACAGAAGAATTCAAGGCCCTTATTTGATGCAGGCAGCAAGCAAAAGTATATATGCAAAGATCAAGATCAAATGTTTCCAGGGAACAATAACTTAAGCTTATATTTATATTTATATTATAAATTAAAAGCACACACAGCAGCACCAGATTAAATACAGCTCTGGAAAAAGTAAGAGACCACTGCAAAATGAGCAGCTTTTCTGATTTTACTACTTTTACTACTACTTGTTTGGGCAAAAGGAACATTCATTTCCAAATTCCAAATAAAAATATTAGCGTTTAGAGCATTTATTTGCAGAAAATGACAAATGGTCAAAATAACAAAAAAGATACATGTTTTCAGACCTCAAAAAATGCAAAGAAACAAGATCAAATTCATTTTAAAACAACATAATACTAATGTTTACACTTAAGAAGAGTTCAGAAATCAATATTTGGTGCAATAACCCTTATTTCTTTCTGTCAAAGTCGTTCTGATTTTAATTCTGATTCTGATTTTAATCACAGCTTTCATGCGTCTTGGCATGCTCTCCACAAGTCTTTCACATTGTTCTTGGGTGACTTTATTCCACTCCTGGTGCAAGAACTGAAGTAGCTCAGCTTTGTGTTTGTGTTGGAATTCAACAGACGCTGGAATGGAATGGCTGTAACACATGTAGAGATGCTGATTTCAGGAAAAAAAATGCAGCGGTCTCCTATTTTTTTCCAGAGCTGTATATTTGCACAATTATGGAAGATGACACTGGTCTCTTAAAGGGCCATATATCCAGTTACTGTACCTCTATCAAACATAATCAAGAAGAATTCAGCTTTCTTATATTTTAGTTTAGTTATTCAACTTATAGATGGGAATAATGATTTATCTATGGCAACCCCTCCTGCACAGTCCTGGGTCTATCACCAAATCCACCCTATAAATCAGGCATCATATGTTCAAAGATATGAAGAGAGAGAGAAAAAAGGCATTGTCTGGCAAGAGAGATATCAGTCTGATCACCACTCCTTCCATTGATTCTGCAGAAATGGTAAATGGTCACATTTTTATAGAGTGCTTTTCAACTTTCAAAGTGCTTTATATCAAGGAACCACTCACCAATTCACACACATTCATACAACTGTGTATATAAAGACTTAAAGGGAGGGAGGTGGGTTAAGTGTTTTGCCCAAGGACACAGTGACAGCGTTCGTCTGTGGGAGCTGTGGATCAGTGCATGCGACCGCTCAACCAATGATGTCAAGCGAGGGATTTGAATCTCTAACCTCTGGATCAGTGGACAAATCCTCAACTGAGCTACTGTCTCCCACAATACACAATGTTTTTCAGTTCTTTCTGATGCTTTTTTGCTTTCTATTTTCCTCACCATATTTGTTTTGATATGGACAGGCCATGCAGGCCCCTGATTGGCTAATCCACCTGTCAATCACACTGGGGGAGATACACCCATGACCGGATGCACATCCTTGTAGGATCCCAGGCAACCACATTTATACATTGCAATCATCTTCAATCTCCAGTCTTCAATCTTTCATATAATATAACATGTGCATGAAATGATCTGTAATAGCTCTATTTTAACACACCCATCAGAAAGGACATACAGTAACACAGCAAGATTTATCACAATGGCTTGCCTCCACAGAGAGTCGGGGCTTATAACCAGCTCTGAACCACTGGAGTGAGCCTGTCTGGCTTTCTGAATTACACTGTTGTTTCTGGATGGACTGGGGCCTGCAGGGACTGACTTAGAGTAATGCCCTGCCCCATATCTCCCTCAGCACTGTGCCCGGTGCAGCTCTACGCAACAGCAGCCTTACTTAATGTGATCCTCTCTTGGCTTTCTGAGGCGGAAGTGTAGAGAAGACAAAGGCTAAAGACAGTTGACTCACTCATGCACAATACACATACATATATTTGTCCTTTTTGTCTTTAGGAGTATATAGTATGACTCAATTGTTTTTCTGCCCAGCTTCTGTCATTGTAACATTTGAAAAAACTCAAAAAGCACTGTTCTTCATTATTATTATTGTAATTCATTTTGACTCATACAGGCTTATTGGAGAGAGGATGGATGCTGAAGATCACACTGTAGTATTTTCCGTTGTAGATCAATAAAGCAGTCTCACAAAGTAACTAACATATGTGTGTTAAAACCTGAAATGAGATACATAGTATTTTAATAATTGTTGTCTTAATTCTACTTTCTGTATATTTAATTAAGGAAGAGAAAAAATAGCATAGCATTGTCAACACAAGGAAACAGGAAGGAAGGACAAGGAAAAACTTTGACATACTTTTTATGTACGCTAAACCCTTAGGCTCTTCATTATTATTTTTGCATGCCTTGTTTTTATTTATCTATTTTATTGTCTTCAGTAACTGTGATTCTAGTTATTTTTTGTTGCTTTATTTATTTAACTTAAATGTGTACTGTGTAACAATTTGGTTGGGGGTCTGTCACCTGCTTGTTTCTGTGTATATGTCATTGCTCTTCTGGGAATGTCCCACAGTATGACATTAAACTGCTCTACTTTGTAACACGCCTAGTTAAAGGTCAAATAGGTCAAATAGTAGCCTATTTAATTTTGATGTTGAAATACTGATTTATCTCACATTTTTTGTATATTACTGGTTTTATTGTGAAAACAGGAAGTTTATTTAGACGGGAAACAGGAAGTTGTAGTTGTATGTTCTCCCCGTGTCTGGGTGGGTTTCCTCCGGGCACTCCGTTTTCCTCCATCAAGCTTAAAAAACATGCACAGGCACTATGTAGATAATGTAGATTGTACACTGTCCCTGTCTCATAAATAAAAAATAAGTACAGTGAACCCTCGCTGCATCGCGGTTCACTGTTCGCGGCCTCGCTGTTTCGCGGATTTTTTTCCCCAATTTTTTTTGGGTTTTTTTCCAATTTTTTTTATAGTGTAACTTTTTTTTACAGTGTAACATTCTGTCCTGCGCCCTGATTAGCTAAGAGACTAGACCAGGACTAAACCAGGTCTAAAGCAGGTCTAAACCAGGACTAAACCAGGTCTAAACCAGGACTAAACCAGGTCTAGACCAGGGACAGAGTCTCTGATTTCCTTCACGAGAGCGCCTGGGTGACAGGAGGTGTGGCCTTTGTTTACTTGCACGAGCCATGGAAGAGAGTGCGAGTCGGACCATGGAAGAGCCAAGAATCAACATGGACGGGCCGGGGGAGCCGCAGCGGGGAGAGCCGCATTCGAGGGAGCCGCAGCGGGGGGAGGACACTCGCGCGCACAGAGGAGACAGTGGCTCTTCCCCGTCACGCCGAGTGGACGAACCCGACCCCGTCCTAGAGAGCTGTGGAGTATTGGCGACGCATTGATAGCGGTCTGATTTTGGAGCCGGAGTGAAATGCAACCAACTCTTGTGAGCGCAGGTTGGTCTTACCTGGTCTTGTGGTGCTCAGAGGCGTCTGTTAGCGGTTTGGCACTGTTAGCATTGGCTTGAGTCTTGCCCAAAATGATATCCAGGTCGCTTTCCACTCGACTTTCGCACATGGCATGGATATGTGGTACCAAAACAAACACACGTGTCTGCGCGCACGTGTCTGCGCGCACGTGTCCGCGCGCGCAGACACGTGCCCCCCCCCCCCCCCCCCACTATTAATATATTTTAATGAAAATCTACAAAAGTTTGAGTGTTTAAACAAGAGAGAAATGTGAGAAAATGTTAATACCAGTCTCAGAAAGGTGTATAATGTGTCTGGTGAAGCGTTTTCAGCCTTAAAACATGTAGAATAATTGTAAAATATAAAATTGTCCTACTTCGCGGATTTCACTGATTGCGGGCTATTTCTGGCACCTAACCCCCGCGATAAACGAGGGTTCACTGTATACATTTGGGTATTTTGCACATTTTAACTTAAATTTGTAAAGGAATATACTGTATTGCTATATGCATTGATTTGATTATTTAAAGGTCCCATTTATTTTTCAATGGAACGCTTCACATCTCTTCTCCGCGCAAAAATGCGGAAATGGATCAGAGCGGACAGCTGAGAGCTGAGAGCTGAGAGTGGAGAGTTTGGCCACGCCCCCACCCTCTACTGTAGGCCATCTCTGTCCTCCTCATTTGCATTCAAGCAACAACTCCCATTATGGACTGTTCAGAGAGAGAAAAATTACTCTTTCTCATCTTATCTCTGTTTCTCATGCACTGAGTGTTGATTTTGAAGAAGGATTCATTTACAGTATTAGGGAACCATTAAGGAGCCATATAAAAGCATCAAGAAGTACCATGTCATGGGATCTTTAAGAAGGAAATTCATGGTGATATGTTCAAGTTCAAGTTCAAAGTTCAAAGTCAGCTTTATTGTCAATTCTGCCATATGTGTTCAACATACAGTGAATCGAAATTTTGTTTCTCTCTGGCCAGGTAGTGCAAAAAGACAGTGTACAAAATACAATATGAAGACAAAACACAACAAAAAACTATCTAAGACAGAGATCTAAGTTAAAACTAAAGTCTACGGTCTAAAATCTTAAAACAGTGCAACATAATAAATAAACTATACTATATACAGATTTCCAAAGTGTGCAGTGTGCATCAAAAATGTGCAATGGAAGATACAGCAGTGACTTGGTCATGTGCAGTAGAATGTGCATAGGAGTTAAGATAAAATAAAAATAAATGTGCAACAGTAACACATATGCCCTGTGTCATTAAAGGTGCTGTATGTATATTGTACACTGTATACTAGTCATACTTGCTAAATGTGACATTTTAAGATGAAATGGTCATTAAAATGTTTAAAACCAGTAAAAGTGTGATTTTGGTTAATTAAAATTAAAAATATGATATACACATTACTGTGCAAGTGAATGTGTTTTTCATGAGTGAGTGAATCCATTAGTAAAATGTAATTAAATCATTACAATTCAATGGGTTAAAATTATATATTTTGACAATATGAGCCATTTATTTGGGAAATAACCATAGTTATTTACTTTTTAATACATTTATGTTGTACAACACCTATATAGGGATCTTTATATGAATCTAATGAATCTAATTCCAATTGCGCATTAGAAGTTGGATTATAAAACCTGTTTTGCAAATACAGGTCAGCTTTTTTGACTACATGGAAAAGTGATACTCCCATCCTTGGCATCCAATGAGGTTGATGAGATGATCCATTGATGGCGAGCCTCCAAGTCGAATTTTGAGCCTCTACTGACTGACACCAATGAGAGCCTACTTTGGATACATCCAATGCCTTGACTATTCCTGACTTATTTGACTTGAACACTGACTGAAGTTGCCAGGCAACACTACCTGGTGAAATTGTAATTGTATTGTGCACTCCTTTTATATTTTCAAACTAAATGTTTACATTTAACTACAATTACCTGTGTCCTTTGGTTATTGCTATCCTCTCAGCTCTTACAAACCTAGAGGTCAAAATGTGTGCATACCTTGCAGTGGGTTACACTTACATTTAATCAATTAAAGGTGATTTTATAGCTAAAAAAATACCTGGAAAAACAGGCATTCTGTCTGTGAGTGGGAGTGGCTCTTCACAGATCTGACTTGTAACTTGGTCTGGTTTAGTCTACATGAAGATAGAAAGGTTTAATACCATACTATGAAATATTCCAGACAAAGCAATAGCATCTCCATGTAGAAAAGCATTTGACGGACCTTCCACCAGAAAAGTTACACAATGTACCTTTAAAACCTTTAAATAGTTTTTCAACCCTGTGCCCCGTTTATCATACATCGTGTTCTAAACGATTGATCTGTCACATTAAAACAGTTTAAACCTCCAGTCTCAGTAAAAGCACACATTGCACATACAGCACACTGGGCAAAGCTCTTCCCAAAATAGACCGTGGATTTCATGAGCGTCTCTATTAAGTCTCTCTCAGAGCTCCATGCTGCATCTTGGATCTTGAGATTTTTCTGCCTCGTCCCTGTTCGGTTCCTAAACAAAGCCTGTGCAGTGAAGTGGAGGGGAGAGAACACAAGAGAATCAATCACACAATTATCCACATTTCCACTGTCACTTCAAAGCGAGGGGAACTCTCCACCCGAGCGCTGGATTGGTGTGGGGGCGTGCGAGCATGACTGTTTATATGGGCCCAAAGTTTGTTTTAATAGCGGACTATGGCAGCGTCAATCCTCCCAGCTGACAAGTCCTCTATAGGATGGCAAGAACATGAGAAATAAGCGAAGAGAAAAGGAAAAGTATTATGGCGCACAGCAAGAGGGTTCAGTGGCACAGAGGAGGAAATTTAATACAGTTATTTTGAAGTCAGAAGTCTTGCAAAGCACTGGCAATTTGTATTGTATCTGCATTTTGCTTTGTTTGCACTTCAAAGAAGTACAGAGCGCAAATATTGTAGTATTGTAGTATTGTAAGGTTAGGGCTTACATTAATAAAATTGATCTGATCCAATCATTTCAATATGTCCTGGAGGTTTTAACAGGCCTTCTTCAGCCATTGTCTGTAAACACATACTTTAGAGAAGGGCTGAGATTAAATTGAATCATTTTATTTTTTTGTTTAAATGGCACTGATCAGAAGTCTATCTTGTTTATGTTCATGAAATCAAACATTTGTTTTTAAAAGAAACAATCTGAAGTTTTATCATAGACCTACATAAACAGAGTCAAGTAAATATAAACCATTAAAAGTATCACCAGCCTTTGCCACAGAGAAGAGAAACTAAAGTTGTGTTGAACCCAAGTTTTACAAAGCATTCTAGTTTATGCCCCTGTTGGTACATACGTAAACTAGAACTCTTTGCACTGGTGAGTTTGGTGTCTACAAAATAAAGCAGTCATCGGTCCATTGCACCAACAGTAGAAGCTGCAACCTCAGAGACTGCAATAATTTCCTCATTTGAAAAAAAAAAATAATTAAAAATTCCTCATTCCTCATTCATCCTATTTGCCATTCACACTGCATTACAGTGGCTGGGTGGCTTTGAATTTCTTTGTTGACACTGTCTTTACTTAGATGGTATAAAAGCAAACTCATTATAGGTAAAGCTTACATTGAGTTTGCAGTTTGTAAATGATTCAATATTTCAGTGACTGTAAAGCAACTGTCTTACTCCTACTCCATGGAAGAAGACATTTTAATATAGTTTGTTTCAAAGCAAAAAAGAGTAAAGTCAGAAGCTGATAAAACTTATTTTCTTTTTAGTTTTTAGTTTTTAGTTCTTATTCAACTGCATCATAAAAAATAATGTGATGACATTGTTTGGTTTGGCACTTTCAATTATTATTATTATTATTATTATTATTATTATTATTATTATTATTATTATTATTATTATTGTTGTTATTATTATTGTTGTTATTATTATTATTATTATTATTATTATTATTATATAATTTATTTTTATTTTTGTAACACAAATAAGATGAAAGTAAACTATTTATTTATGTAATATTTTATTTATTAAGACTTTGGCATAGTTTATTTTATAGTGATATAACAGCAAGACAGCAGATAAATTATTGAATCTAAAATTTCAATTGGATATTTAGATATTTCAGTATTTAGAACAGAGTTTAGGCATTGAGATTTTATTTATGTCTAAAATATATGTTTATTATATTTATCATATATCTGGTTACGACATTGAACTTTTCAATTCTTCTAGGCAGGGGAGTAGATGAGAGGACAAGGGGTCTGTTGTCCCTGACCCCAGAGTTTTAGGGGCCCAGAATTGGACCTTCAGTATTACTTTATATCATGGGGGGGGCCATGTGAGGCTTCTTGCCCTGGACCCTGAAATTTCAGTTGACGGACTTGGTTCTAGGGCCCAAAATGAACAAATCTTTGAACACGGTTTGACCAGAGGCTCAAAGCTCTACACTAAAATCCCTCATTAAAACATAAGTATTCTCTGTCAGTTTTTCTCTGGCACTTTTCATTTTGAAATCTTAATTAACAATCTTAATGTTGTGCCTGAGTCTTTTCCCTTAAATACCTCTTATAATAAAGTTGCACCTACAGTATATTGCTATGGAGAAAGTTTCTGTGGTGGGAGCTGCTCAAAACCCAGATGCCCTTGGGTGAGAGACATGTTGTGCTTACTGAATACGTCTTTAATGAAAGAGGGGAGTCCATAAACTTGACTCTACCCATCCCTCGTCTCACTGCTTCTACATCATTAACCAGCCAGCCTTCTGCTATTGATCAACCTGTGATCCTGAAATATTCACAACACACACACAATAACAACTGGAAGGGCACACGCCGAGGGCTCAAAGCACAGTGCAGGGGCTGTAGTGGTTTAAAGTGAGTCTTACTGTAGTAGAATGTACGAAAAGTTAGTGTATCTATGAAAATGTGATGAGATGCTGTTGATGCTTGTATTTTTATTTTGTACCAGTAACAACACGTTTCGGCAAGATACTGCAAGACTTCAGTGAAATCATCATGAATTGTAAATTTGTTTTACCTTGGCAGTAAAATAGAATACGTAGAAAAGTAAACAAATGAACACACTGAAATAAATACATATCAAAATTGAATTTGAGCTTTGGCATGAAGCACAGACAATGACCAGGAGAGTCAGTCACAGAAATATTCTTAAAAGTTTTTTTTCATTTTTTTCACTACTTGTAACCAAACTTATGTGAATGTGGCAGTCTTTCTTTTGTATGGTATTGGATGTAACAATCAAACAGCTGTTTTCCGACAATGTTACATGCCGGGGATATAGGTTCAACTCAGCTTTTGCTTCTACCTACTCCTATTGAGCATTGCTGTCACTTTTCTGTAGTATTTATTTAAAAAAAAAAAAAAAATCTTGTCTTTGTGTTACACTGTGTAACATGTAACAAATTGATCGCATAAAATTTTATGAAAATATCAAAGCCCAAATCTACAAATACAACTTTTTCTGTTTTTCTTTTGAGTATTTGATTTATTTTTTTGTTATATGTGACCGCCCACAGAAAAAAAACTGTCACAAGTCGTCTCGGAGGCGTTTTTAGTTATTCACAGATTCTGAAAGTGTAGATTCTAAGCTTTCCAACGATGCCTTACACATGGAAATCTGAGAACATTTGAAGAATTTGTGGCCATTTGAAAGCAGCACATCTGAAAACGAGCTGAGAAAAGCTTCTCTAAAGATTCTCTAAGTCCAGGCCTTCAGAGCTCATTTGCATGACAGTAAGCTAAGCCCTCCCCCATCATTGATATCACTGTGGTGTGGTGTTTCAGGGCAGGTCAGAATTAGAAGGTACTTTGTTAACATGTAAATGCTTTTATAACAAAAAGTCCATATAATCATTCAGTAATCAATAATACACAGGATAATATGTATATTTCAACATGTTTTTCAACATTTCTTCACAAATTGCTTCTTGCTTGTTATAAAACTATCATTCATATTTACAACAGGTAAAAAACTGCCTTGCACACTTTAATAATAACATAACTATCCTCATTTCCATTTTAAATTCCTATTGGCTTATAACAGGTCCATCCTCTTCACCCAGTGTCCCTCTCAATGTCAGGGGTACCTCATTTAGGCGGAGATCCACATAAAGATTAATATGGGTGCTCTCCTCGGCGGGCGAAGGGAGCATTAGCTGTTTGTTTTGTTAAAGGCCTGTTTTGTGTTTGTGCTGGGAATGATTGATCACAGAGGCAGAGGGGATGGGGCGGTTGGGACAGCCTACTGATATAAATCACATCTGATAGGGGGCAAATAGATAATTGGTTGTCTAGCCCTATAGTCACGAGGAGAGTGCCGCTATCTTCCAGAGAGGCAGATAAACTAGAGGGCACCGTACAATGATAACAACATGCTTGACTGTCAACAGATGCAAAATTACAACCTCTCTTCCAGCCCATTAGTTATTCCCCCCCGTCGTGTCTGAATTATTTTGATAAAGAGTTTAAGTGGATTGGAAGTCTAGTGATAGAAAGTTGTTATTGGTGTGAAACAAAAAGGCAGTAAGGTAAGGCAATGATGCATTTCACCCCACAGCGCAGCGCTCAGGGGACCATTGCCAGATCTTGGACTAGGCCTGGTCAGAACTAGAGTAGCTGGGTCATTTTAAAGGTCCTATATTATAGTAAGTCATGTTGTGTTGTTGATGTTGCCTCATCAGAAACATAGCTGGAGTTGTGTTTTGTTTCATTCAGACAGTTGAGTAATCCTTCATTATTAGTTTGCCTTGGTTAACAGCTACTGTACCTTTTACCTTTAGTTTAGTAGAGATTGGCAATTCCATGGGTGAAACCATCCAAATGATTCTAGGGAAGGTGTATATGGACTTTAAAAACACAGTGGAGAGCTAAATGTATAACCACATCAAAGTTCAAAGTCAATTTTATTGTCAATTCTGCCATATGTGTTCAACATACAATGAATCGAAATTCTGTTTCTCTCTGGCCAGGTAGTGCAAAAATGACAGTGTACAAAATACAATATAAGACAATATAAAAACTATCTAAGGCAAAATCTAAAAAGTAGTGCAAAGTATAAATACGTATTTACAGATTTAGTAAATGTGCAATAGAATGTGCATGACATCACAAGGTAGAACAGAGTGTTTTCTGTTTGAGAGAATAACACAGCCTGGATTAAATATGTGTAAATAAAACAAAACACAACTATAACAACATTATAACATAGATCAGAAAATAGTAAATATGAGTCCTTTAACTAAGGTGCATGTATTGGGTTAGTCGGGGAAATCAGTGCCCGGAGTAAAGTCCCAGACACAAGGAGAAATATTTAAACTCTGCAAAGAAAGGCCCCAGGAGACTCAGGAAATTCAGAAACTTCTTGCTGTGAGGCTAGATCAGGGGTGGGCAAACTTTTTGACTCGTGGGCCACAAAGGGTTCTAAAATTTGACAGAAGGACCGGACCAGGAGCAGGTGGATTTAGTGTTTTCGTAATCCACCTCATAAGAGCAAAAAATAACACGGGATATGTAAAAAACGTGTGCTTTATTTCAATTAAAAATGAACAAAAGCATTACAACAAAATGTCCATCTTTCAAGTTTCACGATATTTAGCTATTTAATGCTATTAAATGACTCTTAAAACACAGAAAATTTAATTAATAAAATACAGCTTTTAATTACAGTTACTATTTTAAAGCACTGAAAGTTCTGTTCTCCTTCAGGTTCTTTCGTTCTTTCGTTGACTGCTTGCTAGTATAGTTAGCATGTTTTGTGGCAAAGTGACGGCTGATATTATATTCTTTAAAAACCGCTACAGTCTCTTGGCATATCAGGCATACAGCAGCTCATAAGTATTCGGTGAAAAAATATTTACTTATATAATATTTACTCCACTCCTTATTAAACACTCTCTGTCTGTTTTTCTTTTCTTAGCTTCGCTCATCTTTACAGGAGGGCTGAGGGGTTAAAGAGTAAAGCACAAACGTGGAGCAAAACGCCGCACCTCAACATAGGTGAATGTATGTAGTGCGCCAGCTATTGGAAAATGCCAGAATTGCGGAGAAATTACAACATTAACAAGTTTTATTAATATAAATTCTTCAAGTTCAGCGGGCCGGATTAAAAAGTTTAACGGGCCTCATATGGCCTCATATGGCCTCATATGGCCCCCGGGCCGTAGTTTGCCCATGCCTGGGCTAGAGTGCTGACCATTGAGCCACATGCCACTTTAACCCATGTCTATGTTATTTCTTTATTAAAAACACTTTTATGTTGTTGTTTCTTTGAGTCACAAAATACATAAACAACATAATTGTACAGTATTACAGTACAATTACAGTAGCTCCTGCTAAATCTAAGTCTAATTTTAGGTGACCAAGAGTTTAATAAGCCCAAACACTGCACAAAGACTTAACAGTCATCATTTTTATATTTAATCAGCAGATTTCTAGGTTTCACTGAAAACAGCATACAGAGAAATGCACCAAAAAGCTGACTAGGATGATGCTTCTAGTATATGTTCAAACTTTAATACATTTTCAGTCCCGGTAATATTCTTAAAATAAAAAAATATATTAGTGAGTCATTCGTGTCACTCATTTCTCCTCCGTGGTCATCTCTTTACCCCGGTGACCATGGCGACGGCTAATCAATACAAACGACACCATCAAGGACTCTGAACAATAAGACATCAAACTCAACAAGCCACTTAAACCATTTGCTGCTGCTTCTTTTGACACATCTGCAGCTGACATTCTGTACTTTTTCTCTTTTCTGACAGTAGCTTTTCACAATCAGATTATGTCAAAAACTCAGATGGAGGGCCAATATTGTAAACAGTGTTTTAAAAAGAAATAGTACTAGAAAATAATTATAGACAGCAATTGGGTATCCTCATTTAAGTAATTTTACGGGTTAATGCTGTTTAGTATTTACAGCAGATGTGATTGTCTACTGGTGAACTGTTACCATGGAGACACAATTAACACATCAGCAAACACTCTCAGAAAAGTTTTAATATAGTCTGAGAGCTGAAGGAAAAATACAAAATGGATTTAAGCAACACATTTTCAGGAGCCTGTGCTCAATACGGGTTCCTAAAAATTTCAGCTATTCCTGGTCAAAATGTGTGAAATAATAAAGAAAGCTCAGATTAGGGCTGCGTCCCATTACTCTGTCTTACCCCTTGTCCTTCCCCTACCCCTTTATCTACGTCTTTGTCTTGCCCCTCTATAACGAGGTGAGAGGGCTCGAGGTACAAATGTTCCCCTAAGAAATGGGACGCCACTCGATTACCATTTGCGTCATCATCCTGCCTTGCCTCTACCTGGCTGCTACGTCTACAGAGGCGACAACAATTGACGCAAACAAACATAAACAAATGTCAAGGATTATCGGGTACCTCAGCTCAACAAAAAAACAAGCTGGTTTATACATGAAAGTTTGATGAAAACGATAACATCGGCTAAACAGACATCACTACAATTAAAACCGCAGCAACAGTTCACTAAAAGTAACCTAGAACATAAGCGTCATAATTGTAAACCTGCTAAACTGTTAATCGATAATTACAACTGCTGAAAATACATTATTGAGACTCCTTGGCTGGTCGATGTGACACTGTCGTCCTGATCCCAAAATCTGCCTGAGCTCTTAAGCGTACCCCTTCTCTTCGTTTCAAGTCTGATCGAGAGCTTACTTCGTTTCAGGGGGTGTGTAGCCCTCGGACGTGGCTCTAGCCCTTGATCAAAATTAGAATCGGGACACCCCTTGTCCTCACATGAACGCACAAAACCAAGGGGTAGGTGTAAAACGAAGGAATAAGACAGAGAAATGGGACGCAGCCTAAGTCTAATTTGAGTAACAGAGCTTCTTACAGAGTAGTGCTTTCAGTTAGCATCACACCCCCAGGGAATGTTGATGACATCAGCTGCAAAGTATCAATAACTTCATTCAGCAGACAGTCGCCTCAGGTGGTGCAGTTGTTATCACTGGAATGTTCCTGGTTCAATCCCAACTTTATCCATCACACACTCTAAATGAGCGAGTGGCAGTGGCTGGACAAAAAACACTGGCACAGATTGGCAGTCACACATCTGTTAATCAGCCCCAGGGCAGCTGTGGCCATAGCAGTAACCTACTAACTGACTGACTGAACTGAAATGAGTGCGAAAAACTGAAAAACATCGCTCCTATAGTGTGTACGTATGTATTTTTTTTAGTGCTGTCAGGCGATTAAAAAAAAAATCTAATTAATTACAGGATTTGTAATTAATTAATCTAATTATCACATTTTAGAGAGAGATTCAGAGAGAGAGATTCAGAGAGAGTGAGTGAGAGAGAGAGAGGCAATCCACTTTGCGATTGAGGTTGTCAGTTTTTCTGTGGTCGCTTTGCTCATTCGTTTCCCAAATTCTGCAGCGTGGTTTGTTGGTTTGGTGGTTTGTTGAAGTGCGCTCACGCTCGTTCTTTCACCGGTAACAATGGAACTTGTCTGGACGTGTTTATCGTTCAAATGATTCGTCAGGCTGGAGCAGCTTTGGTGATCGGAAAATTCTTTTTGGACAAAAGCTACAAATCACCGCGTTCTCATCTTTGTTCTTTTTATAAATAAACTTGCCGTTCAAAGGCCCTGGCAGCAATTTGCTTGCCGCATGCCAAATTTAAAATATGTGCGCATTGAACTGCCACTCATAATTAATCGCATCAATTTTTACAACACATTAATTTGCAGTGTAATTAATTAATCTAATTAACGAGTTAAACTGACAGACCTATTTTTTGTTTCTTTCTCTAATTAGTTATAGAAAATGCTTAACCAACATTGAAACAAACATAAAGCTGTTTTCAACCCTATGTTGCGTTTTTACACTATAAATTAAATGCAACGCTGCGTGAAAAGTATTCAGAATACAGTACTCTGAAACATACATCAGAATACATTACAAAAATACATTTTAATGCAGGTATTCAATATACTGTAATAACATTTTTAAAGTTCTTCCAGTTTAGCTCTAGTGTAGTATTCATGGATTTCTTTGCTGTTATATGGGGCCATTTTGAGGACGGTTGACTAGGTTGTTAACCGTTATAGAAGCAATCCTAACTTTTCATCATTCTGAACCGTACGCATACTTCAATAATTGACTTGGTTCACATCTGTTAAATTTTCAGCTGCATGTCTTCATAAGTGGTACATGGAGTAAGAAGTTTGAGAATAATTGCCGTACATCCCATACAATAGGTTCTGCTCGCTGATAGCCTTGACACTCAGCGGTTTTGCACTTAAAAAGAAACGTCCATGTACTAGCAGGTCTACCACACACACACAAGCATAGATAGAGCCCTTGTCTTGATTAAATAGCCTGACAATGTGCCAAATGTATTGCACTGTTGCCAGGGAGACCACACTGACCTTGAATGCTTTGTGCATCAAGAGTTTGCTAAGTGTGCGATCCAGCAAAAGACGAAGGACACAGCAACAAAACTATGTCACACTTTAGAGAGGTGAGGATGACCATTTTGTTTGAGAAGATGCCACAGAATGTGGCTAATTAGTGAATCAGAGGTGAAGAAGACAACTTTAGTTATTTGCATTCTTGATTATAGCAGTTGAGTCACGACTAATTACGGGTGCCATTGAATTCAAGATGTTTATTTGGAGTGTGATTCTTTAAGGATAAACAGCGAAATCTTTGAATAAAATGCATGAATCTATTCATGTGTTTCTCAGACTCAGAGATGTTTTTTGCTTTTATAAAAAAAATCTATTTCGTATCAAGTTGTTTTTACATAGCACTTGTTTTTAAAGTTCTGTTACATAAACCTTGAGAATTAAGCCATATTAACTACATACAAGAAATGTTCTGTTTCATAAATGTGACAAATGCACAACCTTGAAAACATCAACATACAAAATGAAATCATAACATACAAAATGAAATCATAACATTGAATCATAACATTGAGTCTAACCTAGTGAGTCTAACCTCATGTCATGCACATTTTTGTCCCTTGAATCATTATTTTAATACTCTAATCAACAACAGTGTTGCAGGTATCTGCCACAGTGTCAGCGAAGTGCCTTTCTTCTGTCTTCATAACAGTCATAACAGGGTTTTATGTCCCGCACTCACACCTGCACAACCAACCGGGCCACAGCCCGATGATGTCATCATGTGGCGCTGTTTGTTTACATGTCGCACAGCAGAGCTTACGCTTTTAACGGAGAAAATAAGTCCAGCGGCAGAAATATCTCTTAAATAGTGAGACTGATATGAGTCCTGCAGCGATATGCGCTCCTCCGTGAGTTTATGGATATAAAAACAGGTCAGAGCAGTGAGGACAGACAGAGACGAGGCTGCCAAACTTTTGTCACTGTCGACAGTCCTTATTAAAGGTAAGCGCAGATTCACTGTGTGTTTTAGAGTGGACTTTATTCACTGTTTTCCTCGTATGAGTAACATCTGCACACACACATGGATAGTAAAGTAAAGTTGTACGTGTGCACGTACATGGGCAACCGTGCCATCCTTTGGCCCACCTCCTCCAATTGGGACTTCTCAGTTTTGTACAAATTGTTTTGCTTCCTGTTTACAGCTGGATTCTGTAGTTTGTCTAACCTTACCAGCAGTGGCCACAGTTTATGAAAAAAATGGTTCACTACAAAAAGCATTAATCTCACAATAAAAAAAATTAACAGTTAAAATAGTTTTGCGCTAACTCGATATTTTTGACAGCACTAGCCTAAACTACTCTAAACTTCAGATGCACATTAGACAAATATTTGTTAATTAGCCGAAAAAAGTTGGGGAAAGGAAAGTATTGCTTGGTTTTGTATAATGTTTCAGAAATTCTTAATTAGATCACGCATTTTAGCAGAGCCATTGCTGGAGAATATGACCTTTTTACCCTTGTGATTTGTGTATTTGTGTCTTTGAGCTTTTGAAAAGGATTAACCATGAAATGTATTGCTTCATGAAATTCATACTTTATCACAGCACGGATGGTATTTGGAGACCATTCTCCATCAATGAAGTCAACAAACACCTCTTGAATTCTTGATGCCAAAGAAGAAATAATTTGCATAATATTAGAGGAGCACTTTAAAAGGCAAATTATAAGTGAGGATTTATTTGCAAACATTCCAGATCCATCACCTGTAAGTACAGATTAGCATGGACGCGGTGTGTGTACATATTTATTTGTGCGAGATCATTGTTTGGAGCTGCTCTGCTGGCGGTGAGCTCGCAGTCTAATGGATTTGTCTCATGGCGTCAAAGCCTGAGGGACTAATGTAGCATTAGAGAGCAGGCATGTGTGCTTCTGCTTCTATCCACTTTATAGCACTATAAAAAAAATGCAGTTAAAGCTTGGGGTGTGTGGAGCAAGAACTAACAGATACACTGGTCTATTCTTTAAATGGGATATTGGGTTCTCTCTGGAGTGCTTTGTGCTGTGGAGGTATTTGTTATTGTTGCCTGGTGTTTGATAAGACTTCCTCTTTCTCTGTGCCAAATATGGGGACTGTGGCGTCTCTACGTGGGGTCCTCAGGTGGGAGGAGGGTCACCTGCTGCTGCTCTGTGTGTTTCTTTTAGCATCAGGCAAACACAAGTACTCAGTCACATTCATACCAGTGTTTCCAAGTAGATGAATTTGACACACAGGAAAATAATAATTAGCCACATTTAGACAACTGATAAAAGACAATGAACAAAGTACTGTGTTTTTTGCTAGTTTTTAGTAGAAGAAATAGAATTAGAACTAGAGCTTCACTGGTCTACAAGCAAAATCTTTCTGGAACAAATGTAGTCAAATTTTTTCTTGGTTTAGGTCACTAATAAAGACAAATAAGTCAGAAGTGCTGATTGGCTATAGTTTCCAAGATATAGTATTGGGTCAAAATAGGAAATTTATGCAAAATAAGGCAAGAACGGTAGTTTATCAGAAGGTACAGTGTGTCTACAAGCAACCAGTTCTATCTGAAAGCCTGTCTGTACATTCCAATACATTCATTTTAATATGTCTAGAGTTTTAACATAAAATATTTTTTGATTTCACATAAGAGAGATGTCTCGAAGTTATGTAAGGTCCCATGGCATGAAATTTTCACTTTCTGAGGTTTTTGAACGTTAATGTGAGCTCCCCTACCCTGTTTAGGCCCCCCAATGGCTAAAAGTTGCGAAATGTGTAAACTGAGCATTTGCGATCCTTTTCTGCGTTTGAAAAAAACACAGCTCAAATGGGCGATTCTGGACAAGGCACCTTATTGACGTCAGATAGAAAAAAGAAATGCAAATTCAGTTCCACCACCGTCTGGATCTCCACCTCCTGTCTCTGGAAATCACGCCCAGAGAGTTTGGACTGCGGAGGAGCTACGCAATGCAAAATGCGTTTTTTTATTTGCCTGGAGGCACATGCGAGTGTTTCTAGACTTGGAAGTCCTTTACCCAACCCTCTGAACCTCTGAAACAGCAGTGGTTTAATTTTATTTTCTGTGAAAATGTGTTTTTTTTTCATTGAAAAGGCTCTCCTTTCCTCCTTCGCGCTTACACACGCGGAAGTGGGGCCAGGCACAGCGCAGCGCAAACACAAGGAACCAGCGGCGCATTTGCCCCCCCACCCCACCCACTCCTCTAACCAATCTGTGTCCTTCTCATTTGCATTCAAGCAACAAGGCCCAGAATGAGTTGTTCAGAGAGAGATATTCTGACTCTAACTGTGTAGACTGTGTCTTTCTCATGCACTGAGTGTTGATTTTGAAGAAGGATTCATTTACAGTATTAGGGAACCATTAAGGCACCATATAAAAGCATCAAGAAGTATCATGTCATGGGATCTTTAAGATATTTCTTGTTTATTTCTTGATGGATAAAGAAGTGCAAGTTAAATATTTTCAAAATATAAATATTATTTTTAAGCAAAAATGCCTAAATCTATTGTATAAACAGATGTGATTTTAATGTAAAACAATATCATTACATATCTTGAATACATTAGCTAACCAACACAGTTATCAATTGTTTTTCAGTTCATCTTATCAATATAAATGAGATTTAGCCACTTTTATCACAGAAGCAGATCAAGTCCAAAAATTTGTTGACCAGTATCTGTTCATCATTCTCTGTTATTTTTTGTAGTAACTGTTATATTCAGATTCCCTTAACCCACCGATGACCCACACTGGAGGGTCTCTCAGCTGGCTTGGGGGTCCCCCCAGAGGAGGTGTGAAGTATAGGACAGTCTGGGCATCCCGGGTCAGACTGCTGCCTCTGCCTCTGCGACCGAGCCCGCTATAAGAGGGAGAAAATGGATGGACCTTCAGGTTTGTGGGTCAGTGTTTTAATAACTTTATCTGCTGTCACATTTATGATCGTCCTTTCTGTGTTTAAGTCTGATAGTGTGTCATTAGACATTGACACTGCCTAGTTTACCCCTTAAATAACAAAGAAAGCAAAGATGCCCATCCTTCTTAATATACAGCAGCTAGAATTGTGTAGTCTATTTTTAAAACTAGATCATCCAGTCCTAAGGATGAGAATAACACACAGATTTGTATTGCTGCGTGTAACTCCTCATAATATTTGTCCTTACTTGTTCTTGGTGATGGACGACGGCCTCTTGTTCGGGATGACTTGAGCAGCTGGTGGTTGACATTATGGCTGTCGTGGAGGAGTCCTTGATTATTGCCTCTGTGTGCGCCCAGCTAATTGATGGGGTTTTTCCTTTTGATTTCTTTGGGGGGAAACAATCCAGCAGATGTACATTCATTTACTGTGAGGAGATTGCTTCTGTTGCCACATCATTGTCCATCTTTTACCATTGCACCAGCGCAATATCCTACACAGGTAATATCTGTGTTATTATTCAGTCCCACTATGTTTTGTGTTTGTTTGTCAACTTGTGCAGTGTGTTGTTATTATATGTCAGGGACAAATTGGAAATGAACAGATGAAATTTGGAGCAATTAAGTCAAAGGGGTTGTAATGCACCTCCAGTCACTTAATTACAGGTTTACTCAGGAGCGCTTAGCTTCTGTCGTGACAAGTTTTCTTTATTCTGTAATGAGAATGAATAATGCAGAATAGGAAAACAAAGCTGGGCAACTAATCTCCTTTATTTGTTTGAAATGAGAAGACATGTGTTGATGTAGATGTAAAGTTGATAAACAGCAAACTAGACAAACACTTTATTTCTGTACATAAACTGCAAGTCTGGAGGCTCTTGTGCTTGTCAAAAACCTGAAGAAATATGGTAAACTCGCTCAGGGAGGGCATTTGGTATTAAAAAAAAATTGCAAATTATTATGCAAATGACTGCACATTAGCAGACAGGTTGTATTGTGTTATTTTCAGATAGAAAGAGCTCCAATTTAGCTTGTATTGCATTTTTGCAGTACTTTTGTAACTTGAAGTTGTATTTAAAACATGTTTCGGAGATTGCAAATGCCTGTGTAATTTTCTGGACGTGACACATCACCTGCATGATTCTAAAGAAAAAGAAAGTTAAACTCATACTTCAGAACCTTCTCCACAGGAAGCTTTATGCAGTACTGTGGAATATTACTGTCAAAGGACCAGCATTTCCATGGAAACAAGCACACGATTGCCATTTTCCTGGACTAACAAGGGTCGGTTTTGTGAAGACTGAAGCCCACTCAGAGTAAGGAACCATGTTTTTCTACATTTGTAGTGCAACAGAAACATTAAAAATCAAAAAAAAAAAAAAAATGACAACATGCTTTTATTATTTGGCTAAAAAGTGACATGCGAGATTTAAATAAATACGTAGAATTAAGGTCACATTTTTATACAGCTCTGGAAAAAAATAAGAGACCACTACATTTTTTTCTGAAATCAGCATCTCTATGTGTCTCTACGCTGTGTTACAGCCATTCCATTCCAGCGTCTGTTGAATTCCAACACAAACACAAAGCTGAGCTACTTCAGTTCTTTCACCAGGAGTGGAATAAAGTCAGCCAAGAACAATGTGAAAGACTTGTGATTAAAAATAAGGGTTATTGCACCAAATATTGATTTCTGAACTTTTCTTAAGTTTAAACATTAGTATTATGTTGTTTTAAAATGAATTTGATCTTGTTTCTTTGCATTGTTTGAGGTCTGAAAACATGTATCTTTTTGTTATTTTCTGCAAATAAATGCTCTGCTTTTTATTTGGAATTTGGGGGAAATGCTGTCAGTAGTTTATAGCCTCAAACAAAAATGTTCCTTTTGCCCAAACACATTTGCCTGGAAGAATCCATGACTCATCGCTGTAACAGCGGTGAGTCTGGTAACGCTTGGTCCAGAATGCGCTGCGGTTGCGCGTAGACAGACAGCTAAGTGAACCAATCAGAGATTGCGCCATCTTGATTCAAAACTGAGGAGGAACTTCCGCTGCCTAAGAGTGACGTTGCGGGCAAAGGCGGGTGCACTGACGTCACCATCTTTGAATGAATCAGAATCGCGGAGTCCGTTTTTAACCGGAGGAGCGAGGGTGGAGCGAGGGTGTCCAAATGGTATCACGCTGTAGCAAATACAGAGAGATATCATTTGGCTGGCCAGGTAACAAACACATACCTATAAGTAGTCAAATCAGAAAAAATGATAATTTTGCAGTGGCCTTTTTTTTTTTTTTTTCCCCCAGAGCTGTATAGCACACTTTCATCCTCAAGACACTCAAACTGCTTTACATCAAGGAACCACTCAAATTCCCTTACACTCACGCTCTCATACATGAATGTACGTACACAGACACTGACAGCGAGGAGGGTTAAGTGTCTTGCCCTTGGACACAACAACAGAATTCATGTCGAGAGCTGGATTCGAACCGCCATCCTTCGTATCAGCGGATGAACTCTACAAACTCAGAAAATAGGGTATCGGTAAAAGTCTGCTAAGTCTAGTATCCAGCCCAGGTTAGTTTACATCAATAACAGTCACATAAACTTTTACTGCACAGTCAATAAACGAAATACAAAACCCTGTATTCTACTCCCACTTCTTGCACACAACTACCTTTGCGCGTGTCGTACATTTTTATGATCAGTGTTGAAATGAGTCGACATCATGCTCCGACACACGAGCCTCCCGTGACACTTCGACTGCTCCTCGTTGACACATGCGATCCTCTACTCCTCTCCTATCCTTGGGGCTGTATTGATCGTGTCCAGGTATAGTCCTTCTCACATGAATAATCAAACTCGCACCGAGCTACCAACAGCCCCTTCCTAATCAATAGCTATTTCAACACCGGCATGGCGAGGCAACAATTCATAATAAATAGAAATCCAGTGCCATATATACATCTGACCTCTTATGTTATGACAATGGCCATCTGAGCACCATCATAACAATAGGAACAATCGATTTAAGCCCCCAAGTTCACGCGGAGGTGAGGCCAGCTATGCCAATTAGCCCAGTTAAGGTCACATCCACACTTTTATTGTACCTTTATTGTGATTGGACTGTATATTATATCAATAAGAGAAAATGCTGAAAACATTGCACAACCTTGGTTCGTCCTGTACGCCTCCTCCCCCTTTGTCCAACTTTGAATGGTCACTGCAAGGTTAGGAGCAAAGTTGGATGTTTGTGACAATGCAGAGTTTATAGCATATATTTTTTATTTTATTTCAGGGGTTTTCTGCAAGAGTCATCTGTCAACTATCCGCACAGTGTGAGTTTGTGTTGCCTGCCCCATGTCCCACATTACACTGCTTTACAGAAGTTTCCAGCAGTTTCATCATCGCGGTTCCAGTTGCTAAAAGAAATGTCATGAATGTAACAAGCAGCGCTGTGCAAAGAAATTTAGATGCCCAAAACTTCAATTTAACCAAGTGGAAACCCATGCACAATATGAATATAATACAGTGACACATTTTTACATCATATCAAATCTCTATAGCAATAGCAACAATAGTAGGTAAATAATGTAGCTTACTAGATAACTTGTTGTTTTGTTGTCTTGTTGTTTTCATTGAAGACTTCTGAATGCTCAAAACGGAAAGTATTATGGACTATGTTTAAGTAAAGTAAAGAATGCTTTCAAAACTTAGACTTTATTGATCCACAAGGGAAATTACTTGGGAAAGAAAAGAGAAAAAAAAATGCCTAAGAATTAAATTTAAAATTAAGCAAATGAAATAAAAATGATTTTCATTTATTAATCCGTTGAGTCACGTTCTACTTTTGGAGAATTATCAACACGTATGAGTGAGGGGGTACTCGAGCTATGACAAAAAGGCTCAGGGGGTACACAAGACAAAAAAGGTTGCGAAACACTGTTTTAAAGATCCCATGACATGGTACTTCTTGATGCTTTTATATGGCGCCTTAATGGTTCCTGTGAGTTTCGGAAAATGGGTCCGAAGGAGGTCTGAAGAAAAGCATTGATCGAGGTTGAGGTTATTCAGCATTTTAATGTAAAAATAGCAGAATACAAACAAAATGGTGACATCAGATATCTTCAGCATTCATGTTGTCAGCTTTAGCAGGCCCTCAGAGAAGAGACACCGGCCGTGTCCCCTTTTGGCAGAGAGACGTAAAGAGGGCTCTCAATGGGGGCCCTCACACACACACACACCACAAGGGACTGTCTTTAAATACAGTACAGACTGTTGAATACTTATGACATCAGCAACAGCTAACCTATCAGAGAAGAGCTCCTTAAATACACAACACTTCAAACAGAATGCCATTTGTCCACTGGAGTCAGAAACCCCTTCAGGTATAGATGGAGATAACACCCAAAGTTAGTTTACAGCCTTTTACAACCTATAGCCACAAGTGATGTATACAACATGTGATGAAAACAACTGGTGAGGTGTTCTTAAGATGCATGAAATGGTGAGGTGACACGGTTCCCACAGTAAGACTTAAAATCCAGGAATAGACTAGGATATAAAGAACACTTCAAGAATAAAAGAGTAAATCTCACATTCTCTAATACTGTAAATTAATCCTTCTTTAAAATCAAGACTCAGTGCATGAGAAAGTCTCGTGAACACAGTCAGAGTCATAAATATCTCTCTCAAACACTTTATTATGGGTGTTGTTGCTTGAATGCAAATGAGGAGGACAGAGACAGGCCAGTGCAACGGGTGGGGCGTGGCCAAATGCTCCGCTGTTTCCTTGTTTTAGCGGTGTGCTGTCACCCACTTCCATGTGTGTAAGCGCGGAGGAAGATATGAGACGAGTTGCATTAAAAAAAACACATTTCCACAGAAAATAAAATTAAACCACTGTTGTTTCAGAGGTTCGGAGGCTCGGATGAAGGACATCTGAGGCTGGAAACACTCACGTGCCTCCAGGCAAATAAAAAAAACGCATCTCGCATTGCGTAGCTCATTTGCCGTCCAAATTCTCTGGGCGTGATTTACAGAGACGGTGGGTAGACATCCAGACGGGGGGTGGAACTGCATTTTCATTTTTCCCTGAGTGTGACGTCAGAAATTTCCCTTGTTCAGAATTGCCCGTTTGAGCTGTCTTTTTTTCAAATGCAGAAAAGGATCGCAAATGCTCAGTTTACACATTTCGCAACTTTTAGCCATGGGGGGCTAAACAGGGTAGGGGAGCTCACATTAACGGTCAAAAACCTCAGAAAATGAAAATTTCATGCCATGGGACCTTTAACTCAAATTTATTTAAATTTGAATTTAAAAATTCCAAAAAATCTCGCCCTGTGCCTGGCAGCGACACTGCCGAGTACCCCCTGCAATTTGCTCGCGTACCCCTACCCCTGGTTGGGAAACACTGTCTTAAAGTGTAAACAAAAGTAACTTGAAAAGGTAGTGGTTTTCAGGAAAAAAACTCAGGAGCTACTATACCCAGCTGCCACTCTCTCGGGCACTCAGGGCAGGAATAAGAAAAAAAGAACATTATTGTTGGATAAACTATATACAGCAGTAAAAGTGTTACATTCAGTTTGGTTCAATTGATACTTTGCTGCCACTGCTCTTTCAGAAGCTCAGTTGCTCAAGTTAGACTTTAATCTGAACTTTATTTTAACACAATTTGACCAGAAAGAACTGACTTAGCTGGAACAACAGGTGAGCTTATTTTTGCAAACAAGTCCCCCGCACATAACATTACAGTCACAAGCCAGCTACTAGCATTAGTGATTTTTCAGTTGGCCACTTTGACTTTCTTGTTGAAAATGAACCCCCTAAATAGGACCGTGAATGCTCATACTGATCACAGAATTATGAAAATGTGTTGCTTAAATTTATTTTATTTTATTTTTTTCTTGAGTTTTAAGGCCATATTTTTACCAGATGGTTTTGGTAATTGTAGAAATTTTGGTTATTCCTGTTTTGACCATCTAAACCCAGCAGAGAAGAAAAAAATAATAATAATAAAAAACTGTCCGTGTGATCTATTGGATTCTGCAATGCATTCCAAAATCTATATTTAATACAATGGTATGGAGAGGACATGTACTGCACATTCCTTCTCAGTACAGCTTGTATACCACAGGCAGGTATTACTGAAAAAAGTAAGGAAGGAACTAATATTTGTGTATTTAAAAAGGGCACAAGGCTTTTGAATTGCGTCAATTATCTCCCAACGTGCATGCCCTTATTTGGTCACTCAAGGGAATATATTTCATTTGCATTTGAGTCAAAGTTATGTCCTTTTGTGCTAATATGCTTTGTGTACACCAGAGCTCAGCAACAACAACAAATAAAATGAATACATCAGCGGAGGAAACTTTTTTTCTTTTTTTCTCTTTTAGACAAAGAGATGTTTGTGTCTCAATGCTAATTTTAAGGCATAATACATATTCAAACAACACAAACTGAAGTATTCTACACATAAAAACATTTGGGTAGTCTTTATTTTCATTAATTTGAATAGATTAATAATAGATTGTTTATTTTATGATTTTAATAATGTTGTACGGATGACCTCTTTGTAACTAGGAAAGGCTTGTCTTTATTAACTGGGAATTCAGGACCTATATACAGCTCTGGAAAAAAATAAGAGACCACTGCATTTTTTTTCTGAAATCAGCATCTCTACATGTATTACAGCCATTCCATTCCAGCGTCTGTTGAATTCCAACACAAACACAAAGCTGAGCTACTTCAGTTCTTGCACCAGGAGTGGAATAAAGTCACCCAAGAACAATGTGAAAGACTTGTGGAGAGCATGCCAAGACACATGAAAGCTGTGATTAAAAATAAGTGTTATTGCCTTATGTTGTTTTAAAATGAATTTGATCTTGTTTCTTTGCATTGTTTGAGGTCTGAAAATATATATATATATTTTTTTTTTTTTGTTATTTTGACCATTTGTCATTTTCTGCAAATAAATGCTCTAAACGATAATATTTTATTTGGAATTTGGGGGAAATGTTGTCAGTAGTTTATAGACTCAAACAAAAATGTTCCTTTTGCCCAAACACATACCTATAAGTAGTAAAATCAGAAAAAGTGATAATTTTGCAGTGGTCTATATCTAGAGATGCTGATGTGGCCCACAGCCGGCAATCACGACATGTTCTATTTTATCTCTATAGCACCTGTGATTTTCTGCTAAATGAAATATGCAGTCGGCTATGACTCACTGTGAAATACTTTGTCTCAAGTGATTATATGTGTTAGCTGTACAGTCAGTGTGAAGGATAAGGCAGCTCCCACAAATCAATCAGTGAAGTCATTGCTGCTCTGACCCCTCTGCTTATATTTAATATATTCTATAGGCACTTCAGTTCAACATCTCACACCATTGCTGCGGCACTGAAATGCAGAGTACTTTAGAAGTTTGAAAATTAGCATCAGGACTTTCTCCAGGAGTCATCAAGAGCTTCTTTTTTTTTTCCTGACCTTTTATGAAAACTTTTAGACAAAAGACCCGTTGGCAGTGAATTGAGAATTAAACATACAGCTCTGGAAAGAAATAAGAGACCACTGCAAAATTATCATTTTTTCTGATTTGACTACTTATAGGTATGTGTTTGGGGAAAAGGAACATTTTTGTTTGAGTCTATAAACTACTGACAACATTTCCCCCAAATTCCAAATAAAAATATTATCGTTTAGAGCATTTATTTGCAATAAATGAGAAATGGTCAAAATAACAAAAAAGATACATGTTTTCACACCAACATAACAACATAATACTAATGTTTATAATTTATTCCACTGGTGCAAGAACTAAAGTAGCTCAGCTTTGTGTTTGTGTTGGAATTCAACAGACGCTGGAATGGAATGGCTGTAATACATGTAGAGATGCTGATTTCAGAAAAAAATGCAGTGGTCTCTTATTTTTTTCCAGAGCTGTATATTTTGTACAATCTCCCATGTTAAAAATACAATAAAATGTGAAATCAACCTTTGAAGTTCATTTTTGTACCATGCAGCCCCTGATCGACAGTGTCTTGTCCTACAGGTTAGACATAGTGTTTTCCTATATTGGATCAAGTGTTTTACACTGAAAGCACACACTAGCTGGTTGTTTTCCTCTCTTGTTTTCGCATTAGAGTTCACCCCGGGCTAATTTCTCACTGTTTCCATGGTAACAGCCAGTTTAATGAACACGTACTTCTGACTGACATGAAGACGAGAAGGATCATAGATCCGTAGTTCGCTTGTGATTTATTGATAAAGTGGAAGTGGACGAGGAAACAGTGTCTTCCTTGTGCCTCTTTCACAGTATCATCAGTAGTTTATCCAGTACAGGCTGTATTGAATTTATGTATGTTTTAGAATCTGAGCCATGTATGAAGGTTTAGAATGATTAAAGGATTAAAAATGTTCTGACAGCATGCTAGTTGTTAGAGTGACAGCCCCTGTTGTCTCTGAAAGTTGTGAAAAGCACTTATAAATTCATTGCAGTGAAGAATTAGGATGCTGACAATGGAAAGGAACGTCAGAAAACTAACCAGCCCCGCTCTCAGCAACCCACTGATGAATGCGGTTATGTCCTTGGGCAAGACACTTAACCCACGTTTAGACCCAATTTCATCCTTGGGTTTATCGAAAACCCCATGATTTACATGATGTAGTTTGCCTTTAGAACTGGTTTAGTCCGTTTTTAAACCCTATAACATAAAATCAATATTGGTGACTTAGATAAATTGTTATTTCTAATTCTAGTTCTGGTAGATCCAGTTTAGATCCTGGTTTAGTCCTAATAAGAGGAACTGGATACAGAGTAAGGTCATCTACAACCCTGTATAAGTTTTCCATTTGTATTCTGCCTGGTTGAAAGTAGTGTACAGAGAAACACTAGCAATATAAGCAAGGCTATTCCCGAGTGCCCTGATCTTTATGTAAACCCTGTATAATTTCACTAAATAGCTCAAGATTGTAATTCCATTCAAATAACTTCTCCTCGGAAAATGATTTGTTGTTTTTGTTATTTGCCCTCTTCAATTTCCCTCTTGGTTGCTCACCATGACACTAAAGACATCCAAAAAATAGCTCTCCCACACACAAATAGGCTGCTTCCCAAGTTAATTATTTTCTATTTATTTGGCTTTTAAGTGTGATTTGCAAAGTTAACTACTGAGAGCCATGCAAAGGTTACGAAGCAGACATACAGGAGAATGCTCTCTCGGCGTAAATAAATTAAAAAAAAACATGTTATGTTGATATGGTGAAATAAAAATAAATGTGTGTAGTTCACTGAGTGGCAGTGGAGATCATAGCTAATTTTATTGGTTTATTGGGTTTATAAATGAGTCTGCCAGCAGGAAAAAACATCTGTAACTTGTTTTAGTTTGATCAATTACATAATCATCATAATTTAGATTTTCTGATTTAACATTGCATTGTGAAATATTATACAACTTAATTGTATGATAAAAGGAGAAATTCAATTTGTCAACTGGACAAAGTTTGTTTGGTTGAAAACGTTTCGCCGCTCATCCGAGAGGCTTCGTCAGCTCTGGTTCTCATGCTGGTTAGACGCTGTTTATATCTAGCTGCAGGGAGGAGCTAACTACACTGAAAAAAGCTCTGAAACTATCCCAGCTACTCTGTCTCTTTTGTTTTCCAAATTCCTCTGGCGTCTAGTATTAGCATATCTATAAGCCCTAGGAGGCGCTCACTACACTGAAATAGCTCTGAAACTATCAACTAATCTGTCTCTTTGTATTTCAAATTTCTCTGGCGTCCATTTTCGTCTCCCTATTCAAAACAACGACCCTCTCCACCCCTCTGCAATGGCTTGTCTGTCCTAATGTTTCTTTGTCTGTTTTTGACTTGGTTTGAGAATCGAATTATAGATGGGAGACAAGTTGTGTCTTAACTCCCCCATTTCTGTTTAACGACGGATTCTCTTTTTTGACAAAAATTGCCTCTTTAACTCCCCTCTCAAACCAGTTCTTTTCCCTGGCTAATGGCTAATCTACAGAATTGATATGTGCAGTAAAAGGTTCCAATTCTTGAATTTTGATTTTAGAAAAATTATCATCAACATACCGAAACCAGTGTGTGGGAGGAGTGCCTGGATATGAAGCTAAGGCACTCTGTTCAAATTGTTCCATGTATAAATTAGCCATGATAGGGGAGACCGGTGAGCCCATCGCACAGCCATGAATTTGCCTGTAGAAGTTCCCTCTGAACTGGAAATAGGTGGTATTCAGTCTGAATTTTTCTAAAATCAAAATTCAAGAATTGGAACCTTTTACTGCACATATCAATTCTGTAGATCCGAACATCAAATTCACCCGTGAAGATGCCAATGATAACACATTGGCGTTCTTAGATTGTGCAGTAACGATAGGAGGAGACCGGCGACTCCAAGTAGAAGTCTTCAGGAAGCCCACACACACGAACCAATACCTGCTTTTTGATTCACACCACCCACTGCAGCAAAAAACTGGGTGTTATTCGGACATTACAACACAGGGCCCAAGTGGTTCCCACAAGCACAGAGGGTAAGGAGAAAGAAGAACAACATGTGCAGGAAGCCCTCTCTGTTTGTGGTTATCCTAAATGGGCTCTCAATAAAACCAAAAGAGACAAGGGCAAGAAACAAGACAACAGAGAATCCGAACCCAGGAGGAAAGGGGTAGCGATTCCGTACCTGGCCGGCGTTTCGGAAAAACTACAGAGGATTTTCAGACAATATGAAATTCCAGTTTATTTCAAACCCACAAACACTTTAAGACAAAAACTCGTCCACCCAAAGGACAAAACACCGAGCCACAAACAAAGCAATGTGGTCTACTCCATTCAGTGTAGTGAAGACTGCAGTGAGCGCTACATTGGGGAAACCAAACAGCCACTTCACAAGAGGATGTACCAACACAGACGGGCAGGCCAGAGTGGACCGTCATCTGCCGTACATCTTCACCTAGAAGCCGCGGGCCATTCATTTGAGGACAGTGAGGTTCAGATCTTAGCCAGGGAAAAGAACTGGTTTGAGAGGGGAGTTAAAGAGGCAATTTTTGTCAAAAAAGAGAATCCGTCGTTAAACAGAAATGGGGGAGTTAGACACAACTTGTCTCCCATCTATAATTCGATTCTCAAACCAAGTCAAAAACAGACAAAGAAACATTAGGACAGACAAGCCATTGCAGAGGGGTGGAGAGGGTCGTTTGTCTTGAATAGGGAGATGAAAATGGACGCCAGAGAAATTTGAAATACAAAGAGACAGATTAGTTGATAGTTTCAGAGCTATTTCAGTGTAGTGAGCGCCTCCTAGGTCTTATAGATATGCTAATACTAGACGCCAGAGGAATTCGGAAAACAAAAGAGACAGAGTAGCTGGGATAGTTTCAGAGCATTTTTCAGTGTAGGTAGCTCCTCCCTGCAGCTAGATATAAACAGCGTCTAACCAGCATGAGAACCAGAGCTGACGAAGCCTCTCAGATGAGCGGCGAAACGTTTCCAACCAAACAAACTTTGTCCAGTTGACAAATTGAATTTCTCCTTTTATCATGGATTCTACCTGGACGACTGAGGGACTCTTCACGCAACTTAATTGTATGTAAAATAAAATTAATTGAAAATTGAAATTAGTAGAAAATATACACTATACCTTATTATTCTTTTTCTTTTTTTATTGATTAAATATACTGTACTGTAAAATATAATGCATTTTAATAGTATATGTAAAAATGCCACAACTGATGCATTAAATTTTGTCATAAGTCATAAATTATATATTCCACTGTGGTCTATAAATATTATACAACAAACCAACTAACAAAGATGAAATTGTGTGTTTAAGTATACAACACTATACACAATAATAACTGATAAATCAAAATTTTCAACCTGTGGAAAATTTGTGTACCAACCATTGTTACTATATTTCACTGCATGATGGACAGTATTAAAAGTAAATTTGACAGCTTTACTTCAAGTACGAGACAGAAAACTTGGAGTTCTCACATTGTCATGAGGTCAAACGGTTCAACTTTACCTGTTATTCTTTCTCCAGACTCTCACTGTGTCTGCTAAGGTCATCACTTTTACAAGCCCAACTTTTCCTCACTACTGTCAAACACAACTTTTAATCTTTGAGTGATTTGAAGTACAACATAAAGAAAACGACGTGATAACTAATTTTACCCTAATCTGGCTACTGTACTCGGTGCTCTACAAATCCCCTACAATCCAGTTGATGTGCTGAATGGCTTCTGAAGTAAATGGCATGAAAGAGAAATATCTGCCTCCGCCACTGCTCCCCAGCACCGCGAGTGAGCACCATAAAGTGTTTGTGAGTGAGGGATTTGAGTCTGCTCTTTTGACAGCTTTAAACCCAGCCATCCAATCTTAATCCTATGGGCAGAATGCTGTCTGCAAAGGATTCCGTCATCAGCTTTCAACCTCTGACACCCCAGAAAATACACATCTCCTGACAGTCCCGTTCCATTGTGTTACATCTTGATATCTGTATACAACATAAGCGGCAGGCTGACTAAACTGACTTGAATTTAAGAGTGGCTTTAATTACATGTGTGAATATGTTGCATAAAAACGAGAAGCTATATCCTCCTGAAACCCGGCCCATAAATTTGTGTCCTTTATAGTGGACATTGAGTTAACCAGTCTATCTTTTAAGTGTTTTGAGATAGACTCTAGTTTGTGGCTGCACTATGATAAATAAATAAGTAAATAAATAAGAAATTAAAAGGGAGTCTAAAACATTTTGAGGTGACTGTAGAAGCTTGTCAGAGATGCTGGTCATCAAAAAAAAAGGTTTTTGTTAGGTTGTTAATTTCACGTGGATTTAACACTATTACAGTCCATGTTACAAAATTACGAATAAAAATAAGATTAACAAAATGTAAATGCTAAGGTGTTCATTTACCTCCAAATAGAAAATCACAAAAAAAATAAAAAATAAAAATTGAAATACACTTTTTTTTCTTCGGGAGGATATTGAAAATCATTCAAATTCCTCTGGTGTTCTTTAGGAGACACATCTGTCTCCGTCCTCAGAAGCCTCATCGGACTAACATGATGTGACCAGTTGATCTTCCTGCTTCTGGGGTCAAGGTAAAAAGAAAACACAAAGTTATCTAAAAAGCATACACAATCAGGGATGAAAGTGGCCAAAAAAAATTTGGATTTCTATATGCTATATGTTAGCAATAAAGTAAAACTGTACATAAAAGTACAAAAAAAAAACACATTTTATTAACAGGTAGGCCTACTAGTAGTATATATTGGATTTGTTTTTGCTTTGGACTTCGTCTAATCAGACCGCATTGAGGAGGAGCTTATGCACGCTAAAAGGCGCAGGTGAAAATGCGCGGAGCGATGCATTAAGTGAGGCACGGGCAGGTAGGATGAGGTATAGGATGTTTTATAAAGTTTAACCTGTGTACACGCAATGGTACACGCTGTTGCGAAATTTTATATATAGTTTATAATACGAAGTTTAATACGAGATACACGTACTTTTGTTCTGAATACGGGACGATTCTGTTTTTCAAGGGACGGTTGGCGACCCTAAACACAACTATACATATATATACACCCAAAATCTTTCTCAACATTTGCACAGATATTAAAAAAAAAAAAAAAAACGTGGCTGACAAAAAAGCGGAGATCCGCTAAAAGACTGAACTCTTTCATCCCTGCACAATGAATTTCACTAATGAAATGAAGTACCTTGACATGGACTTGAAATGGGAATCATGTACAAATGATATCAGAGCCACAAAGATGTTTTTTCGCTTTACAATTTTCTTTGCCTTAAAGGTGCATTTTGTAACTTTTCGGTTGAGGGCCCATGAAATGCTTTTTCTATAAAGATGTCTGGAATGTTTCACAGTGTGGTATTAGAACCTTTCTATTCTTATGGAGATCAAACCAGAACAAGTTATACTAAAAATCTATACCGCTTTTTCAAGGTATTTTTGAGCTATAAAACCTTGTGCAATTGAATAAATGTAAGGTAGAGCTGTTTAATATCACACTGTGGAACATTTCAGGCAGAGCAATGACATCTCCATAGAAACAAGACTGACGGACCCCCAACCAAAAGGTTACATAGTACACCTTTAAGATTTTGTTTAAACAATAACCTCTTTGGTCCTATGCCATAATAATACAGTAAATATGAATCAAAGCAGTATTATCACTTCCACAGAAAATGCTTTAATCAAACATGCTAAATAACAATAACAACAAGTTATCTTCCCAGTGAACTAAACAAACCAGAAACCTTCGTAGCATGAAATCTGCAAAGATTGTCACCTAGTTCTTGGGTGCATTCATAGCCTTATTGCCTGAATTGCCTAAAAACACCTTGTTATTTTTTATGAGTCACTTTAGACTGTGCAGTTTTTGAAAATGTGAATCTAAGGATTGCCAGACTGTTTCAAACTTAACATTTAATAGAGGGTTTCTCTCTCTAACAGCTAATATCTGTATTAATGGTCAATTCATTATTTCTGGTGATTGAGTGGTTAACAGATCACAGAAGGTTCCAGGCTGCCCCGGGTCTTTCTGTGTGAGTTCTCTGGTCTGGGTGGGGTACTCTAAGCACTGGTTTTCCTCATCAATCCAAAACATGCACAGGTAAAATCATCCTGCTAAGCTAGTCCTGACCAAGGCTCCAGGAGTGGTCTACTGCTCCTGACAGGTCACCCCATCAGTACTGAAGGATGGGACAAATGCAGGGGGTTTGTAATAAAGTATATCTTAGAGCCTGTTTACACGAGAACGCTTACGGGTAAAAACGACAAAATATTTTATCGAAAGTGCGTTTAGACGGTGCCGGCGTTTTGGGGGGCTTAAAAACGCAAAAAACTGAAACCGCCCTTCAAAGTGGAAAACTTGAATACACTCCATAGTGTTTTCGTCTACACTGCCCAAGATGAAAACTCTCGTCAAATCTGCTGATGTCGCGTACACGTTTACGTCACTATTTCTGGACATTTACATTTATAAAGTAAATTAAGTTAAATAAATTAAATTTAAATTTAATAAAAAAAGGTAGGTAAATAAATTAAGGAAGATTCTACGCATGCGCGCGACATAGTGATAAAATTATATATATATATATATATATATATATATATATATATATATATATATATATATATATATATATATATATATATATATAAAAATTTTATATATATAAATTACGGAGAGGGAAAGAGTCTGAACTGGGTGAAAAACAGCTACAAAGGTTGTAAATGTGAATATCTCAGAAATAGACACTTGACTGTTCACTTGAGCTTGTATCTTCACATCCTCCTGTTACATTCAATCAGTGCTTTCATAATTCTGACACAGACGAGTGTATCATTTAAAAGGACCAACACTTTTCGAGTTCCACTTCACAGAGGTGCATGTGTCGCCTCAGGGCTTTCTCATTTGCACTATCTCTCTCCACACCAGGGAGACTAAATGCTAAGTGGATCAATACAGTAACTAAAAAAGGAATCCTTGCTCAAACTTTTGTTCTGACTCTTCCCAGTTAAGTGTTCTTAAGACTTCAGCCTCATGGGAGTGGGACCAAATCTGTTGTTTTTCTTCCCTTGGTTCCTAATAGGTCTCTTGGGCCCTCCATCCAAAATGTGGCAAGAGCAGAGTAAAAACATTGATAGTTATGCAGAGAAGCACTTCCCTGATGCTGTTGTGTCTCATTTATCCCCAAGACATTTCAGAGCTCATTTTACCACATTCTTCTGGTCCCTACCTGCACAAACACACAACTAACACAAGTGATAAGGAACCTGTCTGCAGCCGCCCCCTCTGGGCAACTTTAAACAAGACTATTGTGGCTTATACGATGCAAATGCAGTGTTTCTCAAATGGTGAGTTGGATAAAAGTGTTTCAAATTTGTCAAATGATTTCAGAAATATTTAATTAGACCATTTAGTGTAATGTTAACTCTTTGTGACCCGCCACGCTTAAAGGGATATATGCCACCCCCAGGTCAAACTTGGGCATCTCCCCACAGTCCAGAGACTAAAATAAGTGGTGGAAAGCGTTTTCCTGGTCACCCAGCCATTGTCCGAATCTGTCAGCACTGACCGCCGCGGTATCTGCAGCTACTCCGCGTTAGACTGGAGTCTAACGGCGCCAGAGAAAGATTTCGGCCAAAATGAATTAATTTGCTCGATGCGTTTCCCAATTACTTTCTGTGTAGTGCGCATTCATATCGAGTGCAAATAAATGTGCAAATCAACACGGAGAGCTTGACTTGGTCATTTTGGGTGGGAACTATTTTTCACTGCGGAACAATAAAGCCGAAGCACACACCACGCTGCGCAACAGGGGAACTCCCTTCCTGGTGCGTAACAGGGATTCCCCTGGCAGCGCACTACACAGAAAGTAATTGGGAAACGCATCGAGCAAATTAATTCCTTTTGGCCGAAATCTTTCTCTGGCGCCGTTAGACTTCAGTCTAACGCGGAGTAGCTGCAGATACCGCGGCGGTCAGTGCTGACAGACTCGGACAATGGCTGGGTGACCAGGAAAACGCTTTCCACCACTTATTTTAGTCTCTGGACTGTGGGGAGATGCCCAAATTTGACCTGGGGGTGGCATATCCCTTTAAACCAGTCACATGTCGGGATTCGTGAACACGAAAAAGTCGCATTAGAAGCATTTTTTTTCTTCAAAATTTCAAAATCATGGACTAAGTCAGTGCTTCTCAAATAGTGGGGCGGGCCCCCCTGGGTGGGCGCGGTGTGATGTCAGGGGGGGCGCGTGTGACCCTGGGAAACATGCTTTTTTGCCGTACTGTACTAGAACTAAGTGTAATTGCACATCAACAACAGTAGTTGGCAGTGACGCTCTCATTGTTGCTCTGGGGCAGGGGTCGGCAACCTTAAATACGCGATATATGCACAGAACAGACAGGATTTTTTGTTTTGTTTTGTTTTTTCAGCGCTTTTAAAAGCACATGGCTTATTTGCATAAACTAAGTTTTGTTTCTGTAAAACATAAACAAATGTGCCCAAATCTGCATTAAAAACACATTAATATTTGAGTCCTCAGTGCAGTGTTGTAAGTTTCTTTTTTTGTTTTTAATGTTAATAAAGGATACAATGTTATGCAGAGGCATACTAATAACAATTTTCTAGACAAATAATACTATTAATAGTCGCGCGCAGGGAGGGGGGCGTGAAATTTTTTGTTCTTTCTAGGGGGGGCGTCACAGAAAATAATTGAGAAGCACTGGACTAAGTCAAGGACTAAAACAGGACTAAACCAGGACCAAAACAGGACTGAAACAGATCTAAACCAAGGACTAAACCAGGACTAAACCAGGACCAAAGCAGGACTAAAACAGATCTAAACCAGGACTAAACCAAGGACTAAAACAGGACTAAACCAGAACCAAAACAGGACTAAACCAGAACTAAACCAGGACTAAACCAAGGACTAAAACAGGACTAAAACAGGACTAAAACAGGACTAAAACAGGACTAAAACAGGTCTAAACCAGGACTAAACCAGGACTAAACCAGAACTAAACCAGTAATAGTACCTTTTAATTCTGACCTGCCCTGAAGGCTACCACCACAGTGATGATCTGCAGGGAGAGGGCTGATGCAAATGAACCCAGAAGGCCTGGAGTTAGAGAACTTCACGAGCTGTTTTCAGAGCTTTCTAAAATCCGGTGTGCATGCTTTCAAAAGGCCACAAATTCTTCAAATGTTCTCAGATTTCCATGTGTAAGGCATCGTTGGAAAGCTTAGAATCTACACTTTAAGAATCTGTAAATAACTCAAAACATCTTTTTTCCATGGCTGGGCACATTTGTAATACCTAGTGTTATAAATGACAACTAGTAAATCTTTAAAGAAGGGGTATTATGTAAACCGACTCTTTGGAGCTTTCTACCATCTTATAACGTAGTCATCCATGTATGTTTGAGTAATTTAATGATCTCTTCCAGGCCCTATTCAAACCCTCCTAATGATTAGTACGATCCTGTCCAAGACTCAGTCCACAAGCCTACATCACCCATGGCAATTCTCCATAAATATACCAGGGCTCTCAAGTTTTGAGCGGGGTCGTGCGTGTGACTGTAATTTCCGAGGACCGGGGGGTGCGAGTGAACAATTTTTGGCGCTTGAATTGCGTGAGAAATGCCGTGTGAGCGTGTGAACACGTAGAATTGCGTGTTGAGAGCCCTGTTTGTCTAAAGAGCAAACTTAAACTACAAAGCAACTAATGAGAGTTCTATAAATGAAGTTATTACCTGATGGTTCTCAGTTTGTTTTATCATCACCGCACTTTGTCAGTGCGCGCTGAGAGGGGCGGGGAGGAGGGAGCGGGACATTTTTAACGGATTCATGTAAGAGTCTGGTCAATGCACCGGGCCCGCGTCTCACCGCGTCTCATCGCGTCTCACCGCGACTCACCATGGGCAGTTCGGCTCTGGGCCGCGCGTATTCCGCGCGTAAGCCGTCGGGGGGGACACGTTACGCACAGACGGAGACTGGCTCAGGACGTGCCCGGGGGACGGCGAGCAGACGCGCCGCCCCCCCCTCCCCCTGTTCCCCCTGAAAACGCGCGGAGCGCGAAACTAAGCCACACAGACCGATTTTCTGGGCACAAAAACAAAAAACAAAACACTAATCAGCGTGAGAAATGCCATGTGTGGCGTGTGCGCTTGTGAATACGTCGAATTGCGTGTGTCACACTCTCAATGCGTGAGCCTTGAGAGCCCTGAATATACAAAATCATGATACAAAACAATATACTACAACTTCACAAACCTGATGGTATGTGCAGTAGTTTAACTAGCGGGACGTTGTTGTGATAGTGCTCAGAAGTTGGAGTGACAGCGGATTCATTTTAACAATTTTACAACTCTTTTGTAAGTCAGTGAATATAGCATTTTACATATGTCATGTGTTAGCAATTAATACCCCACAAGAAGCTTTAGTTAAAGCTTTGTGTAAAAAAAAAACAATAATAATAGTTTTGTATAATTTAATTATACAAAATAGTTTCCCAAATAGTTACAACAGGGAATACATTTGTGAATAATTAATTAAAGGTGTCAAAACCACTCTTCCCCGAATCCATTAAGTTAATATTAGTTCTTTTAAATGATTATACTTTTAAAATTATTATCACAAATATAACAAAGCAGAAAAAGGAAAAACACATTAGACATACAGTAGAATCCTTTTTTCTCCATTTTATATATAAAAAAAAAACTAGTCACTGTGACAATTTTAGCTTCTTTAAAATGTAAATAAATGCCAGGAAGAAAGATCTTGATGGCTGATTATCTCCTATATTTAAAGGTATTATATATTAACTTGTATGGAGTATTTTCTATTCACTCACTTTATGTGTATGAGTATGGTAAGGCTGCCACATGAGTCATGAGGGAATGGCAGTCTGGCAAGTTTGACTGACAGCTCACTTTCCCCCTGATAACCACCTTTAAGGCCTATTTGAAAAGCATATGAGTAATTGCGTTGAAGAAAATCTATATGTTAATGTAAAGGTCTTCTAGTGCCAGGCCCCATTATAAAGTAGTGCTGTTTTATGGAGTTCCCTTTCACTGTAGTGTTGGCTATAAACTGCAGGAAATGCTGACAACTTGGTACAATAGTGAGTTACAGAGTTACAGCATAGCAAAAAGTTAAAAAAAAAAAAAAATACATATATTGTTTTTTCGTTTGTGTTTTTGTCTGTCTTGATCAATGTAAAGCGTCTCTGAGTGTCATGAAGGGCTATTACAAATGTTATGTACGTAAACTGTGTATACAGCTCTGGAAAAAAAATTTGCAGAGACCACTGCAAAATTTTTCTGATTTTACTACTTATAGGTATTTGTTTGGGCAAAAGGAACATTTTTGTTTGAGTCTCTAAACTACTGACAACATTTCCTCCAAATTCCAAATAAAAATATTATTGCTTAGAGCATTTATATGCAGAAAATAACCAAAAAGATACATGTTTTCAGACCTCAAACAATGCAAAGAAACAAGATCAAATTAATTTTAAAACAACATAATACTAATCTTTACACTTAAGAAGAGTTCAGAAATCAATATTTGGTGCAATAACCCTTATTTTTAATCACAGCTTTCATACGTATTGGCATGCTCTCCACAAGTCTTTCTTGGGTGACTTTATTAAACTCCTGGTGCAAGAACTGAAGTAGCTCAGCTTTGTGTTTGTGTTGGAATTTAACAGACGCTGGAATGGAATGGCTGTAATACATGTAGAGATGCTGATTTCAGAAAAAAATGCAGTGGTCTCTTAATTTTTTCCAGAGCTGTATGAATGGACATAGCTAAACTGCTAGCCGCCTTGTTCTAAATAGGAAGTTATCATGGGGACACCTCAGGCTCCACCGACTTTGGCTACAATTGACTTTTCATTGAATAATTGAGACACCTCTCTCAGTAACTGCTACAGTGAGCCTGGTCATTTTGGTCATAAAATGTTTGTATTCACTTGCTCTACATGATCCTGGTGTTTTTATTTTGCTATTTTGTCCAAAAATAAATTCTTATTCCTAATATATGGATATGGAACTGTGGGGACAGCGGCGCAGTCCGTATTCATTATCAAACGTGCGGGGGGAGGATTGCATGTCGCACAGACCTGCAGGAAGTTGGGTGTCTGGCAGAAACCAGGGTTCTGGCAAATTGTCTGTTCGCCTGGGTTCTAAAATATATCGATTATGTTAAATTTCCCATTTGGTGTAATCAATTCTCCTGAAAAATGTGATCCAACTGGTCTTTGTTTTGACTGCATCTTCTGCACAAACACGTCCAAGGCCGATGGCTGCGGCCTTATCTACACAGCACTCTACAAAACAAAGCACTTCACATTTGGCTCACACTGATATGGTTTATGTAATACTGCCCTGTCTATTCTGCCGTTACTTCAGTTTTCAATCAATTTAATTGATTTCTGATCTGCTCCCTTGCCCCACCTTTCCCTTTGTCGCCAAAGAAAAAAACAATGTATGTTACCTGTCCAATTGTTTTTCTGTCATTACATGTTGTGAATAATTGTCATTGATCGTAATTGTGTCATTTCCACTCTGTATCTCCGAGTCGGCGGTGCGCACATGCATGTGGCCCCTCCCCTAGCCGCTCTATCACTGTCCTGCCTGGCTAGCGGGAAAACGAAATTTTGAATTACTCTATGTACATGTACATATGTTTTTTTGACAATAGACCAAACTATGACTATGAGTAATATGGAACTGGCTCCAAATTTGCTCGTGTAAGTGCTAGTCTTGTGAGCTTCATTTGACTGGAGTCAAACACTATGGGTGATGTCACACTCCCTTAGTCCACTTCTTTATACAGTCTATGGTTAGGTATTATTATTACCTTCCCTGAATTTCATAATTGTTTGGTAAATTGCCTAATATACAGTCCCATCAGAACAGCATAACTAAGTTTTCAGAAAATGTGATTTGCACAGTTTGGGTCTTCATTCTTCAGATGTAGCAGTGCCACCCACCCTCCGCACACCAGATGACCACAGAACAACAATCAACCATCCAAGTATCAGACCAACACGATCCAGTTTTTTTTATTTTTTGTTTTGTTTTTCACACACTGTCCCCAAATGGAACCAACTACCAATTGAAGTAGTTTTAAGCCCAATTTTGGACACCTTCAAAAGTAATTTGGCTAAACCGTAACATCTTGCACATTCTCTCCTATGATCTGCATAATATCTATGTGGAGTTTGCTGATTAACCAACCAGAACCAGAACCTGTCACCATTTCAGACAACAACTTGGAACAACTGCGGTGGAGAGTTATCAGATGATTTAACTCAGTGAGTCTGTGCCAACAAAGTAAAGCACATCAATCACCTAAAGGGCCTATATTACACAAAACAGACTCTTGTGAGCTTTAAGCCATTTTCAAATGTTGTTGCCTCATCAAACACATACCCAGAATTGTGTTCATCTCCAAAGCTCAAAATGCTCTGTTCCAACTTGTGATGTCATCTACTGGTAGTTTTAAGGTTAACAGAGCTACTTTTGCCTTTAGTTCAGCAGAGATTGGCAATTTCAGGGCTGAATCATCCAAATGATTCTAGTGGAGTTTAAAAATACGGTGGAGCGATTCCAAGGTGGAACAGAGCATTTTGAGCTTTGGAGCTGTAGAGAGTTTTCTGTTTTAGAGAAGAACGCAGCCTAAATATGCAAGGTTTTCTGTTAAATGTGAGGGGGGAAATAAATATGAGGGGCCGTTCAAGACATTATTCATTCTGGTCCTCTCACATACATATATTCTCACTCTCACATACATACATTCTCCTCTCACATACATACATTCTCACTCGCACATACATACATTCTCACTCGCACATACATACATTCTCCTCTCACATACATACATTCTCCTCTCACATACATATATTCTCACTCGCACATACATACATTCTCACTCTCACATACATATATTCTCACTCGCACATACTGTACATACATTCTCACTCGCACATACATATATTCTCACTCGCACATACATACATTCTCACTCGCACATACATACATTCTCACTCGCACATACATACATTCTCACTCGCACATACATACATTCTCACTCGCACATACATACATTCTCACTCGCACATACATATATTCTCACTCGCACATACATACATTCTCACTCTCACATACATATATTCTCACTCGCACATACATACATTCTCACTCGCACATACATATATTCTCACTCGCACATACATATATTCTCACTCGCACATACATACATTCTCACTCGCACATACATACATTCTCACTCGCACATACATATATTCTCACTCGCACATACATACATTCTCACTCTCACATACATATATTCTCACTCGCACATACATACATTCTCACTCACACATACATATATTCTCACTCGCACATACATACATTCTCACTCACACATACATATATTCTCAGGGTGAGAATATATGTATGTGAGAAAGAGAATATATGTATGTGCGAGGAGAATGTATGTATGTGCGAGTGAGAATGTATGTATGTGCGAGGAGAATGTATGTATGTGCGAGGAGAATGTATGTATGTGAGAGGTAAAGTATGGTTGAAACGGAAGCTAGTTTGGTGGAAACGGAAGCCAAGGCATTTATCAGGCTGTGATTGGCTGAAAAGATTCTGTTTCAAATGGGACCGGAGAATCGTAACTCATATGGTATTATGGAGGAACGCGAGGCGGGTGCACTAAAGCCGTGTCCCAGTTCGAGGGCTGCAGCCTCCGTTGGCTCCATTTTTGGCCGCACGACGGCATGACACGGCCTGTCCCATTTCATACAGCCCAAAACACGGAGCGAAAACACGGAGCAAAAAGCCCGTCCGGAGAGCGGAGAAAACATGTGAGTATACGCTTTTAACTTTAGGAAATCATTACTAACACAACCGCAAATGTAAAATACGGCCACACACCACAAAACTGTCAAATAAGTTTGTTTTTTTTAACTGCGTGAACCTCGGAGCTTTGAGGGAAAGGTTTAGCTAGTAATCTGCTAACTCGATGGAAAGTCAGTTCAAACTTTCTTATTTGGACAGATGTCCATCAAACACTTTTTATATTTTTACTGTCAGGGGAAAAAGACTACAGAGGCATTAATGAAGCTACGAGGAGGAAACTCGTTTTCACGGACAGGGGACTAAACACTTGGCCAGTGTAGCTCGTATGCTAAAACCCACATTATTTCATGCAGTAAACTTAAAAGACACAGTTTGACTATATCAAAGTTTATTTTTTTACTTGTAAATAACGTAATATAAGCCTCCATTGTATGCATTTAATTCTGGGAATGCATTACTTGTTTTTTTTACAATCTGTGCATATTTGTAAAGTGAAGAGTAAATACCACTGCCTGGACAGGTCAGTTTTAAGATGGACATTAGGCTCATTTAACAGGTGCAGACACTGGTGTAGATACTAGACACCTGTGTCTGTTATGTTCATCACATCTAATATAACAATGAGAAAACTGTTTGAAATGTTTTATATGAATATTCTTTTCTCATCTGCAGCCTCCTATATGAGGACACAACACTGCTGGGGCCACAGAACTGTTGGCTGAGGAGATGCTCATGGGTCATGAAATGGGTCAAATGCAGAAGACAAGGTAAAGCTACTTAACTGCCCTGGAGGTGTGCTGACCCAGACGTCTGCCAGACGTCATGCTCATATTGAAACCATTATTTAAATAGTAAAAATACACATTACTCATATTTGTGGGATTCCTCTATTAATTTAGCTGTTTTGATTATTTAAACTAGCTTTGGATCTTGATGTACATGTACTGTGAACCTAATTTTCCTGTAATAGTTTTCTTAATGTGTAATTATGTTTTTACATTGCAGGACAGAGCTTTGAACCAATCAGACATAAGACACATTCTGCTCTTCTTCCTCCAGAAGACAAGAGATGCAGCTTAGTGGCCCAAGTACATTGGATCATGTTTCCACTGTTTTGTGTCCAGACTCACTGAGGAGGAGGTCCAGACTTCATTAGAGTCTGTGATTGCATCAGAGTTCAAAGTCAGCTTTATTGTAAAAAAAAAAAAAAACATATGTAAAGGTTGCACACAGGATTTGAAATTGCAGCACTCCCTAGGCCCACGGTGAACATAAATCATCTATAAACAATACAATAACAAACAAGACAAGACGACAAACAATGACTAAAACATCACATATACCCATAGCAAATATGATGTTTGCATCAGGCCTGCCTCCTGCACATTTGTTCTGTTGCTGTGCATAATGTGTCCTAACGGAGATGTGTCCATAATGTTTAACTTCTAATTTCCTGCAGAAGTAATATAGTAAAATGGTAGTTTCTTTTCATCTTAGCTGAGGATCACCTAAACATCTTAATCGCTGTGGCCTTATATGACCTTAACAAGTGTGTGAGACAAAACTGAAAACATAATTTGCCTATGAGGTTTAAGTTCTTCAGTCTGTACTGACATTTGATCCATGGTGAAATGTTATATTTATTTGATGTCTCTCTTGATAGTAACTAATTACATGCACTATAAGAATGTACTACTGTACTGCAATTAAGCAGTGGGAATCCACCTGATTATATTTTGCAAAGATAATTTTGTTCATTTTGGATTGTCACCTGCTTCAGCAAAAATGAAAATATTTGAGAGTACACTGACATACAGCTGTTTGTACTAATTTATTAAAGCATTGTATGTGTGTAATGGGTTCAATGTTTGACTATTCACATTATGAGAGGATTTCCAGAAGTTCTTTTGAGTGTATAAGAAACCATGTCCATGGCCCAACCAAACTTGGGCCACTAAGCTGCATCTCTTGTCTTCTGGAGGAGGAAGAGCAGAATGTGTCTTATGTCTGATTGGTTCAAAGTCCTGTCCTGCAATGTAAAAACATAATGACACACACATTAAGAAAACTATTACAGGAAAATTAGGTTCACAGTACATGTACATCAAGATCCAAAGCTAGTTTAAATAATCAAAACAGCTAAATTAATAGAGGAATCCCACAAATATGAGTAATGTGTATTTTTACCATTTAAATAATGGTTTCAATATGAGCATGACGTCTGGGTCAGCACACCTCCAGGGCAGTTAAGTAGCTTTACCTTGTCTTCTGCATTTGACCCATTTCATGACCCATGAGCATCTCCTCAGCCAACAGTTCTGTGGCCCCAGCAGTGTTGTGTCCTCATATAGGAGGCTGCAGATGAGAAAAGAAAATTCATATAAAACATTTCAAACAGTTTTCTCATTGTTATATTAGATGTGATGAACATAACAGACACAGGTGTCTAGTATCTACACCAGTGTCTGCACCTGTTAAATGAGCCTAATGTCCATCTTAAAACTGACCTGTCCAGGCAGTGGTATTTACTCTTCACTTTACAAATATGCACAGATTGTAAAAAAACAAGTAATGCATTCCCAGAATTAAATGCATACAATGGAGGCTTATATTACGTTATTTACAAGTAAAAAAATAAACTTTGATATAGTCAAACTGTGTCTTTTAAGTTTACTGCATGAAATAATGTGGGTTTTAGCATACGAGCTACACTGGCCAAGTGTTTAGTCCCCTGTCCGTGAAAACGAGTTTCCTCCTCGTAGCTTCATTAATGCCTCTGTAGTCTTTTTCCCCTGACAGTAAAAATATAAAAAGTGTTTGATGGACATCTGTCCAAATAAGAAAGTTTGAACTGACTTTCCATCGAGTTAGCAGATTACTAGCTAAACCTTTCCCTCAAAGCTCCGAGGTTCACGCAGTTAAAAAAAACAAACTTATTTGACAGTTTTGTGGTGTGTGGCCGTATTTTACATTTGCGGTTGTGTTAGTAATGATTTCCTAAAGTTAAAAGCGTATACTCACATGTTTTCTCCGCTCTCCGGACGGGCTTTTTGCTCCGTGTTTTCGCTCCGTGTTTTGGGCTGTATGAAATGGGACAGGCCGTGTCATGCCGTCGTGCGGCCAAAAATGGAGCCAACGGAGGCTGCAGCCCTCGAACTGGGACACGGCTTTAGTGCACCCGCCTCGCGTTCCTCCATAATACCATATGAGTTACGATTCTCCGGTCCCATTTGAAACAGAATCTTTTCAGCCAATCACAGCCTGATAAATGCCTTGGCTTCCGTTTCCACCAAACTAGCTTCTGTTTCAACCATACTTTACCTCTCACATACATACATTCTCCTCGCACATACATACATTCTCCTCGCACATACATACATTCTCACTCGCACATACATATATTCTCTTTCTCACATACATATATTCTCACCCTGAGAATATATGTATGTGTGAGTGAGAATATATGTATGTGTGAGTGAGAATGTATGTATGTGCGAGTGAGAATATATGTATGTGTGAGTGAGAATGTATGTATGTGCGAGTGAGAATATATGTATGTATGTGCGAGTGAGAATGTATGTATGTGCGAGTGAGAATGTATGTATGTGAGAGTGAGAATGTATGTATGTGCGAGTGAGAATATATGTATGTGCGAGTGAGAATATATGTATGTGCGAGTGAGAATGTATGTATGTGCGAGTGAGAATGTATGTATGTGCAAGTGAGAATATATGTATGTGAGAGTGAGAATGTATGTATGTGCGAGTGAGAATATATGTATGTGAGAGGAGAATGTATGTATGTGAGAGTGAGAATATATGTATGTGAGAGTGAGAATATATGTATGTGCGAGTGAGAATGTATGTATGTGCGAGTGAGAATGTATGTATGTGAGAGGAGAATGTATGTATGTGAGAGTGAGAATATATGTATGTGCGAGTGAGAATATATGTATGTGCGAGTGAGAATGTATGTATGTGCGAGTGAGAATGTATGTATGTGCAAGTGAGAATATATGTATGTGAGAGTGAGAATGTATGTATGTGCGAGTGAGAATATATGTATGTGAGAGGAGAATGTATGTATGTGAGAGTGAGAATATATGTATGTGAGAGTGAGAATATATGTATGTGCGAGTGAGAATGTATGTATGTGCGAGTGAGAATGTATGTATGTGAGAGGAGAATGTATGTATGTGAGAGGAGAATGTATGTATGTGAGAGTGAGAATATATGTATGTGAGAGGACCAGAATGAATAATGTCTTGAACGGCCCCTCATAAATAAACACAACTCCACGTATATTTGTTATGAGGATAGAACATTATAACGTAGATCAGAAAACAGTGTAATATGAGCCGTATAATACTGGATTCATAAACTTCACAAAGAGGTGAATGTATTGACTGTGTTTTATCACATTCCTTTAGTGTAGTCTAAAACATTACAAATATTGTACTAAAGATTTGTCTGTGTCCTTATAACAAAAAAAAACAAACAAAAAAAAGAACAGGATTAATTTCTTGCAGAAGTAGACAGGAAATTGTCTCTGCTTTCAAATGCACAACTCACCCTGTGAAATGAATATTTAATGGCTTTTATATTGCATCTAACAAGTGCGAGAGTCAGTTTTTAAAGTGAAAGCTAAAAAGAATGAACTCATCTCGACAGTTTCGGGTTCCTGCTGTGAATGTGGAGCCAAACCTGCAGTTGTTGTAACTTACAGAAACATGGGGCTTCCTCTTTCACCCATCATTTTAAAATATTATGAAAAAAAAGACAAAGTGATACAGTTCAATCACTTTGCAGGTAGACGTGTCAGTATACAGTGTTTACAGCCTCCTGGGGGGATGGGAGTTATTACTGTTCGCAGTTTGGGGCGAAAACATTCTTTTATGAGCTGTTGTTGTTATTATCACAGGATTGCCACTATCTCAAAACTTAAATACTGAGGGCCTTCAACATGCAGTGCAAAATGACATCATTGCCTATTTTAGAGTACTTTAGTCACCAAAAGGGTTGTCTTGAAAAGTGGATCTGAAAACTCTACCAATGATGTATGTATGTCAAGAGCAGTATTCAAACCGCCAACCTTCAGGTGAGTGGACATTCATCCTACCATCTGACCTACTGTCGCTATTGTTTGCATTTAAGGGAGCACTGTACAACTTTCTGGTACCCTCCCAGACTTGCTTCACCCCGGACACTTCTTCCAGCTCCTCCGGGGGGACCCCCAGGGGTTCCCAGGCCAGCCGAGAGACATAGTCCCTCCAGCGTGTCCTGGGTCTTCCCCGGGGCATCCTCCTGGTGGGACATGCCCGGAACACCTCCCGAGGGAGGCGCCCCGAGGCGTCCGGAACAGATGCCCGAGCCACCTCAGCTGGCTCCTCTCAATGTGGAGAAGAAGCGGCTCTACTCCGAGCTCCTCCCGTGTGACTGAGCTCCTCACCCTATCTCTAAGGGAGCGCCCAGCCACTCTGCGGAGGAAACTCATTTCAGCCGCTTGTATCCGCGATCTTGCCCTTTCGGTCATTACCCAGAGCTCATAACCATAGGTGAGGGTAGGAACGTAGATTGACCGGTAAATTGAGAACTTCGCCTTTTGGCTCAGCTACCTCTTCACCACAACGGTCCGGTACAGCGACTGCATCACTGCCAATGCTGCACCGATCCGTCTGTGAATCTCATGCTCCATCCTCCCCTCACTCGTGAACAAGACCCCGAGATACTTGATCTCCTCCACTTGAGCCAAGGACTCTCCACCCACCTGGAGAGGGCAAGCCACCTTTTTCCGGTCGAGAACCATGGCGTCGGATTTGGAAGAGCTGATCCTCATCCCGGCCGCTATTCCTATATCACACAACATTTATTTGTGTATTATTTAAATGAGCACTGAAACATATAACTGTTTTCTGTGTCAAGGGGGGTTGTTCTCTGGAATGTGTATGTGGGCAGGCACCAGGATGGAGATATCTCCAAAGGGGAAGAGGAATGTGGTCTGGAGTAAGCGGGTAGGAGCTGCCGAAACCTGATACGACATCCGATACATGTTTGCATATCTATAAATGTATGTGATATCTGGGTTTGAGGGGAAAGTGGGGTGTTCACTTTTTTGTAAGCGCTAGGTAAGGCGTATGTAGGCGTACACGCATCAGGGCAGAAATTTGGACATAGAGCTCTGTATTAGAATATATTGTTAGGGAAATAAACTTTTGGTAAATTTGAACCTTTTTGAATCTTGGTCATCTCTTGATAAGAACCCTAACAACTTAAAAGGCATTCTTACTGTTTGTAGACTTGCTCTTTCACAGATTTAACCTGTAACTTGGCCTTGTTCTCATATGCTTGACTCCATGAAGATACATTTGATGCCATACTGTAGAACATTCCAGCCAAAGCAATAAAATCAAAGCAAATGGCAGACCGTCCATCAGAAAACTTAGGACTACGGATGTAAATTAGCTATTGTGCTAACTCCGGCATATTTATATTGAAGCTCTCTGCTGACATGTTGATTAATATGCAATGCCCTAATTTAAATAAATTAAATAAGTTACATAGAGCTCCTTTAAAGGGACAGTGTGTAAGATTTTTACCCGTTAATTACCGAAATTGAAGATACCCATTCAAAAATACATTGTTTTCCAAGCCTTTTCACTTCCATCATGAAATCAAAGTATTCTTTTGAACTTAGATATAGTCCCATAAAAGGGGGATCCTCCCCATATAGAGGCAGCCATTTTGAATACGAGAGCCGCAGAAGGACATTTGGGCTCCGCCTTCGCCTTCGGCAAGGCTCGTGGTAGCACCGGAGGCAAAACAGGCGGAGCGCTCGGCGCGCACTGCGCAAAAGACTAGGAGAGAGGTGCCGGTCGGGGATGGGAGGCTCGTGGTTTTGGGTAAACAACAAGCATGCTGCTGTATCACACGTCATAATGGATCTAACACGTGTTTTGGACTAAATTGTTTTACTGGATTTTATTCGCTGGATCCTTACGGACAGATTGATACCAAGCTTGTGGTGAAATACAGAGTTTGACCTGTGCAAGGCCTTCAAAGGTAAGCTAAGTAACAAACCTCGTTTTGTGCTTTTCCGTATAAAAGCCCCATGTGCTCAGGGAGTGATTGTTGTGCCGGGAAATGAATTGCATAGTCAAAAAGAGGAGACTATAAGGTTTCATTTGATATGTAGATTGTCATCGTACACAATCGGGAATGTGTGTTTTCATGCGAAAAGAAAAAAAAAACAGTGAACGGGAGACCGCGTTTTATTAATACCGTTGTCGTCGGCGAGGGCTCGCAGCGCCGGATGCGCGCGGGTACGCGAGCTGTCCGCCACGGCGCGTCAGGGTGACCCTCGAGGTTTGCCGTAGCTAAAACAGGAAGTGCCATAGCCACTATCCACCTATGTGCCACGAATCCTACACATTAAGAATAAAACATTACAGCTTAAACCCATTGATATGACTGGTCTTTCCATAGGTTTATTTTTATTCTATGCTCTTAATTAAACTTAAATAGCATTCTTGGGTCAAATGCAGACCCATTGTTTTACACTGGGGTCTGTATTTATGCACTGTAGCAATCAGGTCTTAACCAGTAATAGCTACAATGCACAATATTTGACCATAACACATTGTTCAATCTCAAATGTACAACTTTACAGCAGAAAATCTTAAAAGAAAGAAATCGCGCATTATGTCATCAAATTCACCAGCAGCATGTAGTCAGTGACTTTCTCCCATTTTAGATCCTCGTCTCATTTTGAACTCCAGCTTTCAGTCAGAGTTGAAGGTAAAATATAAAAAAGAAGATCCAGACATAGGTGCTCCCAGTCTGCTGATTCAGACAGTAAAAATATCTTTCTGATAACATCCCAGTACCTTTTTCTTGCTATCTTTCACTTCTCTGCACCTCTACCCTGCAGGATTTGACTGTTGTAAGCATTTTAAGGTTAAACAGACAAAGGTAGTGGGCTCAGGCATATGCACGTGTCATTCTGTCAATTTGTGAAAAGGTAAGTGTTGATCCATGTGGCCCTAGAGCAGAGCTGCTCAAAAGCACAAGTCATACGTGTGATGGGAGGGCGCAGGTTCATTTGGAGTTAATAGCCTTTTCGTAACTTCTCTCGTTTGACAGGCATACCAAGGCTGCGTCCTTTAAATGAAAAAAAAAAAAAAACAGAACATTTTGTAACAATCTGTTCAGTGATATGAAATTTAAACTTTCAAATTGGAGATCAGTATAAGTATTTTTCAATGTTAAACAGTATTCAGCATTTGAATCTGTTATCACTGGCATTGGCATCATAAAAAAACAAAAAGTAGTTTAAACAAGTAATTTTACCTAAAGTGCTTTTTAGGTCAAATTATTCAAAGGGCATGGTTTAGGAGAATGAGCACTGTCATCCTACAACAACAAGACCGTGGTCTCCAGACATGTCCCGAAAGTGAAAGAAAAAAAATATTTCTTAACATCATAGTGGATATACTTTACAAAAATAAATATAAATGGCCTTTGATGTGTGTAGTTTTAAAAGAAAGTTGTTCTCATAGAAACGCTCTGTACAATGCAGACTCACATAGCTAGCCAATGTTCAGTCTCCATTGATGTTTACAGGTCCATTTATAGTATTCTTTCTTACAATATGCTCTAACAGTATCAAGGGAACATACACAATAGCCTCCAATTGGTTTAGTCCAGAGCAATTGGGCTTGGCAATGTCTTGTTGCTCAATCCAAGGTCTGGCCTCTATACTTCTCTGTGTACCCAGGAGGCTGTCCCACTACAATGCTGTACCTTCAGAAGACAAAGGCTTATTTCAGCTTTCTTTCAACCTTCTCCCACTGACAGATGGGACCAACTCTAGCGGAAAAGAAAAAAAAAAAAAAACCTTCAAGACAAAGAAATTAGTTGCTTTTATATGGATCCAGAGTATAGCTAGACACTGGGGATGTTTTGGCAAGAGGCTAGGGCTTCGGCTCACTTGGTTGCGGTAGGCTATCATTTTCATTGTTTTGAAGGGGAAAAAAAAAAAACGCTACAGTGGTGGAAAGCTCTGAAAATAATAGAAAACTGTCTTGACACATTGTTTGTATTGTTTTACCCAGCACGAGACACCTCAAAATAAACAGCGGTGGAACACACACACACACACACACACGAGTCTCCCTTCTATTATTACCCAATATACATATGCACACACCTCTGCTCGAGACCGATAACTGCTTAGCTGTGTACGCTCCGGCAATTGTCAGACTGCCAGGGCCATGGGAGAGCCGGGGAGACAAAAGAGGGGGAGGGGGAAGGAGCTGGAGCTGAGTGGCACTGCAGACTGGATACAAGCAGAATTAGACAGGAACCGTGGGGAGCACAGGCACAATGAGGCGAAAGGTATACGCAGGTTAAAGAATGTACAGGTGGGGAGACAGATAACAGAGCGAGGGGGGGATGGAGAGAGACAGCAGTGAGTCTGGCCTTATTGGTTGAATATAGACTTTAATGGTCAATAGATCTGTATAACTGGTATTACAATATTATGTTTTATTAGAGTCTAATACAGTGGTACCTCACCTTACGAAAGACCCTACATACGAAAAATCCAAGTTACGAAACGCCCTCACGTTAAATTTTGGTCTCTAGATACGAATGAAAATTCAAGTTACGAAACGCGAAATCTCAAAAATTCGAATAATGCGCGCTCAGATGCATGCCCCGCTGTTATCCCCGCTCAAAGAGCACCTTTCTCGGCCTTTTAGCTCTAGCGGCGAACACGCAAGATTTTCAACAAAATGTATTAAATAGTGAAGCGTGGGGGGAGACACGACTCTGGAAGCAGCGCGGAGACATCAACGCACCGCGCGGCGAGGAGCACGGCACCGCGCGGCGAGGAGCACGCCACAGCGGCGAGGAGCGCGGCACAGCGCGGCGAGGAGCACGGCGCGGCGCGAGGAGCACCCCTAGTCCTGGTCTGCACGACCGGCACCGGGGCTGCGAGGACGAGATAGAACCGCGGCGCCCGGACCACGTCCTCTGGAGCCCAAGCCACAAACCAGCCGCACGAAACCAGCAAAGACCGGCATGTGGTAGTTTAATCCTGGTCCAGTTCTGGTTTAGTCCAGGTCCAGTCCAGGTTTAGACCTGGTCTAGACTCTAGACCTGGTTTAGTCCATGTTTAGTCCTGTCTAGTCTCTTAGCCAATCAGCACGCAGAACCAATGTTACACTATAAAAAAAAAAAGTTACACTATAAAAAAAACAACAACCTTGGAACGAATCAGGCCTTTTCCATTGAAATAGCTACTCAACTTACGAAAAATTCACGTTACGAAACCACTTCTGGAACAAATTAATTTCGTAAGGTGAGGTACCACTGTATATGAATTTCTATGGAGGATACCACATGTGAAGCCCCTTGAGTGTTACAGTTAACCATCCATCACATTCTTTTGTATAATGTATCATGGTTTAGGGTTTTTCAAGTGAAAAAAAATTCTATCTCTTATTATTATTAAGAATATCAGAGTGTAGCACCAAAATCTGAGCCCTCTGCACAAATTACCTTGGTGGGCCCTCATTATACAGCTCTGGAGACCTGGAGACCACTGCAAAATTATCAGTTTTTCTTATTTTACTACTTATAGGTATGTGTTTGGGCAAAAGGAACATTTTTGTTTGAGTCTATAAACTACTGACAACATTTCCCCCAAATTCCAAATAAAATATTATCGTTTAGAGCATTTATTTGCAGAAAATGACAAATGGTCAAAATAACAAAAAAGATACATGTTTTCAGACCTCAAACAATGCAAAGAAACAAGATTAAATTCATTTTAAAACAACATAATACTAATGTTTACACTTAAGAAGAGTTCAGAAATCAATATTTGGTGCAATAACCCTTATTTTTAATCACAGCTTTCATGCGTCTTGGCATGCTCTCCACAAGTCTTTCACATTGTTCTTGGGTGACTTTATTCCACTCCTGGTGCAAGAACTGAAGTAGCTCAGCTTTGTGTTTGTGTTGGAATTCAACAGACGCTGGAATGGAATGGCTGTAATACATGTAGAGATGTTGATTTCAGAAAAAAATGCAGTGGTCTCTTAATTTTTCCCAGAGCTGTATGTTGTCTAATGAAAAATTCACATTACAGATTTTATAAAGGACCCCACCCTGCACTGGGTAAACAGAAACCTTTTACCCCCCTAGTCCGATGCCCCTAAATGGTAATAGGAAGATGAAAAAATGTGGCGGCAAATTCATGAACATGCTTTCTTCAAGTAACATAAAAAAGCATTAAGAGTCAAAAATGTGACATTAGGGCATACCAATATCAAAATAACTTTTCAAATAATAGTCTTTTTTCCCCCAATTTTTAAATTATACTTTACTAAAACAAAAAAAAAGCCACAACCCACCCCTCTCTCCACACTCATCACAAACACAAAACAGCTGTCCTCCTAGCTGTCATGAGGAGCAGACGCACTTTTCTCTTCCTCCTTCATCTTTGCTCTGTCTGGTGTTTTATTTCTCTCGTCTCGTTTCTTTTTTTTTCTCCTGTTGGATCAGATTTTTCAAATCCTAAATATTAATTGGATAAAGCTGGTCCCTACGCTTTTTTTTCCTACGGAGGAGCGCCGGTTTGGAGAGCCGGTCAGCCCTACGGGAACATGCTGCCTGATACACGAAGGATGCGTCGTGTGCCTGGCACCGCTGTTACCGGAGGACACGGAGTGATTACTATTGGAATTTTGATGGCAGGACATCTGGATTGGCCTGGGGGATGTTTTCTGACCCATCACTAATTGGAGCCGAGCGGATAAAAGAGCCCCGATCCGCCGCTCAGTACGGGGAACTGCGAACTCGGGGGGGCAACATCAGAAGGAAAAACACAGGTGAACGTATCATCCATCTATGCGATCCACCGGGCGCTAGATAACATCACGGATAAATGGATTTGGAACTGTGGGGAACAGCGGCTCAGTCCATATTCACTATCATACGTGCCAGGGGGAGGATTGCGAGTCGCACAGACCTGCATGAAGTGGGGACCTGACAGAAACCAGAGTTCTGGCAAATTGTCTGTTTGCCTGGGTTCTAAAATGTATCGATTATGTTAGATTCCCCTTGTTGTAATCAATTCTCCTGGAAAAATGTGATTCAACCGGACTCTTTGTTTTGACTGCATCTTCTGAACAAACACGTCCAAGGCCGCCAGCTGCTGCTTATCTCACAGACTCTACAAAAACATCGCCACACACTATTGGACTCACACTCACATGTATTAAGTAATGCTGCCCTGTCTATTTTTAGGATGTCTGCTTCTTCTTCAGTTTTCAATCAATTTCATGGATTTCTGATCTTTTCCCTTGCCCCATATCCTTCCCTCTTGTCGCCAAAGAAAAAGACACCGTATGTTACCTATCCAATTGTTTTCTGTCATTACATGTCGTGAATAATTGTCATTGATTGTATTACATCTTTTCTGCTCTGCATCTCCCAGTCGGCGGCGCGCGCAAGCGCAGCGGCCCCTCCCCTAGCCACTCTATCACTGTCCTGCCTGGTTAGTGGGGAAACTAAAATTCGAATTCACTCTATGTACATGTACATATGATTGTTTTTCAACAATAAAGCAACTATGACCTATGACCAAACATTATAATTGTGATTTTTTAAAAACTAGTTATATAGTCTAATAATCCATCCATCCATCCATCCATCTTCTTCCGCTGTTCCATTTCTGTTTCATTTCGCGGGTTCTAATATTACTGATGAATGTTAGTAAAATAATTACATTAACATAGTGTGATATAACGCAGTGCTGTCGTAAAGCTATACTAAATTAGAATGGAATGGATGTATTATCAAGCTACAGAAGATATTGTCTGATGAAACTGATTCCTAAAGCCCAACCCTCTCATCCTTGCTTTGTAATTACTGATCGCAAATGGATGAATGAAAATGATTTCAAAGCTGCTCTGCATCCAACAACAGCTATTTGCCCTGCAGACGCTGTATAGGCAATGTGCTGTAACACTATGGAGGCTGTTACTGGTTCAGAAGTCATCTCTGTTGTCAAGGAGACCATTCACGTTTCCTTATTATCTCGGCCTAGTTCGAAACTCTTTATTACATGTACTTGGATATTGAGAGAAAGTCATAGCAACTTCAGAGAACTTCTAGTTAGCTGCCAAGAAATCATGCCCACAACCTCCTTCTTAATAAGGACAATGGATTGCTAATATTGAGTCCACTCCTCGTTCCATCAAAGAGAAATTGAAAAGAAATTTCCCCCTTAGATTTAAGGTTCTATCATGTTCTGGGTAGTGCTGAGATATTGTGGATTAAAGTTCTAACCACTCATAGAGCACAATGGAATCAGGAAAATGAAAACTGTCCTCAAAATAATATACCAAACCTAACAAAATCTTGGTAAAAGTGTGGTAACAAGAATATATGAATAATTCTTGCTATTTAAAAAAAAAAACATCAGATAGACAGGGACAAAATAAATCATCTACTTTCTTAGTTAATTGCTGAGGTTTTATGATTACTACATATAGAAGACAAGATGTCTTATTGACCAAACAACAGTAAAAACAACAAGCATCTGAACAGTTTAACAAGTGAAAGCATAACTGGGCACACGTCCACAAGAATATATAATAGGCGTGAAATGGCGAAGAGAACAAGAGCGAGCATGAGGCTGGATGGTAACACAACCACCTACAACTCTTAACAGTCCCTCTGCTTTCACGGACTGCAGCCTGCATCAACAGCCTCTGCAAGGACAGGGGGCAGAGGACACTACCACAAAACTGAGGCAATAAAAGCTTAACCCCGCCTTAATTTTACTTAATTTGCCATAACACTCTCACCCCATCTCACATCATGTTAAGAGAGAGGGGAGTGAGGAGTGAAAGGTGGGGTGTTAAGTCATAGCAGAGGAGTGAAAGAGAGGGAGGGTAGAGGGGGGAGAGAGAAAGAGAGAGAGAGGAGGTGAAGTGGGATTCAAAGGAGACACTGTGTGACACGTGAACTGTAATAGCCTGTGCTCAATGGGCCAAGAGCACCACCAAGTGGCCAAAACAAGACTACTGTTTGCTTTAAAGATGTAAGTCTTCAAATCTGGAACTTCTAAGAAATCCAAGTCAGCATCAGTGATTCACACTCCCTTTGCTCACAGTGGGTGAGGAAAGCAAATGCTGCTATTGTAAGTACACACATTTCTCATGGTGTTATGGACATTAGTTTTAGTTTTTTAGACAAAGTTAGATGTCAACCTTTCAGTCATCATTTATTATTCTATTAACTATGGACCAGCATGTGGAGCATATATGACAACACAATGCCATTTCTTTTTAACAGTCTTCATTTTCATGGCAGTCTTATTCTTGCTTAAAGTAAGAGAATTGCATTAAAATATAGGTTTTATACAATTTTGCAATTTTAAAACGTGATCAGCGACGAAAGATGACACATGATGTAATAACAAAGAAAGATACAAGTTAACAAATCTTTTTCTTATTTATTTTTAATTTAATAGACTTTAATCCAAAACATAATATAGTGGAGATCCAAAAGGCACTTGCTCATTGTGACTCTGGACTGGGCCTATCTGGGTCACTACATAGTATGCTGCACCGCTGCTTCTTCATTTGTTCATGTCAACACCTGACCTGCTTTCCTTCTCTTTCTCCATGTTCCTTCAGTGCAGTGTAAAACCATTTAACTTGGGACCAGACAACCATTCACTTTGTGGTGGAGGAAAAAAAGGAAAGACTGCACTTCCAAGTTTAAAATCAATCACATCGACCTTTTGGAAAGGCCCATCTCTAATGCGCTACAGTGGGTCTTAGTGTTCTCTTGCCCCAACTCAGTGGAAACAACAGCGTCTATATTTAACATTCTGGATGACAAAGCAAATATTTCATTCCATTTTTTTGTTGCAGTTTGTAGTAATTCTGCCAAGTGCTCTGAAACCCGCTCATTTGCTATTTTGAATAATTTCTCTATCAATCAATACATTTGTGAAATTCAAAACTAACTGGCGAATGTCCAAGATTATGTCCACCGCAGTCCCATAATTTCTGCTTTGTTCTTTTGATATTCTTTGCCATTTCAGACAATATACTGAAATAAAATGATTAATACAATGGTGACTTTATCTGCACTAAAATACCTAAAATAAGCATTAATTCTTACTGCAATAGACTTGCCTCTACAGACCTGACACAAAATTTGGATGTGGGCCTCCCAATAGAAATGTTACATGGTGAGGCTTTGATGTTAAAGGTCCTATATTACACACAATTGACTCTTGTGAGCTTTAAACCATGTTATAATGCTGTTACCTCATCAAGAACATACCTGGAGTTGTGTTATGTTTAATTCACACATCTTTGAGTAATCCTTTATTAGTTTGTCTACATCTATACCACCTTTGTCTACACCATCGACTACCTCACTGACTGTCCACAGTACGTGCGGCTGCGCGGCTGTGAGTCAGAGGTGGTAGTCTGCAGCACTGGGGCCCCCAGGGAACTGTCCTCTCACCCTTCCTCTTCACCATCTACACTTCGGACTTCACATACAACACGGACAGCTGCCATCTCCAGAAGTTCTCTGACGACTCGGCCATTGTGGGCTGTGTGTTTGAGGGGAACGAGCTGGAGTACCGCTCGGTCATCAGTGACTTTGTGGACTGGTGTGGGCGCAACCACCTGTGCCTTAACACCCGTAAGACAAAGGAGCTGGTGATCGACTTCAGGAGGAGACCACTACCTCACTCACCGGTGAGCATCCAGGGGCAGGACATAGAGACTGTGGATAGTTTCAAGTACCTGGGTGTTCACCTCAACAATAAACTGGACTGGTCCCACAACACCGACGCCCTGTACAAGAAGGGCCAAAGTCGCCTCCACCTCCTGAGGAGACTGAGGTCCTTTGGTGTGCAGGCCTCTGCTCAAGACTTTTTATGACTCTGTGGTGGCCTCTGCTCTCCTCTATGCTGTCGTCTGCTGGGCACAGAACGGGACAGAAAAAGACTTAATAAGCTGGTCAGGAGGGCCAGCTTTGTCCTGGGCTGTCCTCTGGACTCTGTAGAGGAGGTGGCTGAGAGGAGGGTACTGGCCAAATTCATGTCCATCATGGACGACACCTCTCACCCTCTGCACCAGACTATAGAGGAGCTGAGCAGCTCCTTCAGTAGTCGACTGAGGCACCCCAGTGCAAGAAGGAGCGCTACCGCAGATCCTTCATCCCCACCGCCATCAGACTGGACAACTCCACTGTACAGTCCAGACGTGCAATATCCTCTTTTCCATGCTCTCCTTGTTGATGCTTATATTGTTATTATTATTATTATTATCATTATTATTATTATTATTATTATTATTATTATTATTATTACTAGTTTCATTATTATTATTATTACTTATGATTATTACTATTTTTATTATTACTTACTTTATCCCATTCTTGCCTGCATGCACTTTCTTTCTTGTCCTGGAGCTACTGTGGCAAGTACATTTCTCCTGTGTGAGATCAATAAAATCTTATCTTATCTTATCTTATCTCCAAAGCTAAAATGGGCTGAAATTATTTAAATGATTCTGGTGAAGGTGTATGAACTTTAAAAAGACAGTGGAGCACTTCCCCGATCACCACAACACATCACAAAGTGGAACAGAGTGTTTTATGTTTGAAAGAAGCTCTCAGCCTAAATATGCAGTGTTTCTGTGTCAAACATGTGTGAACGAAAGAAAACTCAACTCTGACACAGACGACACAGGTTGCGATGATAATTTAATCATTGTGACAGCCTGTGATTCAGGTTTTACTTCCGCAAAATCTGCATGAAAAGCACCTTGTACCTTGCTTTCTAATGCAAAGAGACAGACATGACAAATATACAGCTCTGGAAAAAAAATTTAAGACCATTGCATCTCTACATGTATTACAGCCATTCCATTCCAGTGTCTGTTGAATTCCAACACAAACACAAAGCTGAGCTACTTCAGTTCTTGCACCAGGAGTGGAATAAAGTCACCCAAGAACAATGTGAAAGACTTGTGGAGAGCATGCCAAGACGCATGAAAGCTGTGATTAAAAATAAGGGTTATTGCACCAAATATTGATTTCTGAACTCTTCTTAAGTGTAAACATTAGTATTATGTTGTTTTAAAATTAATTTTATCTTGTTTCTTTGCATTGTTTGAGGTCTGAAAACATGTATCTTTTTTGTTATTTTGACCATTTGTCATTTTCTGCAAATAAATGCTCTAAACGATTAGTCTGGTTAACACCTGACCATATCACAAGTGAGATATGGGTCTGGAAACTCGCTTCGAAAAATCCCGTAGCAGAGGTGTGGTTAGCGATTGCCAACGGCCGTTTATTGGGCGTTATGAATGTCTATCATTGAGCGTATACGTAAGTCCATAGCCAATCATGTCAGTTGTCAGTTCAAACTACAAGCTTCCGTTTGTCATGTGGTACGCGTCACCGTCTTTCCACCCCTCCCCCGCTCTCTGATTGGGGCCCTAAATCTGGGACTCTCGCTTGGACGAGTTTCCAGGCCGCCTTCCAGTTCGAAACGAACGGAAGCGGCCTGGGAATTCCCAGGCTACTAAACGATAATATTTTTACTTGGAATTTGGGGGAAATGTTGTCAGTAGTTTATAGACTCAAACAAAAATGTTCCTTTTGCCCAAACACATACCTATAAGTAGTAAAATCAGAAAAAACTGATCATTTTGCAGTGGTCTCTTATTTTTTTCCAGGGCTGTATAAGTAAATCATATTAATCGGTCTTGAAAAATTGGACAGGAAGTCTGCCACACATTTACTGACACCTGCTTCGTATGTGTAACAGCCAACATATGCGTCACCGTATACTGTATAAGAGAGTTCTATTCTGAACACACAATAATGAATGGCACAGTGCGGCTCAGAAAAGCAACTCAAGTATACAACAGCTGTAACAATGGCCAGATACATCTTGCACAGCACACTTCCTCTCTCACTCGGGGGTTTAGCACAGAAAAGCACGAATCTATGGAACTACTCAATCACATTTCCATATGTAAATACCCAGACCGTCTCCTTAGCACCATGTGAGCTCGCAGCCCTATGGCTCCTCTGGCACCCAAAGCACACGGGGCGAATTAACATTTGCTCTCGTAGTCGGCAAATGGCAACTCGTGCCCAACATAAAAATGAAACACAAAAAAGGAGAGCAGTAACGTTTTCTGTAAAGGGCTGGTGGATTCATCTTTTATTATAAGACAATAGAATATAACATTAAGCAAAATACAATAATGAATATGAAAACAAGACACAGAAACATAAAACAATACCTAAAAAAAACATAAAACACACACAATTAAGTCAATAAAATAAAAGTAATGTGGTAGTGCAGCATAACCATACTGCTAAGCCCCCTTATATTTACATATTTTGGCCGATTTATAATTTAATTTTACTTTCTTTTATTGTTTTTACCATTTTTAATAAAACACTTTAGTCACTACTTCACTAATATTTTCACCATCAGTATTTCCTTTCATTATCTTTTCACTTACAAACCTCAAGCATCATTTGAAAGATTTTTTTTTCTTTCCTTTTCCTTTTTTAAATAATTATTTATAAGGGGCGGTGGATTGAAGGAAGGGGCAGATTGAGGATTTTTTGGATCTTTTAATTGCCATAGCCAGTGGTAGTATAGTGTTAGTATTGATTCCAGTTCAAATCTAATGCTGTGAGCTAAACATGTATCAGTTACATAGAGAACACAATTCTATCACAACTGCAATGGGCATTAGACAAGACTGTTAGAAAAAAAGAAAAGAAAAAAAAGCAACTAATTTAAAAATATAAAAATAACAAAATCACAAAGATGACTTAGACTAAGTCAAACTTTATTGATCCACAAGGGAAATTATTTGGACACAGTAGCTCATACATCGCAATATAGACTTAGACTTAGACTTAGACAAACTTTATTGATCCACAAGTGAAATTGTTTTGGGTACGGTAGCTCACTCATCAAATATAGTATATAATATATAATATATAACAGAGGGTAAAAAAATAAAAAATAAAAAGATGGAATAGCAACCAAAGAGCAATAGACCTGTGTCAGATGAGACATAATTATATACAAAAAAAAGATAAATAAAATATATATGTACAAATCAGATTTAAATAGAAAAGTAGTAGTCAAATATAAAATACAATATCAAATACGATGTACAATACCAGCTGTATACAGTTGTAGGACTATAACTGTAGGACTATATAATATAATAATAAAAAGCAACAATATAAATAGTAATAATACAAAATAAGGAGCAAAAATAGCAAGAGACTGTTGTCAGATAAGGCATACCTATTCAAATGTATATGTACACATAAAAATAAAATATAGAAATATAGTAGAACCTCTGCTATATACAAGAGGTGAGTAACACCTGAATTTAAAAGGAATATTTTCAGAATATTTTTTATTATTGAGAAAATAAGTAACCATTTTGGAGACAAATATTGAAATGGACAATTGATTAATCATCACTTGCAAAATACTGGGTATTTTTATCGCTGCATCTGCATTTAGACACATGTATATAGACCAAATTCAAAACCTTAAGGACAAAGCACAACATTTGTTTTCACAACTCGAGAGCTGTGGATATTTATACCCAGGCGTCTCATGCATATGGACGAAACAAGCCAGCCAATGCATTGAACAATAGCGAAAACCACACAGGAGTAATATATCTAACCCAACACCACCTCTTTACAATGCATATATTTTCCTTGTGCCTTTGACCATTTCATTATGCAAACCATAAAGGGATTTGAACAAAAACAACAACTATGTGAATATCAGCGCTGCGTGAATGTGTGTAAATGTACAGCAACAGTGATGGATGGCCTCCTTGCTGGATTGCTGTTAGTGATTTGTGGGTTGAAAGGTTGAATTTATGTCCACACTTCCTTTTCTACATGCCGCTAACACTTACCAGTCCATTACAGCTCAAGACTAAATGGACACTAGTTTATGGGAAAAGGGTCCGCACCAGATTTCCTCCAATCGCTTGTCTCATGTGTCTCAAAAAGCTCATTAAATCTGTTCCGATGTGCACTCTTTTTCTAATGGGCAGTTTGAGTCAGGCTTGGGGCCAGCACAAATGTTTTATTGTAGAGGTTCTCAAACAGTGGTCCATATAACACTGATGCGGCGTGAGATTTTTCTGGTGGTACAGGGATTTAAATGAACATTTTTGTCTTCCTTTGGGTTTAGGTTAGGTTAGGTTTCTTTATTTTTCTCCACCAGGGAGAAATTTGACTTAAAGGTAAGGGAAGGTTGCAGTACAGACAGAAAGACATACAATATACATACAAGACATCAGATAAAATGATTTGATGAAGGGCTTAGAAATTGCAGTCCTGTTTAGAACTAGAATAGGCAAAAGGAGAAATTCAATTTGTCAATTGGACAAAAGTTTATTTGGTCGAATACGTTTCACAGCTCATAATGGATGTTTTCACACCTCCAATCCAATCCAACTTTATTTATAAAGCACTTTAAAAACAACACAGTCGACCAAAGTGCTGTACACAGGTTAAAACACAAAACATGAGACACAGTAACATCAAAAACAGAACATGATAAAAGTCAACTACTCACACTGAGTTAAAAGCCAATCTAAAAAAAAAGAGTTTTAAGAAGGGATTTAAAAACAGGAAGTGAGTCGGCCTGTCTAACATTCAGTGGAAGTGCATTCCAGAGTCTTGGAGCAGCCACTGAAAAAGCCCGATCACCCCTAAGTTTCCTTTTTGTCTTAGGGACAACAAGGAGAACCTGACCTGCAGACCTGAGAGAGCGGGAGGGCGTGTAGAACACCAGCAGGTCAGACAGATACTGTGGGGCCAGGCCATGGAGACAACTAAAAACAAATAAAAGAATCTTAAAATCAATGCGAAACTGAACAGGTAGCCAATGGAGAGATTGAAGAATGGGAGTTATGTGATCGAATTTCCGAGAACCAGTTAAAAGACGAGCAGCAGCATTTTGGACTAGCTGAAGACGGGAAAGCAAGGTTTTGTTGAGACCTGAGTATAAGGCGTTGCAATAATCTAACCGTGTCGAGATAAAAGCATGGATTAAAATTTCAAAATTATGACAAGATAAAAGCGATTTTACTTTGGCAAGTTGCCTCAGCTGATAAAAACTGGTCTTTATGACTGCCCTTATTTGGGCATCAAGTTTCAAATCAGAGTCAAGTTTAACACCCAGATTTGTGACAACAGGGTTTATTGCCTTGGTCAAGGATCCCAACTCAGGAGAAATAACAGCAGTTGAATCACCAGGAGTAAGCAACACAACTTCAGTTTTATTCTCATTAAAATGGAGAAAATTACAAGCCATCCATGCTTTCACCTCATTAAAACAATCTAAAAGGTCCTTTGACTGCTTCAGAGGCACATAAATATGGCAGTCATCTGCATAAAAATGGAAAGACACCTTGTATTTACGTAAAATTGACCCCAGAGGCAGTAGGTAAAGGGAAAATAACAAAGGTCTGAGGACTGACCCCTGAGGAACTCCACATGTCAACAGAGCAGAAGACGACACAGCCTCCCCAACTTGAACTGAAAGACTTTTTCTATAAATGACAAAGTAACAGGCTCAAACTGATGAAAGACAGCAGTACAGGTTATAACTATATCGGGCTTGTTTGGAGGAGGACTAATAAGGTCCCTAGTAGTCTGCACCTTATTAATAAAAAATTGTAAAAACTCCTCACACAATTTGGATGGGTCATCAGGACTGGGTTGTGGGACAGTGTGAATTGATTTAACAGTTTTAAAAAGCACACGAGGGTTGTGGCTGTTAGAATCAATTACATCTGAAAAGTACCTGGCCCTAGCTGATCACTAGTTTTTGATACCGATGCCAACTGTCTCTCAACATCTGAAAGGATACTTGCAGCTTATCCCCTTTCCACTTTCTCGCCACCCTCCTGCACTCGCGCCTGGCAGCACGCGTAACGTCAGTCAGCCAGGGCTCTGATTTAGGTTTAGACAACCTGGATTTTATAGGGGCTACAGAATCTAATGCAGCTTTACACGCAGAGGAAAACGCATCACAAAGTACATCAACAGATGGATCATTACCTGTGAAGTTATTTACATTAAAAGCAGAAGAGAAATGCACAGCAGTAGATGAATTAATCACGCAGCTACTGCGCACAGAGCCGCACGGTTTGTTCACGGTACCAGACAGGGGGATCTCAAACAAAACAGGCCAATGATCAGAGAAAGATGCCTCACAAATCTCAACATTGGCAACAGTAAAACCATAGGTCAGAACAAGATCGAGAGTGTGCCCAAGCTCGTGCGTGGGGCCGGTTACACACTGAACAAAATTAAAACAGTCAATCAAACTTAAAAAGTCTTTTGACAGTGGCTTTTCAGGACAACAAACGTGAATGTTTATGTCCCCTGCAATAAGGATACGATCATAGATCGCCACAAATTCAGTCAGGAGCTCTGAAAAGTCATTAATAAAATCCTTGTTGTATTTGGGTGGGCGATAAACTATTGCGCACAACAACGGAGGCGCAGCGCTCACTTCAAACAGGATCACCTCAAAGCTGCTGAATGACACAGCGGGTACGAGCTCCTTACACTTAAAAGTATTCTTAAAAATAGTTGCCAGACCCCCTCCACGGCCTGATATCCGAGGGGAGTTAAAGTACAAACAATCTGAAGGCAATAGTTCACAAATGGCACTCGACTCACCCACAGTCATCCATGTTTCTGTTACGCACAAGAAGTCCAATCCGCGCGACTCAAATAAATCCTTAAAGGGACAGTGTGTAAGATTTTTACCCGTTAATTACTGAAATTGAAGATACCCATTCAAAAATACATTGTTTTCCAAGCCTTTTCACTTCCATCATGAAATCAAAGTATTCTTTTGGACTTAGATATAGTCACATAAAAGGGGGATCTTCCCCCATATAGAGGCAGCCATTTTGAATACGAGAGCTGCAGAAGGATATTTGGGCTCCGCCTTCGGCAAGGCTCGTGGTTTTGGGTAAACAACACAAGCATGCTGCCGGATCAGACTCGTAATGGATCTAACAAGTGTTTTGGACTAAATTGTTTTACTGGATTTTATTCGCTGGATCCTTACGGACAAACTGAGAGCAAGTTTATGGTGAAATACAGAGTTTGACCTGTGGAAAGCATTCTAAGGTAAGCTAACCTCGTTTTGTGCTTTTCCGTATAAAAGCCCCATGTGCTCGGGGAGTGATTGTTTTGCAGGGAAATGAATTGCATAGTCAAAAAGAGGAGAGTGTAAGGTTTCATTTGATGTGTAGAGTGTCATGGTACATGATTGGGAATGTGTGTTTTCATGAGGAAAGAAAAAAAAAAAAAAACGGGACCGTGCGGCACGCGGGTCCCTCGAGGTCTGCCGTAGCTAAAACAGAAAGTGCAATAGCGACTATCCACCTATGCGCCACGAATCCTACACACTGGGGCTTTAAGTATAAAAGTTTTGTTCGCTAGCGATCTAGCATTCACCAGGGCAAACCGAGCAGGAGCCGGTGTGTTAGCTGCTAGAGCGGTAGCCCGAGCTAGCGGCCGGAGATTGCGCTGATTCACCCCGCGCAAACCGCGGTGAGGAGCCGGGACACGGAGGGCGCGAAGCCCATCGCCGGTGCCAGCCAAAGGCACCAAATGGGGGCCGATCAGGTCCAAAGAACGCCACGGACAGGAGCGGTGATAATCCGAGAATATCCCAGGAGATGTCCGTGCAGAACGTGCCAGCCAAGCCTTCATCTTCACCAGCCTGCCACCGCGCTTTCCCCGGCGTCTGCGGCGCGCTCTGCGCGCAGGAGGAGCTGGCACACGGCGCAGGTAAGCCGGTATCCCCGAAAGGAGTGGAGGGCAGAATATTCCTTGTCCATCATGCTTAAAGTCCACCAAATTCACAAATTTGGGTCGGAGATCCAGAAGTGCTTGGCGATTATACACCAGCAGAGATTTGACATTTACCATGACAATTGACAGAACCACCAAAAACACAAGCAGAGTACGCAGAGACAGACGGCAGGCCACACACACACCGGCGCCATCTTGTCAAGCAGCTCACACCTCTTGACCCGACCTGGCTAGTTCTATTGTTTTCTTTGCTGTTTTGATTTAGGTTTGAGGATAGAGTTATAGATGGGAGACAAATGATGTCTGAGACCTCCATTTCTGTTCAAGGAAGGATTCTCTTTCTTGACAAAAATAGCCTCTTTAACTCCCCTCTCAAACCAGTTCTTTTCTCTGGCCAAGATCTGTACCTCACTGTCCTCAAAGGAGTGGCCTGTGGCTTCTAGGTGGAGATGTACGGCAGATGAAGGTCCACTCTGGCTCGCCCGTCTGTGTTGGTACATCCTCTTGTGAAGTGGCTGTTTTTTTATTCCAATATAGCGCTCACTGCAGTCTAAGTAGACCTAGAATAGTTATGTTAGACCTGGTTTAGATCTGGATGTACTCAGAACAGTCCTAGTTGAGAAGGTTTTACTGGAACCTCCAGTACATTGTTTAGCCATCAGTGAAATGAGTTAAATTCATTGTCCTCTAATCATGGGGAGTTTGTGTTCTCAATTTCTACTGTTAAATATAGTGTATCTGTTTTATTAACATCTGCTATACAATACAGGCTCTTGTAAGCCTCCCTGAGGCATCTTAACTAAAACATATGGCCCGTCATCTTGGGAGGTTTTTAAGACATAAACAGGTAAACGCATGAAGGTATCGCCAAAATGTCAGTAAGTACTATATTATAAACACATCAGTTTGAATTAAAATTACAAAGGCATTATACCGTTTTGTGAGATGATGTGATCCATTGTAATTATGCTACTTGAAGTGGTAATTCAAACTGTGGTGTGTTTTATTCATAACCAGTGTTTTGCCTATAGCGCATTGCATAAGTGAGCCTCCATGCAGCAGGAGAGGTGAGTGCACTGCAAATTAAATTAAATAGGAAAATGTACCGACAAACACCAGTGGTCAACGACAGCTGTATTTATCTTTAGTCGTTAACTATAATCCAAGTGACTTTATCAAGACAACTTATGCATTCAATCACGTTCTGTTCCTTTCACAGACTTTTGAACCCCTATACACTGTTTTCTCTGCTAGCTGAACTCTATTCTCCCCGCTACTGCGTTTGAGGGTGCACACTCAGTACGTAGTACCTGCTCACACTCCCCTTACCTGCTGCTGTCTTCACGCTGCTCTCCAGTACACGGGTCAAACTAGAGCACTTTCTGGTCGTGCTGTAAATATCGCTTGGAAGCATGCTCTTGGACATCATTTGACCACAGGCTGAATCATACATTGTTTGTTTATTCCCTGATTTATTTAGCTTATGAGATAATAAAGTAGCCATATGGGGGGTTATTTGGGTAATTTTGATTAACATAATACAATGTTAAGGTTTAACTTAACAAAGTTTTGTTAAGTTAAACCTTAAAATCTTACACTGAAAAAAAGGTCACAGGATTTGCGTAAAAAAATATGGAAAGCGGTTGCATGCAATAAAATTATGTTTAGGCTTTGAAACTTATTTAGACCCCCTCTACACATATTTTTCTCAGAACATGAACATCACTTTTTCATACTGATGTGATTTGATCAAATCATGCTGAATACACATTATTTATCTTATGTTTCCTTATCATGAATGTTTGCCTTTTTATGGTTTTATTTTTTATGTATAATTTAATTCAGTGTACACAAATATTTTAACATACAACATCAATTGTATTTGATTTCAGGGTTTTAAAGTAAAATAATACAAATGCACTTTTTAGTGCATCGATTTATTCCAGTGAAGAAGCTCTGGTCTCTGCCTGTGGACACAGGAATAACACATGATTGATTACATTATGACGATCTACTCTGTGTTGTACATGTCTAAATATACTTGAAGCACCTATTACTCTCTAATGCAATAATGGACAAGAACAGAATGACATGAACATTAGAATTGTACCTGTAGAAACAATAAATACTCACCATGTGCTGCTTTTCTTCCTCACAGTAACAGGTAAGGCATCTGGAAAGATACAGAGATTTTTATTTTGTTTTAGTCTTTTTATTTTATCGGTTAACCTCAGTTTCAGAATGGTGCAAAAAATGACTAACATCAACTATAACACTCATGAACTTACCCACAGCTACAGCAGTGATCTGGATATCACTGTTTGACTCTGGAAGCAGCACATTCAAATCTTAGTACACTGTCACGCTCTTGTAGATGGACAGTTAAAAACAGTTTATTTCATGGAAACAAGCCTTACATTAACACGAATTTCAAATAACACAAACATGTTTTAACAATGACTACGTTCTAGGCCAGAGAAGCATATAAAATCTCTGAAAAGTCCTCCAGATCATCTCTCATAATCCTCCTGGAGTTGTCTTTGTCCTGGTGATGTGGGTACTGTCTATCTCTGTAAGTCTTGCTGTAAATAGGCAACTCAGACACCTTTTCCTCGTGCACTGTAAATATTGCACTTTTTGGGCTGTGGTGTGAATAAAAACCACTAAAGTGACCTTTTTTCATTAAATTAAAGACAAACCTGTGACAGCTTCCCTATTGATTACAATGTATTTGCCATGAAATATCCAAAAGTTAAATTCACAAATGTTTAACCTGATGATTTCTATTAGTGACTAGACCCAAGAACTCGCTGTATTAGTAACAAAAATCAGCACTTTAAAACTATAAACTTTAGCTGCCCCATCCATATTTAATAATGCTGGCCTATAGAATGTTGTGATGCAATCTGGAACATCGATAAATAAATAAAATGGGTGAATTGGGGAAAGTGAAGATACTGTAAGTACTTTTAGATCTTGATATATTTCAGCTGATACCAGAAACTTCATACAACATTCTTCATACAACAGAATACTAACTCTTTCCTATAGACTGTAGTTCATCTTCAACTTTTATGTATGAGTCTGAGACATGTTGTGTTCCTGGTCCACTAGACTGTGATGGGGCCTAATGAGCCACTCACGAGCAGCTTTTCCTTTGGTCATTGGCTGTTATTGTTTTCATTGATCCACTAGGTTGTCACCATGCTAACTAGTCAAGCAAATTCCACCTCAAGCCATGGCACTGTCTTTTATGTGCACTCCAGTAGTGATTAAACAGAAGAGATGATGAGAGAGTGTTGAGTATGTACAATAGCAATCTTGAACAAACTGGTCTCGCCTTGGCTCTGACACTGATGGCTGCTCTGATCACAGCACGTGCCATAGAGGTGCTTTAACATCATATGGTCTATTACTGAGAGATCTTAAGTGTTATGCTTGTTAGAAACAGCCTTGGCAGGAAAAACAACAGCTCATGGACTCTGCTACCTGCCTGTGGAGGCTTCAGTGTGAAGTCTTATGCTTATGTTTTAAAGGGAAGGTTCTGGTTTGTATTGCCTTTGAAAATGATTGATTCAGCTAATATCTGTTCTAATCCTTGGTAGTATCATAATTAAACTATGTCATATAGTACTTTTGGACTGTGACCACTTGCAAATCTAACACTAAAGAAGACTATATTACCAAAGGTGAAATGATATTCTATGAACAACTTCAATTTAGGTCTTCATTAAGGCTCAAACACCAGTGATTCTGAACAGATGCCTAAGCAACTTCAGCTGAGTCCTCTCAATGTGGAGGAGCAGTGGCTCTATCCTAAGCTCCAACAGATGACCTCTCTAATCAAGCAACAAGCCTCCCTGTGTAAGAAACTAGCTTCTACCACTTGTATATGGGATCATGTTACTTTCAGTAATCCAGAGTTTATAGGTGTTTAATGGCCAGAAAATTGAGAGCTTTGATTTTTTTGGGGGATGCACAATATATCGGCATTAACATCGGTATCGGCCGATTTGCCAAATTTTCAACATGTCGGTATCGGCCCGATGTGTAAAAGTGGGCCGATATTAACGACCGATATTTGACAGTACAGTAAACGTTTTCTCACATTTCTCTCTCGTTTAAAAACTCAAACATTCGTAGATTCGGAGAAGTGTGCGCACGGACACGTGAGGACACGTGTGCTCATCGTGCTCAAATCCGTGACCGCGCGTCCCACCCGGGGCTGCGAGCAAACCGCGGTCCCGAGGAGGAGGCACGCAGTCCGAGCACATCAAACCTCAACATAAACGAACGCAAGAGCCGCACAAAACCAGGCAAAGAGCCGCACGCTGTAGTTTAATCCTGGTTTAGACCTGGTCCAGTCCTGGTTTAGTTCAGGTTTAGTCCAGGTTTAGACCTGGTTTAGACCTGGTTTAGACCTGGTTTAGACCTGGTCTAGACCTGGTTTAGTCCGCGTTTAGTCCTGGTCTAGTCCCGGTCTGGTCCTGCTCTGGTCCTGGTCTAGTTCTAGTCTGGTCCCGGTCCCCTCTCCAGCATCCCCCATCTATAACATTAATCAGCAAAGGTCCCTTAGCCAATCAGGAAGCAGAACACAATGTCACACTATAAAAAAAAAAAAAAAAATTATTGAAAAAATAAAAAAAACAGGAGTCAAAACACGTTTTGAAAATAAAAGAAGACATTCAAAAAATAATTTTGCATGATTTTCAGTCTGTATAAAATGTTATCTCAGAATTAAAAATAAATAAATATCGGTATCAGCTAATATCGGTATCGGCTGATAACAGCAACATTAATATTGGATATCGGTATCGGCTAAAATTTTCACATGAGTGCATCCCTAGTTTTTTGTTTGTTTGTTTGTTTGTTTGTTTGTTTTTTTGGCACAGCTATTTCTTCTTTTATGTCTTTTTAAAATAAAAAGGGCAGTAATATTTAATTTAAAAGCTACATACATAAAATTATGAATGGACATGGACAAAAAAACTTCAGCAATATTCAGACACAGCTGTTTTTTTTTTTCAAACCATCCCGTCGATGTGACTGATATTGTTGTCAATTGTGTTCAGTGACATGCTCAAATAAAGCCTTCAATCTTCTTTGTTTCTCTTCTTCCTGTCTATCATCTCAAGGTTTGTTATTCGATTTGAAGGAAAAAAGCGCTTGGAAAATTCTTCAGAGATTTAAATCCTCATTTCCGATGGTGTCCTAGAAACATAAATCTCATTATCATTCCTACATCAACACAGCCATCTGCAGATAACACAAAATTATGTGTAAAGTTATTTAAAAATAACATATTGAAAAAGCCAAACATGGAAACATGCATATGTATGGATCTCCATTGGATGAAGCTCATGCTGGGATATGAAGTAAATATTGTTATTTAGAATGAAATGTAAGCTTACTACTTTAGCTATTTTAATTACTTTTTTCAATTGCTTTGACATTAAGTCTAAATTTCAACACAAATTCAAAAACTTACCATTCATGGAGCAAATACGGCTGTCATGTTGGCATAACCTTTTGTTCATTTTCAAGCATTAACTCTCATTTGAACATAGATCACCACAGTAGCATTCTATGTGCACATGCTATAGTCTGTGTACCTAAATACTTCACACTCTAATCACAGTCCATCAACCAAAGACACAAACCTGTGTGAACCAGATTTTCATGTAGAGACTCTGAAGTCCAAGTCTGACACACCAAGTCTGACCAATTGCTTAAAAGGACAAATTTGAAAATGTAGCTTTTTTGTGACCTAAATGATAAGATTTGAGACATATTTACAGTATTTACCCCATTCTCAAACCATCAGAAACAGTGTGATACTGGTCCTGCAGGTCTCTGATTCCCTCACAGATTCTAAAAGTGTGGGAGAATTCTCCAGCCAGTGTCTTCATGATGCTTAGATACATTTATAAATCTGATGACTTTTGACCACAAAGTGTCCTTTTATGTCTTTTTGTTCACAACAGAAGTCACTTGTTCATACGCTTCATGTGTAATAATTATTCTCTAGTGGTGACAGGGATAATTATATCTCTACAATATTCTGTATTTATATTTCTGAGCTAAATCCTTATTAACCAGCTTGTCAAGGGTTTAATTTCATTTCCTCTTTTGATGAATGTGAAATCATTGGGGATGGAAACAGCGGATGTCTTTTTGAAACCCCATCCCGCAGAGACCCTGATGACCTCAAAGTGATAATAGTTATAGCAGTGTTCACTTGATCACACAACATACATGGACATAAGGGGCTCTTATTGTTTGCTGCTATAGATACTGATGGTGTTTTAGAGGTTAATTTGTTTATGTTTGCTCTGGTCAGCCTATTCACAACTGTAGACTCAAAGGGAATGTAACAGCTGTGAATGAATACACTAGATGAATGGTAAAAGGTGTTCATTGTTCATTGTCTAATTTGAACATCATGTTTTTGTATTTTCCATTTCACTCTCTTATAACTGGATCAGCGATTATCACTTTTTGCACACTTTTTGATCACACTGTAATGGAAAACAAGTTAACACATATGTGACAATGCTCATCTTTATACTGATGCTAATGCAGTGTATTGATTTTGTTACCATACTATTTTATTGTGTATTGTGACTAGCAGCTCTGAGGCAAATACACAGGACAGATTGGAGGTGGGGGTATGTAAGTAATGTGTTATATTTCTGTATTTAATATTGACAGGCTTAAATGTACTGTTTGTGCAGGTTGTCTAATACCTCAGTTGTGTGTAGAATCCCTCAGTCGTCCACCTATTTGTTTACAGTTCCTGTTAGTTAGGTAAGCCTATTCAATATATCTAACTAACAGAAACTGTAAACAAATAGGTGTGATTGTTTTTATAGTAATTTCATTGTAGTTAGCTCCTCCCTGCAGGCAGATATAAGCAGTGTCCACCAGCACTCTAGCCAGAACTGAAGAAGCAGCTTGGATGAGCTGCGAAACGTATTCAACTAATACACTTTTTTCCAGTTGACAAATTGAAATTCTCCTTTTGCCAAGTTTAGAGTGAAGATGGAGCTAACTACATGGAAGCTAACATACCAAGTTTAACAGAAACTGTAAACAAACAGGTGTTAGTTTCAGTGTAATATCAGTGTAGTCCTCTCCTCAGATAGATATAAGATATAAGAAGCTTTGATATCTGTCTCTATTTATTTTTTTTAATAAAGATTTATATCAGTCTAGTCCCCACACTCTCCGTTGTGTCTCAAGTCTGGCCGAGCGTGATCGTGCCCTCAAATTAGTTTTTGTGAAATGAAGGAGCTCACTGGTCACCTATCATTCACAAATCTAATCAAATTCATCTCACCTCAGATTAACAGGGTTTTGCGCTTTACTCATTGATTCTGCAGAAATCAGGGATATTTTTGTGATTTTTTTTTTCCCCTTTATTTTTTCAGATACGGAGTATGCCTGTCCCTGATTGGCTAATCCACCTGTCAATTATCCAATTTGAAAAGGGGGAAATTCAGCGATGAACGGGTTTCACTTCTTAGTAAAGTATTGACAAAGTGTGTATTCTGGGCCCCAGGCAAGAAGCAGCTTGGATAAGTTTGTAAACTTTTGTCCAGTTGACAGAATTGAATTTTTCATTTGCTATGTTTGCACAGGCTTATATTAGACTTAGACAAACTTTATTGATCCACAAGGGATTTTTTTTAATTTTTTTATAAAGGTTATGTGTAAGTTTTGTGAGAAACTACAAAGCAATGCACAGATTCAATACCATAGTCCATAACCACCAACTACCAACTTATCAAGAAACACTAGATTTAATGATGAACTGTTTTTCTATCGGCTCCCGTCACACCTACAAGATCAGTTTTGGCACCACAGTCTATTTGGGTGATAAAGAATGTGAATGGCACATGGTACAGTGTGTCAGTGCTAATTAGAAATTCTCACTGTAACAAAATGTTTGGCAGTGGAACATGTGCTAATGACATCCTATAGCTGGCAATATGGTAAAGGTCCCATGGCATGAAATTTTCACTTTCTGAGGTTTTTGAACGTTAATGTGAGCTCCCCTACCCTGATAGCCCCCCCCCATGGTTAAAAGTTGCAAAATGTCTAAACTGAGCATTTGCGATCCTTTTCTGCGTTACAAAAAATTGTAGCTCAAACGGACGATTTTGAACAAGGCACCTTATTGACGTCAGATCGAAAAAAGAAATGCAAATGCAGTTCCACCCCCGTCTGTCTGTACTCAGCGTCTCTGTAAATCACGCCCAGAGAGTTTGGACTGCGAATGCGCTAGGCAATGCGAAATGCGTTTTTTTATCTGCCTGGAGGCACGTCCGAGTGTTTCTAGGCTCGGAAGACCTTTATCTGAGCCTCTGGACCTTTGAACAGCAGTGGTTTAATTTTATTTTCTGTGGAAATGTGTTTATTTTTCAATGGAACGCTTCAAATCTCTCCCCCCGTGCAAAAACACGGAAATGGATAAGCTGAGAGCTGAGAAGGAGAGCGGAGAGTTTGGCCACGGCCCCACCCTCTACTATAGGCCAGCTCTTTTCTCCTCATTTGCATTCAAGCAACAACGCCCATAATGGCCTGTTCAGAGAGAGAAAAATTACTCTTTCTCATCTTATCTCTGTTTCTCATGCACTGAGTGTTGATTTTGAAGAAGGATTCATTTACAGTATTAGGGAACCATTAAGGAGCCATATAAAAGCATCAAGAAGTAGCATGTCATGGGATCTTAAATGGAAGAAATTACTTTATACCTTTTTCGTCAAGTGAATGACCTGTGAACTGGTGGTAGTAGTAGTAGTAGTAGTAGTAGTAATAATAGTAGTACTAGTCATCAAAATGGACTATCCCAATACTAATAAATATCATTTGATATATTGCCAGCTTCTTAAATATCATCTTTTGCTTAATTTTCAGTTCTTTCATGTTCCTCGGACACTGAAGAATAGTTTGGTTTGCTTAAAGATGTGATCCTAAGTAAGTTATTATTTTTGCTAAAGTACATTCATCCGTTGGCATCATCATGTTTCTTTTGGTTAATTCAGGCACTTTGACTTTGACTTTCACCTAAACCACAACTTTGCTCTGTGATTGGTCTGACCTTTGTGGTATTGGTGGCTTGGGCCCAAATACAATCACAGAAGCAGGAGAAGATGGATTCTCATGGGTTTGTTAACTCCCAAATATTGCAGGAATTCTTGCTGTGCCAGTGCAAGTTAAACAAACTGCATTAGAATAAAAAACAGATCGGGTTATAAATACAAACATCATCAGTGACAACAGCTGATTCAACACCACTTGTTATAGTTTGAGGGAATAAATCTGCAGTAAATCTGGTCAATACTTATGAGTCTCCAACTGGAAAAGCCTTGGCATTTGAATACATAACTAGTCCTCTATGCAAACATTGGCCACATGCAACCGTGATGAGCACAAAGAGGATGTTCGGATTGGCACACTGGCTTTTTTAATTATGAGTCCTGATACTGGACAAATACAGAAATAATCATTTAGCTATTTTCTGTATTTTTCCTTCATCCAAACCTTTGGAAGCTAGTTTGTTTCCTGGTGTTTTTTTTCCTGAGGGCTGTTTCCTAGCTGATGGCACACCTACAGAGAACATGCTGGGACAAAGCTCATTTGGAAGAGTGTGTGTCCATGTTGTGCACTGTAGTTTCACTTCACACTAATATAATGCAATGTGGATGGGGTTTTGTTATTTCCACTGGCCTGGCAGGTGGTATTGTTCTGCATTGCTGAATTGCCCGACCTCTTGTTTCGTCTTGACCTTTAAAGGGTCTCAGATATTTAGCCCAGTGAAAACTTCATAAAGGAGCTTGAGTGAATGCTCTAGTATAAATATATCATAGCTATAAATGTGTAGTGACACTGTTAACTGTGTGAGTAAAGGTTATGCTATAGTGTTAAGTAAATCGTTACCAAGCAAGCAGCATCTGGCACGTTTGAAAAATACAGGGAATTCAACATATTTCCAATTAGAGAGTCACACTTATCTAACCTTTTCTAAGCCTGTGGCCTGCAGGTCACTCAAGTATTATATTGCATTTGTTAACACAGGGCTTAGCCGATATTCATTCACTCATATGCAGGTGTGATGAGCAATTATTATGAAATAGGCTATTCTATTCTGTGTTCAAAGAATCACACACCACTTACCCTTCAAGAACAGGCTGTGTCCGAATATCTACACTCTTCAATGCATAAGACATCTAGTGGTGACGTCATTTTGTAGCACTGAGAAAGAGTAGTGCACTTCAATTTTCCTACAATACACTGCAACGAAGTGTCAAATGATCCAGCAAGTAGCAGTTTCTCTATTTTTATGTCTTTCTTTTGTCTTTTTCTTTTAATGTCATGTCATGTCTGTATCTTAATGTGTTAATTGTACTGACCCCTGCTCCAAGCCAAATTTCTCTCTGAGGATACGAAAATAACCTGATGGTTACTAGACTGGTCATGGTAGACAGCACTGGCAGCTGAATGAATTGTCATGGGGGGAGAAAAAAGTTGTCTTAGGTAATATCTTAATAGCAAATATGATGTCAATTTGACATCATGTTTGAGTCTGGTGATGATGTATGTACTGAAAAACGGTCTCCATCTATGACAGAACAATCCTGGGAAAAATGCAAACACATACTCTGTGAGGTTCAGTGACAAAAGAACTTGTTACAAGGGATAACTGAAACAAGTCTGAATGAAACTAAATACAGCTCTGAAAAAAAAAAAGAGAGACCACTGCATTTTTACCTGAGATCAGCATCTCTACAGCGCTCTCAAGTCTCACGCTTTGAGAGTGTGACACACGCATTTCAACAAGTTCACACGCTCACACGCCACACATGGTATTTCTCACGCTGAAATTTTGTTAAGCAATTCAAAACTCTAGCCACTGGTCACAGCGCTTCTGTACCCAGAAAATCAGTCTGTTTGGCTCAGAAGAGTTAGTTATCCAAGCACTGCGCACCTTCTCATCCCGCCCCGCTCCCCCCCCAAAAATCTCACTCCAACCAAACTTCAAAACTTGAGAGCCCCTGATCTCAACAAATACAAAGCTGAGCTACTTCAGTTCTTGCACCAGGAGTGGAATAAAGTCACCCAAGAACAATGTGAAAGACTTGTGGGGAGCATGCCAAGATGCGTGAAAGCTGTGATTAAAAATAAGGGTTCTTGCACCAAATATTGATTTTTATGAACTCTTCTTAAGTGTAAACATTAGTATTATGTTAAAATAAATTTGATCTTGTTTCTTTGCATTGTTTGAGGTCAGAAAACATGTATCTATTTTTTGTTATTTTGACCATTTGTCATTTCCTGCAAATAAATGCTCTAAACGATAATATTTCATTTGGAATTTGGGGGAAATGTTGTCAGTAGTTTATAGACTCAAACTAAAATGTTCCTTTTGCCCAAACACATACCTATAAGTAAAACTGATAATTTTGCAGTGGTCTCTTTTTTTTTTTTAATGCAGGACTATGTTTGTAGTGTGCGTGGGGGTCAGGGGATAGTATGGACATTTGGATGTATGTAGTGAGATATCCATAAATCTAAGAAGAAAAAAAAGAAGTCATGCAATGCACAAGACCTCAGCCATACTTTTAACACAGTGGAGATGAAACTAATGCAGCTGTTTTGCCCCGAGACAATCTCCTATTCACTGCTCAGTCTAAATTATTATGTCCCCACTTCATAAAACAGGCCTGGGGCAAAAGAACTCATCTGTGATTTGTCTGTGTTTATTATTATCATCTCAATAATACTAAATTTTTCTCATGCTCTGACCTAATTTAGTGGCACAATGATATAAGAATTACAAGGGAAGTGCGATAAAATATCCTGTACAGTCATGTGCATTTCTAGCCTAAAATGTTTGGAAAATTAATTATTGTGTATAGCCTAGAAGTACCAAATTCAATATCTGCTTTTGTTAGCCTTACTTTTGTTGACATACTGTAATGATATGACTAGGGACACTTGAAACTGATTGGCCCTTGGTATTTGCATAGGATCACATTCATAGTTTCTCACAAAGCATTTAAAGCTTGAGTTTATTTGAAGTGACTAAATGGTTTGTGTATTTATTGAATTATAATCTCATATTATCCATAGGAGTAATGAAGCTTCGCCGGTCCCTGCCACCCTCGGGGCAGCAGATGTTTCACAGGCCAGATGGTGTCTTTCTTATTGGGAGGAGTTCATTCCCTTGCCAATAGTGTAATTCCTACATTTGTTTTGTTCGTCTTTTTACATCAAATTATGTAACACTTCCACAGAACCAATTTCGGGTTAACCACTTGTAGCAGACGGGTGTTGGCTGTTACTAATTCATGAACCCTTCCATGTTTGAGAATACAATACATAAAGTGCCTAAACCTGCATGTCGGAATGAATCCAGGCCTGGTTATACTTGGGTTGGAGACCATTGGAAAAACCAGGTGCCACACTGGGGCAGCAGCGAATCTAGTGGAAACTGTTGTGTTTTATGACACTATATTGCTTAGTGTGAATGTGGTGCATGTGTGTATGTGAGAGAGTTATTGGTTGTGGTCTGAAACACACAGATTATTTTGCTTTCATCAGTCTGTCCCAGGGCAGCTGTGGCTACAGCAGTAGCTTCACACTGCAGAGTTAGAAGTGAATAGTCGAAAAAGCTCTATATAAATCAAATGCACTAAATACTATATAAATCAAATGCACTAAATACTGAAATGATAAATTTTACATTACATGAAAGATTTAGCATTATGATGTCATAAAATAGCAACTTATTCAATACATATACATTTTCATCCTGTAATATTACAGTACTGCAGGACCAATTTTGAATCCATTATCCAAGAATATCCTATTTTTTATATAGGTGGTCCCTCGTTTATCGCGGGGGTTACGTTCTAAAAATAACCTGCAATAAGTGAAATCCGAGAAGTAGGACAACTTTATATTTTACAATTATTATACATGTTTTAAGGCTGTAAACACCTCACCACACACCTTATACACTTTTCTCAGACTGCAATTAAGGTTTTCTCACATTTCTCTCTCATTTAAACACTCCAACAAAATATGCATTAAAGGGTGATGGGTGTATTTCACAATTCCTCTGATTGTGCCTCTTCGTCCTGGCGCCGCTCTGCCTTGGAGCAGGCGTCTTTTTCCGAGTGTGCTCTTTTTTGGGGGGGGAGGCCAGAAGATTCTTATAAACACCTTCGATTATCTTTGAGAATGTTTCGTCGACATTGTGGGTTTTGTTGGGGAGAAAACTTGTAAACATACAGCACTTCAGAGTCACACTGCAAGCGATCCAACATCTATATACATCTGGGAGTCCTGTTGGATGCGCGAGGGGCGCAGAGACATGAGTCACTGGATCCGTAGGAAGCAGCTCTTTTTGGGTCTGGTGAAGTCAGTGCTGAGTCTGTCCCTGTTCTTCGCATCCTTCCTCATGCTCCACCGGCTTGCGGAGAAGAACGCACTGGGGCTGAAAACGGGCGGCCCCAGAACCTGGTGCAGCTCGGATTGCTTGTCATTCAAACACAGTGTGAGCACAGAGGGACCCATGGAGCAGGGCACACCGCGCTCAACCAACGGCACTGCCACGTCTTGGGACGCAATGGGCATTAACCTCCCGGAGAAGTGTGCGCGCGGACACGTGCACCTGCTCATCGTGGTCAAATCCGTGATAAAGCAGCATGACTGGCGCGAGGCAGTGCGTCTCACCTGGGGCCACGAGACCGAGGTCAGCAGTGTCCGGACCATGTTTCTTCTTGGGACCGTGTCCACAGCTAACGACCGAATACCTAGCGAGTGGGCCGCAGCAATGCGGTTGCAGGGCCGCTCTCGAGCCGCATGCGGCGCTTTCGTTCATATCGAAGTTTGTTTTTATGATGTGCGTGTTTGCTTCACGGCTCGGACTGCGTCGTTAGCTGTGGATGCAGTCCCGAGAAGAAACACGGTCTGGACACTGCCGGCCTCAGTCTCGTACTCGTGGCCCCAGGTGAGATGCACGGCCGCGGCCCCTCTGGCATGTGCACAAATGACAGACCACCCAGTCACTGATCAGGACGCAGAACACAATAATATACTAATATTATACACAATATTTTACTAATATTAATACACTATACAAAAAAATTGGAATGGACCACTGTATAATAAAAAAGAAAAGGATATTCTTGGATAATTTAAGATTTCTTTTGTTGTTTGTTTTTCACATTTAATTTAATGGAAAATTTGGTGGAAGGAGTGCATTTGACTTCTCAAGAAAAAAAGGACGACAATTTCAGGATGAATCAAGTTACCAAATAAGTGTTTATTTTGTGTGTGTGTGTGTGTGTGTGTTTGCTTTTTTCCTTTTCTTTTCTGGAATAATGTGCAATCTTCTTAATTTCTTTTCAGAATATGAGCAGTATTGACAATTGTGTAACCCATTTAACACATTTTATTATGCAGCGCCCTCATTTATTACTGTTCTATGTAAAGATGTTGCCCTTGTTCTCACCTGTACCACCTACAGTTCAGGCTTATAGACGCGGTGGGCACCTGGGACTGCGTTTCCAGGCAGGAGGTGTAATGAAATGAAATCAGCTGTCTCAGTGGTATTGTTTTACAGTTTGTATTGCAGAAAGAAAAAAAAAAGTGGTATACTAAAACAAGCTATTTTTACCCAACAAGGAGTCAATTTCTGAGAAGCCTCTGGCACCTCAACACAAGTGTTTTTGGTTTGAATAGATGGACGAAATTAGAATACACTCAAGAATAATATATTGTTGTAAACCTAGGACTATTATCTGCCTCTTGGCCAGGTCGCCATTGTAAATGAGAACTGGTTCTCAATTGGTTTACCTGGATAAATAAAGGTTAAATACAAAATAAATAAATAAATATCTGAGCAAGTGCTAGGTCAGCTATTGTGAGTGGGTTTTTGAAGTAGTAATAACAATCAATACATGGATAGACAAGGGGAAAATAAGGCTGGACATCAAGACCTGTTTCTAATTGGTTTCTTTGACCCCAGAAGTCTGGAAATTCACCTTGATGCAGCCTGCAGCAACAGAATCATTATTCAGGATGCAAGTGGTTTTTATCAATGTATTTCAGATTTTTCTCGTCACTCTGTGATTTTGGCCCTAAGGTGTAAGCGGGGGAGAGTTATTTGGCCAGAAAAAAGTGATTCTGTAAAACATCTCCACTAAAAGCTGAAATAAAAGTGTGTGTGTGTGTGTGTGTGTGTGTGGGTGTGTGTGTGTGTGTGTGTGTGGGTGTGTGTGTGGGTGTGTGTGTGTGTGTGTGTGTGTGTGTGTGTGTGTGTGTGTGTGTGTGTGCGTGCGTGCGAGTGTGTGTGTTTTCTTTCCTTTTTGCTGCTTTTTTAAGTAATGGAAATATATGGTTAATTTCTGTTTCATTCATAGAATGATTCGCAGAAGATGAACATTGACTGAGACTTTTTAATTGATGGTGATAATTGTGTATTATTTTGTCAGTGGGTCAGTCTGAAATAAAGAAATTATTATTTTTTTAAATTGTTTTTATTGTAAGCCATTATTTCACACCCCTCCTTGGACCATCACCTTAACGTGGTGGGGGAGTGAGTGCCCGGATGATCCTGGGAGCTATGTTGACGGGGGCTTCATGCCCCTGGTAGGGTCACCCAAGGCAAACAAGTCCTGTTTCCCACCCAGTGCCAGTCACGTCGCCCAGTTTTGGATTACTGGGGCCCCACCCTGGAGCCAGGCCAGGGGTGGGTGCTCGACGGCGAGCGTCTGGTAGCTAGGCCTTCCCCCACAGGGCCCAGCCAGGCACAGCGCGAAGGACCAACATGGGACCTTCCTCCCGTGGACCCACCACCCACAGGAGGATCCATAGGGGGCCGGTGCGAGGAGATTTGGGAGGCAGTCGAAGGCAGGGGCCTCAACCACTGGATCTCCGGACATGGAGACGGGTCTGGGGTGAAGGAAGTCTGTGAGTCCCTGCTTAGACTGTTGCCCCCGCTACCCGGCCCCGGATAAGCAGAAGAAAATGGATGGATGGATGGATGGCATTATTTCACAAGCCAGTGCATTGATTAGATGCCTAGATATTGTTTTTGTAGCAGCAGGTGATGATACGTTGTTGAGAGAAGCCAAATGAAAATGTGGATAATGTACCCCTGACAGCCTCCTCTAAAGGAGCACTATGTAACTTTTCTAATGAAGGGTCCGCCACTTGCTTGTCTCCATAGAAATGTTTGTCTAATTCCACAGTATAGATTAAACCTATAGATAAACCTATAGATAAATCTATTACAACGGAGACAAGCAGGTTAATGCAATACACTACATTACAATTCACATCAGTGGAAAGTCGCCAGAAGGAATTACAGAATTTTTGAGCAACAAAATGAATGTAATGAATAAATGCTGGATGGATATATTTATCATTGAACAAAGCAATAACATCTCCATGGAGACAAGTAGGTAGTGGACTCTCCAGCAAAAAAGTTGTGCAGTGCTACAACTTTATGCATTTATTTATTTTATTTTTTTCCTTGATTTTTTTTTGCTTTTCTGCACTTTCACTATCCATTTTGCCAGTATATCTCACAATAAAATAAAAATGTCAACAGTACAGCTGCCTCAGGATGTGTGTCATACTCCTTCTTCCTTCTCTCCCCATCACAGCTGACACCTCACTACCACTGGAAACAATTAGATATCTATGGAAACTTCTGCCATTCATTCCCTGCTCCATCAATGCACCTCTTTTGGTGTCTGTCACTGCTCGGTATATTCTTGTGCCGAATGCCTATAGACATTGTGGAGCATATCACACTCACCTAGCTATTTTTTCCTCTTTCTTTTCTTTTATTCTCCAAATGTCCTTGTTCTGTCATCTAATTATTCTACCTACCATTGTTATGCTGATGACACCCAGGCTAACCTTTCCGTTCCCTCTGGCAGTACACAGCGCGCGGTATTCATTTGTGCGTGCTACGTTGACATCTCGGTATGGATGCCTGCCCACCTCAAGCTTCAGCCTTGACAAGCTCTGAACTCAAGGCTCTAAGCTAGCCCCCACCCTCTCCCCTCATCACAGCTAACAACACTACAGTGACCCCTGCCGCACATCAACCATTTCCTGCACCAATCTTGACAACCATCTGCTATCGTTCAAACAATCACCATCGCTGCTACTACTCACAGAGATGTCATATATGGAGTGTAAGGATACGATGCATAACAGTATGAAACAGAACAATACAAAGTGCTATTTGACAATTATGGAATACGGAATGTTAGAATAACAATACAGTGAATTTTTGAGAAAAAAAACAAACAATACAAAGAACTAACACAAAGGCCCTGAATGGAATAATGAACACAATAAAAGAGTCCAAAGCTTTTTGGGGGTTTACCAGAAGATTCAAAACCGATCTATCCATCCATTTTCTTCTGCTTATCTGGGGCCAGATCGTGGGGGCAACAGTCTAAGCAGGGACTCCCAGACTTCCTTCATCCATCTCCTCCGGGGGGACCCCAAGGCGTTCCCAGGCCAGCCGAGAGACATAGACCGTCCACCGTGTCCTGGGCCTCCTCCCGGTGGGACATGCCCGGAACACCTTCACCTCCTGGAGACGTCCAGGAGGAGCATCCGGAACAGATGCCCGAGCCACCTCACACTCCACTCCCACTGCATATTGAATAGGCTTACCTAACTAACAGAAACTGTAAACAAATAGGTGTGATAGTTTCATGGTAATTTCATTGGAGTTAGCTCCTCCCTTCAGGGAATTATAAGCAGTGTCCACCAGCACTCTAGCCAGAACTGAATAAGTAGCTTGGATGAGCGAAACGAAACGTATTTAACCAAATAAACTTTTGTCCAGTTGACAAAATGAATTTCTCCTTTTGCCATGGATTCTACCTGGATGACTGAGGGATTCTATACACATAATTTGTGAATGGCTTTAAAAAAAAAAAAAAAAAGTTAATTCAATTAAACAACCATTTGTTGGGTGGTTTTTGCTTCTCACACTCTTGGTTTGCTTTCTGGTCATCTATATCAAAATCACTTAAAGGCAAAGTAACGTTATTTTACAATCTGAGCCTTCTTTCGGTAATAAAACAAGTCGTTTGACTCACCCATATCACGTTCGTGTCATTTGGAGCTGTTTGAAGAAAGTTATGTTGTAGCGTATCCGTTAGCATTTGTATTCGGGGCATTACTTTACGGTCTCCAAATAACACAAACTTTAGCACTTTTCAAATCATAGAAGCCCGATGTCTTAATGTAAGAAATCGTTTGAAGCAAAAGTGGCCTGTAATCCGAGATTTATCCATAGTTTTCAGCTTTGCGTTTCATGTTTGGGGCCCAGGAGCAGTCCGCGCATGCGCACTGGCGTCCTCATCTACTCGAAACTATGGCTAAATCTCGGATTACAGGCCACTTTTGCTTCAAACGATTTCTTACATTAAGACATCGGGCTTCTATGATTTGAAAAGTGCTAAAGTTTGTGTTATTTGGACACCGCAAAGTAATGCCCCGAGCAAATGATACAGCACCATGTTAACAGATACGGGATCATTAGTAGAACAGAACGGCTCAACATAAGTTCTGCGATACTGCTCCAATTGACAGAAAAATGCTATGGGTGAGTAAAACTACTTGTTTTATTGCCGAAAGAAGGCTCAGATTGTAAAAAAACTTAAATTTGCCTTTAAACATTAAAAAAAAAAAAAAAAAACGGCAGGCAGTTCTAATTGCAGAATAAGAATGCATTTATTGACTGTCCACACTGACAAACAATAAAGCAATTTCCCGGGAAATATAACAAAGAATCCTTTGCATTTGACCCATCCTTCCATCCTTCAATGCTGCTGGGGCATTCCTCAAGAAAAGTGGCCTCGGGACCATCTCCATCTCCATGATCTTGTTGCTATACTTGGTCAGGATTACCTTAGCTGGAGGACTGTACCTGTGGTGCATGTTTTGTGTCAGTGTCAATAAGGAAACACAGATACCAGGAGAAAACCCACCTAGACATAAGGAGAACATGCAAACGCTACACAGAAAGGCCCAGTGACCTGGAGATTGAACAATGTTATTAAATGCTTAAAAGCCTCTGTCGTCTGTTTTTTACTCAGTGTAAAGCATTCAGTTATTATTGTGCAGCTGTATAAACACACATTTATGGCGGGTGCTGGCCCATTGCTGGTGCTCCTTCTCATGGCTCAGCAGCTCCGGTCTGACGTCTCTGTGTGGGGGTCGGGGAGGGTTGAAAGCCTTCTGCTGCATCAGGGCCTGGTCTGATACAATCCTCCATTTACCTTTTGCCCTGCAGCGATAAGAGAAAGAGAATGAGGTCAAAGCTGAGGCCCCAGCACGGCACTAAATGGAACATGTGCAACAGAACACATAAAGATGCAGGCGAAAGTTGGAGCTTTTGACAAGGTTATGAACTTTACTGCAACATTTCTTTTTCAAAATAAATCTAAAAAAGAAAAATAACTGAAAAACTGTTTACAAGAGTCTTTAATACATTTACTCAGAATATGAACTCCAGTCACAGTGTGAGAAAGTTTAGATGGAGATTGGTGTTGAAGTTTAAATTTATGGTGACATAGGGTGCGTTCACATTTGTACTTGTATAGACTTTAAACAAAAAGATGTTCATTTTGTTTTCTTATGTACTTTAAAGATCCCATGACATGGTACTTCTTGATGCTTTTATATGGCTCCTTAATGGTTTCCTAATACTGTAAATGAATCCTTCTTCAAAATCAACACTCAAAATCAACACAAAATCAACACAATCAACACTGCATGAGAAACAGAGATAAGATGAGAAAGAGTATTTTTTCTCTCTCTGGAACACTCCATAATGGGCCTTGTTGCTTGAATGCAAATGAGGAGAAAAGAGCTGGCCAATAGTAGAGGGTGGGGGCGTGGCCAAACTGCTTTCGGCTCTGAGCCCTCAGCTGATCCATTTCTTTGTTTTTGCACGGGGGGAGAGATTTGAAGCGTTCCATTGAAAAATAAACACATTTCCACATAAAATAAAATTAAACCACTGCTGTTCAAAGGTCCAGAGGCTCAGATAAAGGACTTCTGAGCCTAGAAACACTCGGACGTGCCTCCAGGCAAATAAAAAAACGCATTTCGCATTGCCTAGCGCATTCGCAGTCCAAACTCTCTGGGCGTGATTTACAGAGACGCTGAGTAGAGACAGACGGGGGTGGAACTGCATTTGCATTTCTTTTTTCGATCTGACGTCGATAAGGTGCCTTGTTCAAAATCGCCCGTTTGAGCTCCGATTTTTTGTAACGCAGAAAAGGATCGCAAATGCTCAGTTTAGACATTTCACAACTTTTAACCATGGGGGGGGTAACATGTATTTACCTTGTTGTAGACCAGTGACAGTTCTGAAGACCGCTTGCAGTTAGCACTTGAAACATGTCAACAAGGTAAATACACTGTCTTGTCTTTTAAAAAGAACCCAAGAAGTTATTGTATAGACCTTGTTTGAGCCCATTGTAATTCTGATGTAAACTTGATTTGGTCATGTTGTAGTCTTGGTTTGGCCCAGTTTGGTCCAGAGTTCGTTTAGTTCCAGTCTTAAGGTGGTGTTTGTAGAAGTGTGATGGCAGGCATAAGTTTATTACAATGAAATACATCTGTACTGCCAATTCTGAACCTTGATAATGATCCCATGCTCTGAGGAGGTAGTAGATGATTTACTGCTTTGGTGAACCCAGAAGGAAAAACCCCAAAGGAAGCATGATTTTTTAATTAAGTCAATTTTAAAACATTAATTCACTTCTAAGGTCTTTTCATCAATCACCATGGCTGCTTTAAAGACATCCCCTGACATTCGGATAACATGCACAAATGCACACAGCAAAGTTAGTGCAGGTTCATCACCTCACTCCAGTTTAGCAGCTCTGGGTGTTATTTCTTCATTACAGCGGCACACTGTAGCTCACACCTCTGCTATGGGGGGCAGCCATGTGAGAAGGTGTGCACTTTATGAGTTGGATGGGGTAGAGATTCTGAAGGGAAGAGAGGGATGCTTTTTTAGGTTTTGCATGTCTTTCAGGTAAAAATGACGACAATTGTCCCAATAACAAATTTTGAAGCAAGAGCTGTAACAAATAGTAACAAATTTGCCATAGAAGTTAGCTATTCAGACTTCTACAGCTCAAATAGTATTGCATTATAACAAAAAATGTCCCCCCTTTTACAAAGAAAATGTACTCACAATAAATATTAAATATTGGAGTGGTTGGCTGCTTTTGTGGCTACCGGGCTTATACACTGAGTAGCTTTTGAAACTTTTAAATTTATTAGCTCAGTTTTTAACATCACATCATGAGATTTTAACCAAGCAAAAGAACACAAGTAAGGGACTGTTGGATTTTGTGAAATTAGCTGGGTTTTTTTGTTTTGTTTTGTTTTGTTTCGTTTCCCTTATCCATGAAGGCAGTTTGAGGAGAGAAGACAGTGCAAGAGGCTAGCTAAAGAGCTAGCTATGGACATTTGAGATGTTACACGCTTTTTTATACTATATGTGGCAGAAGACCTTCCAGAGGAAATTCTTTGAGGCAGTGAACCATTTCATCACCATCCAAAACACCATAGTGGAGTAAAAGTGAGCCCTTTCCTGTTGTGTTCATCTGGCTCCCCCTGAAGGCTGCTCTGACACTTTTGGCTCTTTCTCTCCTCAAACTGCCCTGGCACAGGATTTGCTGACCTTACCTGACTTTGACTGAGACACAAAGGCAACTGAGAAGCGCAGTGTATATGTTGCTGCAGCAAAACATCCCTCGAAACAATAGCTTTTCTCTCTCTTTCTCTCTCAGCCCCCAAATACATAGTTCCAGGTATCATATATTTACAGTAACAATAAGTATCATCAATACCTTGGATGGCTATGTTATCTGTGACTGAAGAGCATGAGCACACTGAGCACACGCAGGAGCTCTATGATTGAATAGACTGCACACATCATGTTACTGTAATCTTTATTTCGTTAAAGGCACTCAACACAAAATGATATAGTTAAAGTGACAAGTTTTAAGATAAGGAACATTTAGAATCAAATAAAAGTAATCATCAAAATGAAAAACCCAGAAAAGCATTCAAATAGTCCCATGTTTGATGACCATAGCCCTTTCTTAGTATTTCCATAAGCAATATTGTTTTCTATCAGTTCGATGTTCCTTTCTATGAGCCAATGTGACATCAAAAAGCAATACATTTGGTTCCAAGACACTCTAATTTCTTGTGTTGTCTGGCTGCATCAGAGGTGGTTATTTCTTCGTGTGTGTCCAAACTAAAACAAGCACAGACCAAATGGAGAGCGCTCTGAGAAAAGAGTGGGCCGGAGACTGGAACTGATTGCATGTAATGGATGGTGTGGTGCAGCAGAATGGACTCAGCCTGGTCTGTCACAGCACTATTACTTTTTTGTTTTGTTTTGTTTTTTTGCTATGGAAGCTATTAACTCAAAAACAATTTGTATCTATTTTAAACTGTTCCTGTGTTTTAACAATATACAGTTAATTACATTTGTATTGCGAGCAGAGGGAGGCTTAATATCTGAGTCTCAAATTTACTACAAAATAGCAAAATTTATATGCACATGTCACACATGTGGATGAGGAGTTACCAAGGAGAGGCTTAATTAAAAGTAGTACACACAGTAGTAGTTTTGCAAGTAGTACCAGTCGCAGAGTTAAATAGTACAGATAACTACTGTTATCTGTTTTGGATGCCTCCTGGACGCCTCCCTCGGGAGGTGTTCCGGGCATGTCCCACCGGGAGGAGGCCCCGGGGAAGACCTAGGATGCGCTGGAGGGACTATGTGTCCCGGCTGGCCTGGGAACGCCTTGGGGTCCCCCCAGAGGAGCTGGAGGAAGTGTTCGGGGTGAAGGAGGTCTGGGCATCCCTGCTTAGACTGTTGCCCCCGCGACCCGGCCCCGGATAAGCGGAAGAAAATGGATGGAGATAACTACTGTATATTGTACTCATTTCAGTATTCAAAACAGTGCTTTACAATAACAATAGTGCAAGAAATGTACAAAAAATATATGTGACAACTTAAGTGTTTGTTTTTTTTTTACTTCTAGATGAATTGACTCAAAAAAAAATTGGTGTTATATTGCAAATGCAAATGCAAATGGAGTGAACAGTAACCCACACTGGCCTGGGGTGCTGATGAGAAAACACGTGTAAAGACACAAATTCTGCTATTTTCAAAGATGGATTCAAATGTGTAACAGCTGAGTATTGTTGAGAGCCTTATGTAGTTGAAAGTTTGAGCGCTCAGTGCATCTGCCTAGAGGCATGCAGAAAAACATGGACTGCTGCAGAGACTGTCCAGACGAACTCTGACTCTCCGGGAAAGCAGATGGTTCTTAATAATGCCCTCCCTCGATGCCATGCCCCCCAGCAACAACCACACACACACAACGCCTAAACCAGCCTGTGCACAAAGGGTTTCGTGGGTTGCCAGTTGTACAGCTTTCCTGCCAAATTGGCCTTTTGTAAAAATTCAGTCACGGTTAAAAGTCATAAAGCTGAAGGTTGCAATTTTTGTGGGTCTGCTTTTACATGATAGCGTCCTAACACAAACTGTTTAGCAGATGGGAGAAAAAGCAACAAAAAAGATGTGACTGCACATTGACACAGAGTCAAATATCTGGCATTCCAAGGACGCTGCTCACGGTGCATTCCTGAGACGAGGCCGTGACACACTGCTGTTAGGGCTCGATCTGCACAAAGCACTACAAGAATTCAAAGTGCAAAGACCAAACTGCTGCAGAACATGAGCAACCACTACTAAAACACAATGAGCACACACATAGGGGCTCCAACGCTGTTTAACTTTAAATGCCATGGAGGGCCTCGCGCACATGAGTTACTACTGTACTTCTGATTATCTACATACAGGCAGGGCTTGGCAAATTTGTAGTTGTGAAGAAAATATGGGTACAAGTGTGTCAGGCTTTTTGTTGAAATCAACTTTTAGGTTTGCCTGGAAGAATCCATGACTCATCGCTGTACCAGCGGCGAGTCTGGTAATGCTTGGTCCAGAATGCACTGCCGTTGCGCGTAGACAGACAGCTAAGTGAACCAATCAGAGAACAGTTAATGGACAGCGACGTGAACCAATCAAACAAAAGAAAAGAAAGAAAAGAAAGGCCTCTAGAGCTGTCAGCTGCTGTGGTTTTAAGGAATCGATGTGTTTTAGGTCATTTAAGACCAATTTTACAGCTGAATGGAAGGGACGTTCAGTTCTCTGATGCGCCATCTTGATTCAAAACTGAGGAGGAACTTCCGCTGCCTAAGAGTGACGTTGCGGGCAAAGGTGGGTGCACTGACGTCACCATCTTTGAACGAATCAGAATCGCGGAGTCCGTTGTTAACCGGGGAGCGAGGGTGGAGCGAGGGTGTCCAAATGGTATCTCGCTGTATAGCAAATACAGAGAGATATAATTTGGCTGGCCAGGTAACTTTTAGGTACTCTTAAGGTACACTTTTGTCCACGTAGGGAAATTTGCTATCCTTCCTTTGTGTCTATTTATTGTTGATGAGTGTAGCTGTGTGTTTGTGTGCGCGTGTGCCTGTGTGTGTGTGTTGTGCGTGTTTTTAGTTTAAATTGCACATTTGCTGTCTGGTGAAACACAATTTCAGTCCTCTGTGTAATGTCTGTTATATAGTGAACTGAAAATAAAGTAAGCTTTGACTATGACTTTGACTTCAATGGCATAACACTGTATCACCCACTTCTGTTGACAGTCACAATGACGAGCTGAGGTGCCCATCTGTAGATCTTGAGCTAGGCTAGGTCAGGATTTTACAGATTGTGCGTGTTGTGGGTTGATTGGTGAGCCTGAAGTGCCTGGAGGAAACTCATCCAGATACAGGGAGAAACATACAAAGCCTGTACAGAAAAGCCCGGGTAACAGTGACACCAAAATAAGTCCCTAAGTAATAACATGAAAAAATAATCTTGTTGCACACTAAATGATAGATAATATATGTTATGTATTCATACAAATTCACTAAGTAAGTGTTTTATTTTGTGCATTTTGTTAGCAGATTTGTCAGTGACGTTACTTCACAAAATGTATTGTTTCAACTGAGTTCTCCATCTCTATCTGCTCTGCTTTGCCTTGTGTGAAATGGAAATTGGAATTGACTGGTGAGCAGTATTAATGACCAGGCAGGATATAACCAGGAGCGCTTTGGACACCGAGGACCACATTATCTAGCATAATAAACTGCACCAACTCAAGGTTAAACTCAAATATAGCTTTGAACGAGAGACCCTTTGGTATGCCCCCCTCATTTACATACAGAGCCTTCTCCTGCCTATCTAGTTAGTCTGCCAAATGCTGTCCTGGAGCTATGGGGAGCTCCCATGTGTTGATGCTGAAGTGCAGGAATCCATCATGGCAGCTGCTTGAGAAGGACATTTGCAACGTTCTTCAAGTGACTCTTGTTCATTTTAAATGCTTTGACTAATGTTTCTATTAATTATTGTGTGTCGCGTGGCTGACATTTAGAGATAGGAGGACATGCTGGTGGTCCACACAGGAGCTATAAGTGTATGAAACATTTAAATCAAATATGTATGAGAGAAAAGTATTCTTTGACAGTGCGCCTCCAGCTTGTTGGTCCTGTGGGGAGGGGGGCATGTGGTGAATATAGTTTTGTAATGTTCTCTAACATAACAAAACCCCCTGACTCTCTGCCCAACCACCTGTATTCCACTGATTTTTGCAATTCTCTCATGTCTTTCTTTGTCTCCAAGATCACAACCATCCACCAACACCTGACAAATGGAGCTGCAGTCTCTGGAGTGGACACCTTCTTCCCGCACTCACCTCTGTCACCATTTTCAAGTTTTTCCCTTCCTTCTGTCCAAGTCGTCTCTGAGCTCATTCTTAACTCCAAACCCTCTACCTCCCAACTTGACCCTATCCCTACAACCCTTGTTAAATCCTGTCTCTCCTCTCTTGCCCCCATCATCACTAACATCATTCACTCTTCCCTGGTCTCTGGTACGGTTCCTTCATCTCTCAAAACTGCCTCTGTTACTCCCATTCTGAAAAAACCCGGTCTAGATCCCAACAACTTCAATAACCTCCGTCCTATTTCCAACCTGCCCTTCATTGCCAAAATTCTCGAAAAAACTGTTGCCTCTCAACTCCACACTCATCTCACCACTAACAATATCTACGAACAATTTCAATCCGGTTTCCGCCCACTCCATAGCACAGAAACTGCACTTCTCAAAATCACCAACGACCTCCTGTTAGCTTCTGATTCCGGTTTACTTTCTATCCTCATCCTCCTCGATCTGACAGCAGCTTTTGACACAATCTCCCACAACATCCTCATTCACAGACTTCAGTCCATTGGTATTTCCCACATTCCTCTCTCCTGGTTCATTTCATATCTCTCTGATCGCAGTCAATTCATCCAATTCAAATCTTGCAAATCCAACACTTTCCCTGTCACTGCTGGTGTTCCCCAAGGCTCTGTCTTAGGTCCCCTTCTTTTTATCATTTACATCCTTCCACTTGGCTTTCTGTTCCGTAAACACAACATTCTTTTTCACTGTTACGCGGATGACACCCAGCTCTACATTTCTACCAAACCTTCCTCATCTCTCCCTCCAACCTCTCTTACCCTCTGTCTACAAGAAATCCATTCCTGGTTCTCCTCCAACTTTCTCAAACTTAACAGCTCTAAAACTGAAGTCCTCCTAGTAGGCACCCCCTCCACTATCTCCAAATCCAGCAGTTTCTCTATATCTATCCATGATTCCACTGTCCTTCCTTCCCCTCAGATCAAGAGTCTGGGTGTCATCCTTGACAGCACACTTTCTTTTCAATCCCACATTAATAACATCACCCGCTCCGCCTACTTTCACCTCCGCAATATCTCTCGTCTCCGCCCCTCTCTCACTCCTCACACCACTGCCATACTCGTTCACAGCCTTGTTACTTCCCGGATTGACTATTGCAACTCCCTCCTCTTTGGTCTCCCCAATAAATCCCTCCAGAAACTGCAGCTTCTCCAAAATTCCGCTGCCCGCATCATCACCAGGACCCCCTCCTCCCACCACATCACCCCCATCCTCCAACAACTACACTGGCTTCCCATAAAACAAAGAATTCACTTTAAAATTCTCCTAACCACATTCAAAGCAATCCATAACCTGGCCCCACCTTACATCACTGACCTCCTCCACATCTCCATTCCTTCTCGCTCCCTCCGCTCCTCCTCCTCTCTCCAGCTCTCTGTCCCCTCTGCTCGTCTCATCACCATGGGGGGCAGAGCCTTCAGCCGCTCTGCTCCCCTGCTCTGGAACTCTCTCCCTCCTGACCTCCGCAATATTGACTCTCTTCCCATTTTCAAATCCAGACTCAAAACACACCTGTTCAGACAATCCTACACCACATAACAGTCACTTTCACCATCTTCCAGTTTTTGTATTTGTATTTTATTATCTTTGTATTTTAAGTATTTTTATGTTTTAACTTTGTTTTGTACAGTGTCCTTGGGTGTCTTGAAAGGCGCTTTTAAATAAAATGTATTATTATTATTATTATTATTATGTTATGAAGCTTTTATCAGAGAGTGCCTGCAGCAGAAGCAATTTGAATGAGGGGTTTAAAGTATTGTCAGTCACTGCAAACAATTTTTCTAACATATTTATAGCTTTCAGGGCAGGCTTTTTGGTATGATATAAACAACAGCAATGGGAACAATATATAATTATAGAATATTACACATAACAAGTGTCCCAAGTATAAATGAGGAGAGGTCAGTAAAGAAGTGGACTAAGGGAGTCAAACTCACCAAGGCTAACAGTTATACTCAAACTAGGAATTGATTTATGGACAAAATAGCTAAGGATCATGTAGAGTGGTTTAATACAAACATTTTGAGGCCAAAATGAGGAGCCTGACAGCAGTAGTTATGAAGAGAGGGGTGACATTTTTTCAGTACAAAGTGAATTGGACCCAGAGTGGATAGAGCCTGAAGTACACTCATGCTCACTTCCTCATTGGAACTCAATAGAAATTCATCATTGAACTAGAAATGCATGCCCACAGTTGGTGGCATTTCAAGACAGAACCTTGTACATGCATTCATGCTGATCCTGAAAGAACTTTAAATAAATGAAATTAATGAAAAATCCACTATATCACAGAGGGTTTGCTGAGTTGTTCAAGAACAGTCCACTATAGACACGAGATTAGATTAATCTGCAGAGATCCCGTGAAGCCTGTATATGGACCGTGGCCTAATCATGGCATGTCTTCAAGCTGCTTTGAACTCACCTGCTGTGCCCCCTTTTGGATCCCCCGCTGAGGGCAGGGGCTCCCTACTGCCATTAATAGTAATTCAAACATGTCACTGGGTCGCCTTGAAACTGACCTTCAACGCTCGAGTCAAATAGAAATGAAGCAGTTTTACATTATATTCAAATTCTCAAATTAAACAAATTCTGATCCAGTATACAACACAAGGCTCCATTTCGTTGATTTTTAAATTGGAGAGATCTTTGTACTAGTGCAGGTGGTAGCAAATTCCTTCTGTTAGCTCAACCAGATGCTTCAAGTGTTTGTTATGTTACTGCAAATGTACAAGGCTGTTATGACATACTGTACACATGTCTATGATGCAGGGACAGCAGTAAAGACTTAAAAAGCGTCTGTGTGTATGGAAGTCCATCTGGTGGCCACTTGTTATTACAGCAAAGACTGCAGGAACAATTTTTTTTTTTTTTTTTTCAAAAAAATGTGTGTTAGTTCAGATCCAAGATGCACATTGCATTTATTATAATACAGCTCTGGGGGGAAAAAAAGAGACCACAACTCTACATGTATTACAGCCATTCCATTCCAGCGTCTGTTGAATTCCAACACAAACACAAAGCTGAGCTACTTCAGTTCTTGCACCAGGAGTGGAATAAAGTCACCCAAGAACAATGAAAGACTTGTGGAGAGCATGCCAAGACGCATGAAAGCTGTGATTAAAAATAAGGGTTATTGCACCAAATATTGATTTCTGAACTCTTCTTAAGTGTAAACATTAGTATTATGTTGTTTTAAAATGAATTTGATGTTGTTTCTTTGCATTGTTTGAGGTCTGAAAACATGTATCTTTTTTGTATTTTGACCTTTTGTCATTTTCTGCAAATAAATGATCTAAACGATAATATTTTATTTGGAATTTGGGGGAAATGTTGTCAGTAGTTTAGAGACTCAAACAAAAATATTCCTTTTGCCCAAACACATACCTATAAGTAGTAAACTGATAATTTTTGCCATGATCTCTTATTTTTTTCCTGAGCTGTTTAAGACTTGATTTCTGCTGTAGTTGGTAGATAAAGAAAGTAATTAAAATATTCCCTCTTTTATTGCAACTAAACTTTAAATATTGTTTCTTAATACCACTGTCTGCTGGGGGAATTTTTGCGTGCTGCCTCCAGTGGCCACTGCTATTTCAAGTACTATGTGACATCACGCAGGACTGCCTTGATTATAGCCAGGTATTTCCAATTACTAACATCTGGCTGCAGGGGTGGAGTTTGAAGTTTGGATACCTGTTAAACCAATCACACAGCTCCTCATATTTCCAGACCCCGACCCTGTTTTCCTTTCACTCTCCACGTTAGTCCTCCAGGTACCTCCCAGTTAAACATCTGTATTCGCGAAATTGCTGTGGGCAGAGATTATGGGTTTAGTCCCTCTTTAACAAACACATACTCAGACATTAAGAACAGAAATGGCATGTCTATGCAATCTGTTAAATACTGTCACATTAAAATTACAGCGTAGTTTAGTGAAAATGAAATCATCTAAGTATATCCTGTTCTGTTTGCTTTAAGGCTCTGTTGCCTTTAAATTATTTCTGGGCAGAAGAAGCGTCTGCCCGGGCCACTCCTTGTCCCCAGTCGGCATTTGGCATCTGCTGTCTGCTCCATCCTGTGTACATCTGCTCCAGAGCTCTGTCAGCCAGCCAATCACAATCACAGAACTGACAAAACCATGGAAACACTCAAGTGAAAGAGCCATCCTGTGTATCCAGCTAATGTGGGTTTACCAGAAAAATAAATCTGTACAATTCAAGTTAAACTACTATATTTTTTTTCGTTTCTGACAAATCTAATATGCAGAATGTAACAATTGCAAAGCGATTATGCAACTAAATGCTACTGCACATTTTGGACATCTGTAAATAGGTATTTATTTATTATTCTGTTGCACTGCTTTCAGAGTTTAGATTTTAGATTTTAGATTTTAGATTTTAGATTTCAGATTCTAGATTTTAGACTTTTTATCTTAGATAGTTTTTGTTTTGTCTTTATTGTATTTTGTACACTGTCTTTTTGCACTACTTGGCCAGAGAGAAACGAAATTTCGATTCACTGTATGTGGAACACATATGGCAGAATTGACAATAAGACTAAAATTGCTAGTGATAATAATCTCAATTTTTAGGATAGTTTAAAGGTGCTACTTGGTACATTTAACTGGTTTAAAAACATGGAAAGCATTATTTTTAAATGTGCACTGCGTAACATTTCTAGTGGAGGGTTCGCCACCTGATGCCTTTGTGTTATTGCTTTGCTACATTACTATTCAAATATGTGGAGAGACTTATTGTATTTTTGAGCAAGAGAAACACCTGTAATGAATAAATGCTAGATGGATATGTTTAAAGTCATACCATGGAACATTCCAGACAAAGAACATAATGACATCCCAGGGTGAGGGCTCACACTCCACCAGAAAAGATGTCTAATGCACCTTTAAACTATTTTCTCAAATTTCTCACTTTCATAATCTGAGCATCCTAATTATTCACCATGGTGAGTTTATAAGCACATTTCACAACGTTCAGAGGCCAGAGTCTTCACAACTAGTCTGCTAACCGCACACCCGTTTTATACAGTGGTCCCTCATTTATCGCGGTGGTTACGTTCTAAAGATAACCCGCAATAAGCAAAATCCGCAAAGTAGTCAGCTTTATATTTTACAATTATTCCCCATGTTTTAAGGCTGTAAACACTTTTGTCAGACTGGAATTACCATTTTCTCACATTTCTCTCTCGTTTAAACACTCAAACTTTTGTAGATTTTCAACAAAAACTCACGCATGTATTTCACAGTTCCTCTAACCGTGCCTCTTCGTCCTGGTGCCGCTCCGCCTTGGTGCAGGCATCTTTTTCCGAGTGAAGAACATGGTTATGGGTAGTTGTTGATGCTCTTTTTTTCTTGGGCGAGAAGATTCTTATAAACAGACATGCCACCTTCGATTATATTTGAGAACGTTTCGTCGACATTGTGGGTTTTGTCAAGGAGAAAACTTGCAACATGCAGCACTTCAGGGTCACACTGCGAGCGATCAAACATTTATATAAATCTGGCAAACTGAACACATTCTGTACTGTACAGGAGACACGGCACGGAGGAGAATGACTGACAAATCGGTATAGGTCTGCAGACCCTTAGCCGATCAGGACGCAGAACACAATGCCCGTTGATACACTATAAAAAAAATTGGAATAAAAAAATCAGCGAAACAGCGAGGCCGCGAAAGGTGAACCGCGATATAGCAAGGGATCTCTGTATATATGTATAAAATAACACTTTATAAACACTTATCTTTATTAACTTCGGTCACCTTTGCTGTCACTGACACCATTCTAAAATGGTTCAGATATAGATTACAAATAAAGTCTATCGTATTCATATTTAGCTGAATCCACCAGTAAATGGTAAATGGTAAATGGTCACATCTTTATATAGCGCTTTTCCACCTTGAAGGCACCCAAAGCGCTTTACAACAAGGAACCACTCACCCATTCACACACACATTCACACACCAGTGTACGCAGACACTGGGGGAAAGGAGGGTTAAGTGTCTTGCCCAAGGACACAATGGCAGCATTCATCTGTGGGAGCTGGAATCGTACCAACCAACCTGTGGGTCAGTGGATCTGACCGCTCAACCACTGATGTTTCTTTTGTCAAGAGCTCTACCAACAGAGCTACTGCCGCCCGCCACCAGTACACCAATTAGTAAGTATTGGCGAAGAAATAGGTGTAATTATCAGTTAATTAGCTGCATAGCACAGTGAGAAATCTCAAACTTGTCTCTGGTGGTTTTGAGTGACAGCTCTACAGCCCGCTCGCCTCAGTTCAGTCGATAATGACAGGCCTGATGTGTGGATCACTGTGTCAATCATATCATACACAGCTGAGCCTGTGCACAGATGGAGCAGGCGCCTCTCTGCTCCTTAGGTCCCTCTCATTTTATATCAAGGACAGGATTCTGTGTTCAAGTACATTTAATTATTTAATCTCTGTCCAAGTATAAATTTGAAATATATATTTTCCGTGAGTCCGTATGTAATCACCATGTTATATATCAATTTATGCCCATATTACCACGTATGACACTATCAACTATCGAAAAGGTTATTCAGTCTCTGTCTTTCTTGTGAACTTTTACGCTGGCTAGAAATAGGATGGACATGCAGAAGCAAGTCCGCTAACCAATCTGTCACAAAGGGATATTATTTCTTGGGCTATAATAACAATAACCTTTTAAGTAGGGTTTCATCTTACTAACTGACAGTAGTCATTTCAAAATATTAGCTTTCACATCACTTATAGCTAGACGTAATATTTTGCTTCAATGGAAACCTGCTGCAGTTCCTTTAATATCTAAGTGGATTTGTGTCAGGATTTCTTAAATTGGAAAAGATTATTATTGCAACTAAGATAAAAGGAGAAGTTCAATTTGTCAACTGGACAAAGGTTGTTTGGTTGAAAACGTTTTGCCGCTCATCTGACAGGCTTCGTCAGCTCTGGTTATTGTACTGGTTAGACACTGCTTATATCTCGCTGCCAGGAGGCGCGTCCTACACTGAAAACGACCCCCCTAATCTGTCTCTTTGTTTTCCAAATTACTCTGGCGACTAGTTACGACCCCCTATTCAACTTCTACCTGGACGACTGAGGGACTTTTCACGCATATTGCAACTAAGGGCAATGAAGAGAAATTTGAACAGATATGGGCTTTGTTTATAGAATACTGCAAATCGTTAAAAATTCTGCCTTAAGACTGATAGACTGACCTCTTTCTCTACTTCTCTCTCTTTACCTTTTTTATTTTATATTTCTTCTTTTTTTCTTTCATCATCATGATTATTATTGCCTTTTAATTGTTTGCCTTTATTTAATTTTTGATAATCTCCGGATTTGACACTTATTATTAAGATTAAGGTTTTTGTTGTTGTTGTTTTTTTTTATGTAAAAAAAATGTGATTTGTAAATATTGTATGAGTAAACTGTGATTCCTTAATTAAAAAAAAAAAACAATATATATATATATATATATATATATAGGGTTTCATATTGGTTTTGATTTTTCAAAAAGAAAATAGAAATGACTTGATTTCATGGCCCTAAACAACTCTGAATTCTGCTCCAAACATTACCTGTATAAAGAAGAGGACTCAGCTCCATTCACGTGAAGCTCACCGAGGCTAGCAGTTATGATTAATGGACAAAATGGCAAAATAAAATACCATACTCATATAGACAAGTTAAGACCATTTTAACACCAAAATGAGGAGCCGGCCAGCAGCAATTACAGAGACAAGTGAAACGTTTTTTCAGACACTTCCTATTTGGAATGCAGTGGCTAGCAGGTCTATGGCTCCAAATCACATGACTTTACTTAGAACGGATTGGCTATAGACCACTTACTTAAAAAGATCCAAGCATAAAATTGGCTATTAGATACGACTAAATCAAATCAATTAAATGCAGAGGCGTTTACGGTACATAATTTATTTAAATGTCGTAAAATTTCACTTCACATTTACAATTTTCAAATATTACCCATAATAAGTCTGATACCAAACTTCATGCTGTGTTTTGTGTGCTTCATACAAATCCACCATTAATAGTAATTTGCCATGTGGTGAATGTCTGGCAGGTGTGGCGCAGCTGGACCGAGCCGAGCCCAAATGGCACAAAATCAGAACAGATTCATTTTGGAGTGAAATGATTCAAGCTCTGGAGCCTGGAGTTTGTGTATGCGACAGAGAAACGCCATGGATGAGACAGTCTAAGAGACAGGATTTAAAAAGGGAAGACTGTGAGACATGTTTATAAGTGCCAGTGAGGAAGAGTCTTATGTTGTGCTGGTGATAGAAAAGAGAGAAGAGAGGCAGGCTGTACGCATCTGCCGTCTGCTGCTTGTCATCCATAACCAGTCAACCATTGCTTTAGGTGGCTCATGGTTTAGCATTCACCAGACAGCCTTAACCAGAGCACACAGGAATACAGCTCACCAAAAAATCATGTGGTAAACAAAAAGCTAATTAGACATTTCCAACATGTTCCAACAAAATGCAACAGAGACAACAATGCTACACGAGACGCTACAGTATTGTAAATGCAATTCAACTCCTATAGTATAACTTAAAGGACCGATATTACATAAAATCGACTCCTGTGGGCTTTTAGGCATGTTAGAATGTTTTTACCTCATCCAAAACATACCTGGAGGTCTGTTTTGTTTCATTCATACATGTTTGTGCACATCTCCAAAGCTCAAAATGCTCTGTTTCACCTTGTGATGTCATGAGGATTTAGTTTTCAAGTTAACAGCTACCTTTTACCTTTTGTTCAGAAGAGATTGGCAATTCCAGGGCTTAATTTATCCAGATGGTTCTAGTGAAGGGAGTATGGAGTTTAAAAACACAGTGGAGTAATTTCTTTATTAACACATGACATCACAAGGTGGAGTGTTTTCTGTTTGAAAGAAGAACTCAGCCTAAATATGCAGGGTTTGTGTGTTACGCATGTATGAATGAAATAAAACAACTTTGGCTGTTTTTGAGGAGGAACTATTATAACATAGAAAATAGGGTAATAAAAAAAAACTTTAAAAATTCTACTTCATATCTCACCTCAGCACAAGTCCTCAGATTTATAACGTGTCAACTTTTATCAAAATGCATGCATAATACCTTTTTTTATTATGAATGTTTGATAGATAGTTACTTTTTGTTTACAACCATTGTTTGTGGTTCCATTTACTCTTATATTCCAAAAGTTTTGACCAAAAGACAGAACATATTTTTAAAACTCAATGGCTCACCAGAAGAGGCAAAGGTGCTGGTGGTCAAGGCCTTGAGTGATCTGGATAAATTCAACAGAGCCATAATGGGATCTCAAGCAACTTCTGGATCTCACGAGGTATGAAAACTGAGCAATTAAACTGACATTAATGATTAAAAAAATAAAAATGAGTTGTTACACTGCTCTACAGGAAAGACTCAGTAGTTTGGATCAATCAGAACTGGACTTATTTGGCTACACAGAGCACAATGAATAGGATATGGAAAATGATAAGTTTTTTCTCATCTATAAATGTAGACAGCAAATAGTATACAGTACAAGAATTTGAGCACTCTGTTAAATAAGATGGTAAACTTTCAATTATCCACTTCAATCGGAGAAGTATGTATACTAACTTTTCTTCCATTTAAGAATACTTACTGCAGTTTTTAGTTCCATTTAGTATTATTGCAGTGTCTGAAACCTGGTTCCAGGAGGAGAAGGGAATGGACTTTAACAATGAAGACTATAAACTCAACAGAGCAGGTGCTAAATATGTGCACAAGGATTTGAAGTTTAAAGTAATTGATAATTGTGTCCCACCGCAGGAAAACCAATACCAAGTCGTCGCGGAGGCGTTTTGAGTTACTCACAGATTCTGAAAGTACAAGTTCTAAGCTTTCCAATGATGTCTTACATGTGAAAATCTGACAATATTTTAAAAAGTTATCTCTAGTTGAAAGCAGCCATAGCAGATCCCAGAAATTTCAGAAACAGCCTCTCAAAGTTTGGTCTCTTCAGCCCTCCTTGCCTAACAAGCATTTTTGAAATTAAAAATGCATGTTTTTAACGTCACTAATGCTGTTACCTGAAACATGGAGAGGCTTCTTCATTATCTCAACTAGCACATTATGCAAAAAAAAAATGAAAATCCCAAATTTTGGAAAAAAAAAACAACAACACAAAAAACGCATTTCCTGAGAATCTGTAATGCCGACATGAGCCCTCAGCTTCCGTGGTGGGACACATACTGTATGTCAACTGTAATTGATGACATCTTAGAATGTGTATCAGTTGAAATTGGCAACTTAAAGACAAAAAAAGTTATTATCAGCTGTATATATCGACCTCCTGGGACAAATGTCAAAGTATTTAATGACTGGATAGAAAAAACTGTTCTCTATGAGCAATAACAAAACAATTTACATGTGGATATTACTGTATTGATCTATAAAATATTGCTAAACATAAAATGACAGATGATTTTCTTAATAGAATGTATGGCCTGAGCTTATACCCAACTATTACAAGACCCAGCCGAATTACAGATCACAGTGCTACCCTTATATAATATTTTTACTAACAAAATGGACAATAATATAATAATGATCTACGGTATAACAGATCACTTGCCAGTATTCCTGCTTTATGATGAAAGAATTAAAAAGAACTACAATGTCAATTATTACGAATATAAAAGAATGCCATCCAATGAATGAAGACCTTAACGATCAGGACTGGAGTTCAGTATACTTGGAGAATGACGTTGACAGTGCCTATAATATTTTTTTTAGATATATTTCTAACATTATACAGTACACACTGTCCCATTCAACTACTGTATGCAGAACCAATAAAAGAAACTCAAATTGTCCTTGGTTAACGAAAGGGTTACAAAACGCTTATAAAAAGAAAAAGAAAGGAGGTACAAATTATATAAGAATACATTGACAGATATTATAAGAAACAGTAGAAAATTATATTATAATAAATTGCTTGAAAATAATACAAATAATGTTCAAAAAATGTGGGATATGTTGAATAGTGTCATTAAAGAGGGCTCTAAAAAGAACTCAGTGCCCAGTGTTGTTAACAACTTTAATAATTTCTTTGTAAAAATAGGTCCAGAAACAGGGGCTTGTTTCTGGACCTATTTTTAGGTTCAAGACACTTATTGAAAGATATCCAAATACAATTCTTCTTTCTCCCGCAACCAAACTTGAAATTATAAGCATTGTAAATGAATTTTAAAATAAATCGTGAACTGACTTTTATGACATTGATATGACTACAGTTAAAAATTTAATTAATGGCATTATTAAACCCTTGACATATGTTTTTAATCATTTCTAAAGGGATCCTTCTCGGACAAGATGAAAAATTGCAAAAGTAATTCCACTCTACAAAAATGGAGATAGACATGTACTCACTAATTATAGACCAGTGTCTTTACTCTCTCAATTTTCAAAAATTATTGAAAAAATATACAATAAAAGATTGGAGTCATTTTTAGAGAAACATAATGAAGATAATGAATCAGAGTCAGTATGGGTTCAGATGCAGAAGTTCAACATCAGTGGCACTTACGGATGCTGTGGAGGAAATAACTGATGCGGTTGGGAGGGTTACTTTAGAAATATATCCTGGTACAGTTACTAGTTACCCCTTAAAATATGTATTCAGTAGCGTAATCCAAGAACCATAATATTAAAGTAATGTAAGTTTATTACTTTCAATTACTTTTGGATGACTTTAACACCAAATATCCATAACCACAAGAAAATAATAACATTTTGTGCATTATAAAAGAAACTGAGGAAAGCTAATTTGAACAGTAGCTTATAGTCCTACAATGAAAGTGCACAAGTCTTGACCACATAGAACAGTTTATTAAGAAAAAAAAATCCCCTTGTCTTCTTTAAAAATAAAATAATGTAGAAATTTCCACCCGCTCTTGGTCAAAGTCATGCCAGTTGCAAGTTTGTTCCATAGTACTGGCATAGTGTACGACAGTTTGTTCTGATTTCCTTCCATCTCCAGCTTTAAATGAAAAAAATAAAAATAAATAATAATAATAATAAAAATAAAAATAAAAATAATAATAATAATAATAATAATAATAATAATAATAATAATAAGAATAAGAAGAAGAAGAAGAAGAAGAAGAAGAAATGCTTTCAGCTTGTAATCCTACTTTTACCCCTGTTCTGTGGGACTACAGATGGAAACTAGCCTTGAGCTAAATCTGGTGTATTTACATTAATACAATTTATAGCATTTATATAGCACCTTTCATGACACCCAAAGCGCTTTACAGTTCATTGTTCATTCACTCCACACTTGGTGGTGGTAAGCAACTTTTTGTAGCCACAGCTACCCTGGGGCAGACTGACGGAAGCGAGGCTGCCAATCTGCACCATCGGCTCCTCCGACCACCTCCAACACTCACGCACACTCCACTTTCATACTAGGCAATGTGGGTAAAGTGTCTTACCTAAGGACACAACAACAGTTGTTGCAACTGGCGCCCCACTGTGGCACCTTGAATTCCCAGCAGTCTCCCATCCAAGTACTGACCAGGCCCTGCCTTGCTTAGCTTCTGAGATCTGACAAGATCAGGCTTTGACAAGCAGGTATGGCCACAGGTATGGCCAAGTAAAATCAAATTATGGATGGATTGTAATAAGTTATCACTAAATTTAAACAAGACAACGGCTATATTTTTGGTAATTATAAAATTAATTCTGAAGTTTCAATTCATATTGATGGTGTTAAAATCAAGTGGGTTTCTGATAATAAATTTCTAGGTGTAATGAAAGACGATGTTAAGGCGACCCAAATAATAGACTCAAGGTGACAAAAAAAAATGCAAAAAAGTAACCAAGATTTATTTTCCAAAGAAGATAGGAAGTTTGTAGGGGAGGAGCTGGCAGCTGGCATACTGGAGTCTTGTACACAGGTTCTAGGAACAAAAGAGGTAGTAAGTAAAATGGATTGCAATGCAGGAATCAAAAGAATTCATCCGAATGCAAAATCACCGTTGAGTTGACTTAACAATCTGGCAGAGTCTGGCAGGAGAGCTGGCCCTTTGTCGCAGATGCTTGATTGTAGATGGCGTCCAGGTGCTCCCAGCAGACTCCACCCACACATCACCCAGAGAAAACTCCAGTCACAGCCAGAGGCGTGACAGACGAAAAGCTAAGCTGGAAACACACAATCTAAGGTCTCGAAAAGTGTAGCAATAATCAATCAAGTAAGTACATAAAGTAATAAAGTAACACAAAGGCTCTTTACATATTGTCACTCATACTTCTATATTTGACATAATTGTATTGAGATTTGGGGCAACACTTATCAAACTTTACTTCTTCCCCTTTTCAAATGGTAAAGATGTGCTGTGAGAATACTGCATAATTTGTTACCTGGACCATACAAACAACTTGTTCTGTGTGTGCCCGCCAACGCTACACCACTTTTGAAGAAGTGACTTTATTGATCTCACACAGGAGAAATTATTCTCTGCATTTAACCCATCCTGTTATTAGGAGCAGTGGGCAGCACATTCCTGCGCCCGGGGACCATCTCCATGATCTTCTTGCTTCGGCTTGGTCAGGACCTAAGCTGGAGGATTTTATCTATGGTGCATGTTTTGGGTTGATGGGGGAAACCGGAGTGCCTGGAGGAAACCCACCCAGACACGGGGAGAACATGCAAACTCTGCACATAAAGGTACTACTGTATGTGCTAACCCTAAAATACCCTAAAAGGATCACAGATACTTCTAACACACTTTCAACCCTGTTATTTCACATATTTTCATCTTCCCTCATCAAAAACATGCCTTCAGAGGTTTGAGATGTCATCCATGCATGTTTGAGTGATTTTGCAATTTATACCGGCAATACACACAACCATTTTCAATAAATATACAAAAGCATGATACAACAAACTTGAGCAAAGCAGTAGCTTCATTGGCAGAATGCACGCTGATTTTGTTGTGATAGTGCTCTGAATAGGGAGTTACTGCGTGGGGAGCAAAGGAAGGGGGTATTAATAGCAACGAATATGAAAGTGAAAAGTTAATACGTTGTGTTCAGCAAATATAGCATTTTCAAAACAATAAAAGGTTAGGGAGTTAATGCCCCATAGAAGTAAAAAAGCTTTTTAAAATAAAAAAAATAATAAATAAAATTCATCCCACCATGGGTCGGACTCTGATGGTAGAAAGTCTTATATTATCACACCGCTCCATGTCTTTCCAGCACACACATCTCCTGATTACTTCATTACGCTCTGATTAAAAGCACAAACTCATTAAGGCTAAACATAAAGTGATTTAAACAAACTCCACTGTGGCGCATTGTTGCTCAATGGTTGGATTTTCCGTAAGGTGCTGCTGATTTGTTCAAAGATTGGAAGATAGCAAAAGGAGAAATTCAATTTGTCAACTGGGCAAAAGTTTATTTGGTTGAATACGTTTCGGAGCTGAAGAAGTAGCTTGGATGAGCTGCGGGTATTTGACCAAATAAACTTGTCCAGTTGACAAATTGAATTTCTCCTTTTGCCATGGATTCTACCTGGACAACTGAGGGATTCTACACACAGACTGGAAGATAGTTTTGATTTTAGGTCTTAAGTCAGGTTTAAGTTTTAGAGAGCAACATTACAACTACACTAACATATATTTATTCACTGTGTTGAATACATTTTATACATAAGCTCCCACTGTGCCTTCATTGATCTAGTGAATCAGGACAGGTGTGGCTTACCGCACTCAGCAGGCACACACTCTTGGGTTTGTTAATGGGTCTGTGATAGCTGCTACTGCACGTCCGAAGAACCTTGAAAATATCAGAGGCTGGAGAGCAGAGGTTCGTCCAGTGACAGTGAAAGTGCTATATAATTAACATCCATCCATCCATTTTCTTCCGCTTATCCGGGGCCGGGTCGCAGGGGCAACAGTCTAAGCAGGGACACCCAGACCTCCTTCACCCCGGACACTTCCTCCAGCTCCTCCGGGGGGACCCCAAGGCGTTCCCAGGCCAGCCGGGACACATAGTCCCGCCAGCGCGTCCTGGGTCTTCCCTGGGGCCTCCTCCCGGTGGGACATGCCCGGAACGCCTTCCGAGGGAGGCGTCCAGGAGGCATCCGAAACAGATGCCTGAGCCACCTCAGCTGGCTCCTCTCGACATGGAGAAGCAGCGGCTCTACTGCGAGCTCCTCCCGCGTGACTGAGCTCCTCACCCTATCTCTAAGGGAGGAAACTCTACGGAGGAAAGTCATTTCGGCCGCTGGTATCCGCGATCTCGTCCTTTCGGTCATAATTAACATATTGTGTATAACATGGCTGACGTTTGGTGCTAGTATTTAAAATAATTTAGTCATTTATAAGATAACATTTACATAACAATGTTATTTTATCTGCTGCAGCGTGAGAAAAAAAAATAGTGAAATCACATTTCTTTGCAATTGTTTAGTTCTTTTCATTTATTGTTTAATTGATTGATACTTTAATTTTTTTCCCCATCATTCATTCTTTAATTTTCTTTGTTTTAGTGTTGTTGTTTTTTGTGTCTGTGTTTGTTTTGTGGATTTTTTTTTTTTTTTTGTTTTGTTTTGTTTTGTTATTTCTAGCTGGGTGCTGTAATGTACAGAGCCAATTAGCTGCAGACATCATACAGAGACCTGATACCGCACTTTTGGAGCAGTGCAGGCTGTCACTGGGAGTCACTTCCAAAATAATCAAATTGAATCTGAAAGAAAGTTACATTAATATTCCACCTAGAGAGTAAAATCTTTACATAAACAGTTGCTCCCTAAAGTTACACTGTCCCTTGTGTGTTGATGGAGCATGACACAGGGCAGCAGTTGAGCATAGGTTAAATAGGGTGAGCTGATTATGAAGATGTATACAGGCCATCTGCTGAGGCACAGACAGGGCCCTGTCCTCTACTGTAGGCCAGGCTCACAGAGACACAGCACAGGTACAGGGTTAGCTCAGGTTGTATGTGGTAACCTGCCCAACTGGCCCACAGCTCCTTATCCCTTATGGTCCAACATGGTGACGAGTATCACTTTTGTCCAGTCAGCATTATGATATAAACGGTATTGATAGGCCTACTTCTGGTGCTGGGGAGCAGGGGTAGCAACAAACTTTGCGTCCTAGGTACAAAAGATTTTGGTGGGCTCACACTATATGTTGTCTAATCAGACCCTCCAGGAATTTGCGATGTTGCGATTTGCAACTTCAATGCAACTTCAGCCAATCCCCGTGAATTCAGGGCGGTGTTGCAATTTTGACCAATCACCGCAACTTTCCCGCAATTTTTACCAATTTTGACCAATCATCGGCGACGTATTGAACTCACGTCGACAAACTTCCTTCTGCCTTACTTCCGTGTGACGAAACGAAACTGCGGCCGTGTCCCAGTTCGGAGCGTGGTTTGAAGGGGGCTCAGACTGCAGTCTGCGTCTGCGAAATGCGACAGGTCTCACAACTAGAAGGGCGGCACGGTAGCAGAGTGGTTAGCGCTCTTGCTTCACAGCAAGAAGGTTCCGGGTTCGATCCCCGGGTCGCCCAGGCCTTTCCGTGTGTGTTCTGTGTGGAGTTTGCATGCATGGTCTGGGTTCGATGCCCGGGTCGCCCGAGCCTTTCTGTGTGGAGTTTGCATGTTCTCCCCGTGTCTGGGTGGGTTTCCTCCGGGCACTCCGGTTTCCCCCACCAACCCAAAACATGCACCATAGGTACCTCCAGCTTAGGTCCTGACCAAGCCGAAGCAAGAAGATCATGGAGATGGTCCCCGGGCGCCCTAATGTGTGCTGCCCACTGCTCCTAATATATGTATATATATATAGGATGGGTTAAAATGCAGAGAAGAATTTCTCCAGTGTGAGATCAATAAAGTTCACTTCTAACTACGGGAAGCAGCCGCCGATTCCATTTTCTCCCGTAGAAGAAGTAGCACGCGGTGCATGCTGGGATATATGAGTGTGCGAAGTGTGCTTTTTCAAGCGCTTGGTCCACTCCCCGATTTCCATGGAAATGACTGCGGTCTGCGAACACGTGTTAACTGCGCATGGGACAAAAAAGAAATGACGCACATGCCCTTCAAACCACGCTCCGAACTGTGCACTCTGGGAATTGGGACACGGCTTCTAATGGCAAAGAAACATGTCTGCGGCCAGCCATTTGCCCACAAAAATAACAGCAAAAGACCGGGCGAAACAGTTCCCCTCCTAGTAGTAATTTATTTTCGATGTTGGTAAGGTTGTTTTAGGACCATATCTGTGATCTCTGTGTCTTTGTAATATTCTTTGCCAGTAATAACTCAGTATTCCAAATATTACTCAATTTTAATTACAAAAAGGGAAAATCTATTACTATTTATCGCAACTTTCACTTCCTCCCGCAACAAAATCGCAACAAAAACCTTAAAAGCACCGCAACTTTCATCGCAACTTTTTGGAAAAGCTCACGCAAATTCAGGCATTTTAGCCCGCAACAATCACAAAAAATGCCTGCGAAATCCTGGGGGGTCTGTCTAATGACGACTTTGTAAGGACCCTCTCCTTCACTGTCCACTGTGTAAGATGATGGTTGCAATGCTCCTTCCTGTCTTTTCCACTTTTATTTTCCATCAACTGAAGACTTTTTAATGTTTTCCATGTCGTGCACAGCCATAGTTATAATCACTGATTTTTTCCCTTCTGGGGATATTTTTAATCCATATAAACCATCCATATAAGGGCACTAATGTATTAATTTGTTGTTATGCATTATTTTTACATTGCACTTAAAATAAAATGAAAAGTAATAGCGACAGCATTTCAATGGATATGTCATTGCTCTGCCTCAAATGTTCCATTAAACTCAAAAGTTCCATTAGCTCAAAAATACCTAGAAAAACAGCCATTTCGACTGTGAGCGGAGCTGCCTCTCTACAGTTCTGACGAGTAACTTGACTGGCTTGGTCTCCATGATGATAGAAAGGTTTAATGTGGAGAAAAGCAGGCTGTGGACCCTCTGCCAGAAAAGTTACATAATGCACCTTTAAGCATTCAAACTCCAACTCTAGGTTAACTTATGATGTTGGAGAATCTTTATTATATGGTTTTAAAGCTTTTGAAAGTCAATGTTGCATAATACTGTATGTTCAAAAGAAAAAAGTGATCATTTCGTTATAGATAACCTTGATACAAAACACATAGAGTATAAAAGGGAAAATGATATAGACAAACTTTGTAATCATACACAATTCCAGTGTAAAACAAAATCTAAAGAGCTATATGCGTTTTGCTTGGTGGAGGTGACCTTTCTTCTGGTAACAGTTTGTAAGTTTAAATAACGGTACAAAATAGAGTGGAACATGGGGTTGGGTGATAATAGTCTGCATTAGCCACGTCTGTGGGGAGCGGGGCTGGGAAGCGGGCCTGGGGAGAGCTTGGTCGCTCAGTGGAGTGTAATCGGCTGTGGCCTCTGTGACTGCCCTGCATCACTGAGTAGTTTGGGTGGAGCTCTATGCACTGGGATGCCATCCTCCTCTTTTCTCTTCTCCGTGGCAGGTAGGCCGGGGATACAAATAACACACATAGTGCAAAAACACAGGGGGAGGGCATCAGAGCGTGTAGGCGCCCAGCATGAAAGGTAGATCAACAGTGATATAGAGAGAAAACTAGATGTTAGAAAGAGGGACTGTGGGGAAATTTGCTGCAGGGCAAGAGAGAAAGCAATAGAAAACCAGTAAATAGAGGAGGACTGAAGATGGTGAGATGTGGCGCTGGTATAAAAGAAAAGAAAAGAAAAGTGGATGGCATGATAAAGAGAATGTAATGTGGAGGATAAGACAACACACACAAGGTTAAAGACGAGGGTAGAGGCAGATAACAACAGGAGAGAGGAACAGAGGTCTACACTGTGTGAGTAAATAAGGAGCAGAAACTCACTTGGAAAGAAATAATTACATTTTTGGTAACTTTTTCTCTTTGCGTTATTCCCTCTGTGGTGCTTTAAATTATTTACTTGTATTAAAATAATGTATTTTCTATTACCGTACAAGCACATGCTCATATTTTCAGAGGTTGTGCTGGGTTACTTGTCATATTTACAACATTTTGATTCAAAAAGGCCCATCTTACGCTATTTTCTGATCTATTTTATAATGTTTCCACATCAAAAACATACCTGGAGCTGTGTTTTATTTCATTAACAGATATTTAACACACAAACCCTGCATATTTAGACTGAGTTCTTCTCTCAAAACACTGTTCCACCTTGTGAGGTCATGTGGTAATAGTACGTGCTCCACTGTTTTTTATACACCTTCACTAGAATCATTTGGATAATATGTATGAGTCTTATAATTGCGTATCTCTACTGAACTAAAGATAAAAGGTAGCTGTTAACTTGAAAACTACCACTGCATGACATCAAAAGGTGGAACAGAGCACTTTGAGTTTTCAAGATGTAGACAGACTAATAATAAGGGGTCACTCAGACATGTGAATGAAACAAAAGAAAACTCCAGGTATGTTTTTGAAGATGTAAAAGCATTATAACATGGCTTAAAGAGTCAGAGAAGAGTCAATTTTGAGTAATATAGAACCAGTTAATAATGATTTGAATTATATAAGACATCAGCTAGCTACTTTTGTACTGAACATTTCTGCATATGAATTGCTTTGTTTTTCTTTATTCTTTGAAGCCTTGGTAATGTAACACTTGAACTGATATCGCCTACATAACTTATGCTACGTTCAGACTGCAGGGCTTAAAGCTCAGTTCGGATTTTTTGTGAAATCCAATTTTTTTTTTTGCAAGGTCATTCACATTTCCAATTAAATGAATCAAAAACTTGTATGTGATCTCCAGTGTGAGCTTTAAATGCCCCCACAGTGTCCCGTATGCACTTTGGAGGACATAACAAGGCCACATGCAGCAAGCGTGCTCAGTGTTTACGGACGTAGCCCAAACATGGACACTAGCAATGAGCGCCTGGAGATTTTAAAGTTGCTGTTGTACCAGAGCCAGAACATGTACAACTTATTTGTTTTAAGAAAGAGTTTGAGAAGGAGAAGGACAAGGTTTTTGGCCATGGCGTTGTAAGGGTTTTCTGACAGAGACCCAAATGCAGACAGAGACCAAAAATGCAGATCAGAGTTGTGTTTTATTTTTCAAAGTCCAAAAATGTACAACCAAAAGGTTCCAGAACAGATTTGAAGCAACAAAAAACAATTCCTTGAGTCCACAAAAATTCTAACAAAAAAAAAATCCAGGATCAGGTTCTCACAAAAACAGGTTTTCTTTAGCATGCAGGTTACTCGGAAACAGGCAGGTAAATACAGACGGTCCGACACAGAACAGAAAACAAGACAGACTTAAATAGGAGCCACAATTCACACATGAGCCAATAGGGAAGGGAAAAGACTAATTACACGGAAAATGGAATGAGTGGAAACAGGTGGGGCATAGGTGGGGCATAGGGGGTGTGGCAGGCAGTGAAAACAAAACAAGGAGCTGTCAAAATGAAAAAGGCTGCGGTGCAAAAGACAGCCAGCAGGGTGGAGTCAAGAGTCCAAACACCAGACCCTAACAGGCGTTTTGTGGGGCAGTGGCAGCAACGTCCGTAGAAAGGAACATGTGGGTGCTGAGAGTGGTGGGATTGCTATGTGCTTTGCTGATTCACTGACATGGACTTCATACACAATTTTCGTATGACGAGAAGAACGTTTGTGTACATTTGTGAGCGCTACTTGTACCACTCTCGTTTGTTGATGACGTGTAGGTCGGATGAATGCGACCTGGCCGTTCAGACTGAAGTCGCATGTCAAAAGATCGGATATGTATCGGTTTTAGGACCACATATCCAAGTGGCCTGGGTCGCATTTGAAAAAATCTGATCTGTGTCGTTCAGACTGTCATTAAAAGATGACAGGTCGCATAGAGGCAAAAAAAAAAATCGGATTTGGATCACTTCAGGCTGCAGTCTGAATGTAGCCTAAAAGAGGGTAGTACTTGCCTGACCAGCCACCTCCATCCAAACTTGGTGACGATCTAACCACAACCACCCTCTTAACATACCTAATATAAGCAATAGATTGGTGCTTCAGTTGTTGTCTCTGTAAAAAGCAGCTGCATTGAGTCACCATAAAAAAAAGATCTATACCTCCACAGATTACATATGTAACCCTCACATGTACTGTATACAGCATACACCAAAGAGCCACATCACCTTGAGAGTACCCAGTATCCTGGTTAGTCCTTGGATGGGAGAATGCTGGGAATCATAGGTGTCACAGTGGGCCGCTGTTGCTTTATACTGTTGTTGTGTCCTTGGGCAATACACTTCAGCAACCTGCCAAGTTGTTTTTAAGAGTAATACTTTTCTGAAACAGCATAATGTATATTATGGGTCTCCAGTAGCTCAATTGCTATAGTGTTTGTCCACTGATCTGAAGGCTGGCGGTTCAAATCCCGCGCTCGCCATAAACGCAGGTGGGTGCTGCAATTCCAGCTTCTTCTGTTGTTGTGTCCTTGGGAAAAAACACTTAACCCGCCTCACCTCTAGTGTCTGTGTACACTGGTATATAAATGTGTGCCTTGAAAATGGAAAAGTGCATATAAAAATGACCATTTACTGTTACTGCAATTCTCATGGATATACATATTATGTTCTCAGATTTTAAGAATAATGCATGATTTACCAAAAAAATAAAAATGAAAACACACCTGTCTATATTTTACCCTGTTGTGTTGTGCATTTGAACTGATCATTACATACCATGTCCTGTGATTGGACTGTTTATGGCTCAGAGGTGTGACTCCTCCTCCTCCCCATTTGATGGAGCCTGCAGGTATCTGACCTTTAGGAATGAGTGGTGAAAGGAATCATGGGATACGCCAAGAGCCTGGGAGATGTGCATACCCCCGAGGGAGGCGGACACACTGTTAGACATGGGGAAGTACTCGCACTTGAAAGCAAAAGGGAATGCGAATGGAAATCTGGGCACGAGGGAAATGGTGCCTGCAGCATGGAGAGAAGTTGTTTGGTGTGCGCCACTGAGGTGGAAATGTGTGCATGGCCTGGCATGGTGGGAGGCCAATAGCTTTTTTTTTTAAGGACGAATTCTAAGATGCATTTTTATAGCAGAGAAGAGTTTCAGAGTGGCATAGATATGAATGTGTTTTGTATTTTTGTGAGAAATAATACGCAGAAAAACAAAAAGATATGAAGTGAATGTGGGGCATTCAGAAGTATTAATGTGGCCCTAAGATATTCAGCGAGCAGCCATTACCCAGCTGGCAATAAAAAAGAAAATATCCAGTCGTTTTTGAGGTGAAGGTGCGTCTCAGGACTGAAAATAAAAAGATAAAAAGAAAGTCACAAGGGAATATTTAAGAGAAGATTTCTTATTCAACAAAAAGGGTCACCAGCCAGAGAATCATTAAGCTGGATGGGACTCTCAGTTCTCACTTTTTGTTTGGCTCATCATTTTGTTCTGCTCATCTTCATGAAGATGCTATTGCTTTGTTCAAAGTTCAAAGTCAGCTTTATTGTCAAAACCATATGTACAGGTTGCACACACAGGATTTGAAATTGCAGCGCTCCCTAGTCCCACAGTGAACATAAACATCTGATAAACAAGACAATAAACACTGTCTAAAACATCACATATACTTTTTTTTTTTTTCCATTGCATTTATATAGCGCCTTTCATGACATGCCTTTTCATCCCAAAGCGCTCCACAGTTCAACTCAGCGTTTCCATTGCTCAAAAATACCTTGAAAAACACAATCTGTGGGTCACCTCTCCACAGACCTGACTTGTGACTTGGCCTGATTGGCTTCATCTGCTTGTTTAATGCCATACTGTGTAACACTCCAGGCAAAGCAACAACATCTCCATGGAGATAGGCACCTCCACCAGAAAGGTTACATAATGCACCTTTAATAAATATTGTGTTAAGGATTAGAATTACAAAACACTGAGTTACACTTCTCTTTTTCTTTGCGAAGAGTTTTAAACACAAACATCACATGAACATGGCATAAACATACAATTCTTTAGCACAAGCCCAGTTTTGAGCCCCATCTTGTTATGCACAAAAGAACTGGCTTCATATTCATATTGTTTATATTGCATTTCTTATATTGTGTAGTGACAAACCTTTAAAAAAACAAAACTCTTGAACACAGAATATTGGCATTGTGATTATTGCATTTAATTGCAGAACTGACGACAGCCTACCCTCCAGGCTCTACTAACAAAATTGTAGTTTCACTGAGCAATAGGAGCCCCACATAAGTGATTATTGATTCCCACTAATGTTCAAATAACTATATAGTCCCAGTTTATTTTCAGTGACTGTCAGCATTGTTAAAAGGCCCCCTCTGGTGCCGCTGATGGATGGGAGCATAGTAGCCTAGGGCCTGTAGCTGAAGCAGAGAAATGTAGGCTCTCCTCCACACAGACGCAGCAGCCATGGACGTAGAGTAAACACAGCTCCAGATGGGACCCCCCTCGTGAGCGTGCTGCTCCATCCAATTGTGTGTGAGGCAGAGGGAGAACGAGGAGGCTGTACTCTTTAACACAAGCCTTTTAATACTACATCTATAGGGTCTTGTAATAAACTAGAATAGTGAGTCCTTTTCAAGCAAACAAAGATTTGGCGAAACAACGAGGCGACAAGAACTATGACCCTCATTTTATATAACAAGGGCAAAGGGACATGAGTTGGATTTGCTGTTAAAACTCCAAAAGTCCATGTCTGATCGCGAAAGCAGTATTGGTCCTGGTTATGGCGCTGGGAATACTAAAAGCTCAAAATGCTCTGTTCCACCTTGTGATGTCATGAAGTGGTAGTTTTCATGTTAACAGCTACCCTTTACCTTTTGTTCAGTAGTGACTGGCAATTCCAGGGCTGAAGTTATACAAATGATTCTAGTGAAGGTGTTATGAGTTTAAAAACACAATGGCACACTTCCTGTATTACCACATGACATCAAAAGGTGGAACAGAGTGCTTTCTGTTTGAGAGACAAACTCAGCCTTCACAGATTATTTGAAGTGTATACCCAAATACAGCTCTGGAAAAAAAATAAGAGACCACTGCATTTTTTTTCTAAAATCAGCATCTCTACATGTATTACAGCCATTCCATTCCAGCGTCTGTTGAATTCCAACACAAACACAAAGCTGAGCTACTTCAGTTCTTGCACCTGAGGGGTATTCCACGAAAGCAACTAAGCGCAAAGCCCGGCTTTATTCGACAGTTCGCGCTAGTTTTAGTGAGAGTTCGATTCCATGACGCTCGCTAAACTTAGTCCCCGCTGAATTACTGGGGCAACATGGTTTTAGCGGAAAGTCTGGTACCAGGCAGGCTAAAGATGCGGCTTAATCAGGCCGTGTCGCAGAGAATACGTACCTGACGTAAACAGAGTGTCAAACAAACAGTTCCGCACACCTCCCCCATGAGTATCTGTGTTGTCCGAAAACAATTTCAGCAAAAAAATAAATTACCTTACGTTCTTGGTTCTTGACAAATCTCCACTAATTTAAAAATATGCATTTTGAACCGCTGTCTTTATGACATTACCACATAGAATAATTCCAGAGCTTTTCTCTATAAACACTTTGGTCGAGTGGTTATGCCCTGGATCTTTTGTGTGGGCGTCGTGGGTTCGATTCCCGCTGTTGACGTATTCATGCGCGAGTCAATTTTTGTGTTATATTTTCACGTATTTACATTTGCCTCATATTACACAAATGTTAATGAATTTAACCTAAAATTATTCATATAATCATAGAACTTATATCAGCTGGGCCTAACATCACTCACTTGACGACATTGACACTTTATATTTTATGTGACATCTCTATCAAAGAATACAGTTACAGGTAAACCTTGACTTTTAAAACAAAATGTAGACAAATAACAGGCACACTCCATGATGCAACATTTCAATGATTCAACAAATTTGCTTCAGAGATGCTGTGCAAGCCTCTTTTATGAAATCCTATTTATCAATTTCCATCAATAGGCATAAAACAATAAAAGACATTAGGTATGACATTCTGGTGTGAGGCCACTGCTGGAGGACTGCTGCGGGTCAGGCAAGGCACTGCTGGAGGACTGCTGCGGTCTAGACCAGAACTAAACCAGGTCTAGACCAGGTCTAAACCAGGTCTAAACCTGGACTGGACCTGGACTAAACCAGGATTATCCCGGGACATGGCAATGCCGTTGGATGAGCGCGTTGCTTGTGTCTCCGCGCTCCTTGCGCATTTCGCACTAGAGCTAAGAGGCCGAGAAAGACACTCTTTCAGCGCAAATAAGAGCGGGGCGGGGCGGGCTCTGGTTCTATCTGACCTCCAGAGCCGGGGGGCTGACACTGTGAGCTAAGAGGCCGAGAAAGGTGCTCTATCGGCGGGCAAGACCGCAGGGTCTCGCTCGGGGCGGGCCCTGGTTCTATCTGACTTCCAGGTCTAGACCAGAACTAAACCAGGTCTAGACCAGGTCTAAACCAGGACCGGACCAGGTCCAGACCCGGACCAAACCGGGACCAGACCAGGATTAAATCACCTCGTGCTTGCCCGCGCGTGCTCGGCCCCGAGGGGCAGGCATGGCCCGGGCGCCGCGGCTCCATCCCACGCCCGCAGCCCCGGTGTAGCACGGCCTTGCGCCGTGTCGACGTCGCTTTTTGATCCTTCGATGTCGGCTCTTCCTATCGACTTCATCGAGAAGACCACTACCTCACTCACCGGTGAACATCCAGGGGCAGGACATAGAGACTGTGGACAGTTTCAAGTACCTGGGTGTTCACCTCAACAATAAACTGGACTGGTCCCACAACACCGACGCCCTGTACAAGAAGGGCCAAAGTCGCCTCCACCTCCTGAGGAGACTGAGGTCCTTTGGAGTGTGCAGGCCTCTGCTCAAGACTTTTTATGACTCTGTGGTGGCCTCTGCTCTCCTCTACGCTGTCGTCTGCTGGGCCACGAGCAGCACAGAACGGGACAGGAAGAGACTCAATAAGCTGGTCAGGAGGGCCAGCTCTGTCCTGGGCTGTCCTCTGGACTCTGTAGAGGAGGTGGCTGAGAGGAGGGTACTGGCCAAATTCATGTCCATTATGGACGACACCTCTCACCCTCTGCACCGGACTATTGAGGAGCTGAGCAGCTCCTTTAGCAGCCGACTAAGACACCCCCAGTGCAAGAAGGAGCGCTACCACAGATCCTTCATCCCCACCACCATCAGACTGTATAATTCTAACATATAGGCCAGACGTGCAATATCCTCCTTTTCATGTTGATGATTGTTGTTACCATTATCATTATTACTATTTTCCATTATTATTATTATTATTATTATTATTATTACGTATTACTATGTGTATTATTTATTACTTACTTTATCCCCTCCCTGCCTGCATGCACTTTTTCCCTCTTGTCCAAATGTCCTGGAGCTACTGTGGTGAGTAAATTTCTCCTGCGTGAGATTAATAAAGGCTTATCTTATCTTATCTTATCTTATCATTGTGAAGCAGAATTCACCAAGAATTGGATTGTTCACTCACTAATAAGGAACGTGAGCTGGGTTTAGACCGTCGTGAGACAGGTTAGTTTTACCCTACTGATGATGTGTTGTTGCGATAGTAATCCTGTGTCTCCGCTCCCCTCGCACGTTCGGCGCTATATTGAGCCGTGTCTCCCCCCACGCTTCACTATCAACACATTCCGTTGAAAATCTATGAAAGTTTGAGTGTTCAAACGAGAGAAATGTGAGAAAAGCCCAACTCCAGTCTGAGAAAAGCGTAGAATGTGTGTGGTGAGGCATTAACAGCCTATGTAGAACAATTGCAAAATACAAAGTTGTCCTACCTTGCAGACCTCTCCCACCCCGGGCCACCTCTGGAACCTAACCCAGTGTGTGTTGATAAAGTGTATTTACGTTTCAGGGCGTGCATCTGAGCGCGCATTAATTGAATTTTTGAGATTTCGCCTTTCGTAACTTGAATTTTCTTTCGTATCTAAATTTAACGTGAAGGCGTTTCGTAACTTGGATTTTTCGTTTGTACAGTCATGGCCAAAAGTTTTGAGAATGACACAAATATTACATTTTCACAAAGTCTGCTGCTTCAGAGTTTTTATATGTTTTTGTCAGATGTTTCTATGTTATAATGAAATACAATTAAAAGCATTTCATAAGTATCAAACGCTTTTATTGAGAATTACACAGAATTCATGCAATAAGTCAATATTTGCAGTGTTGACCCTTCTTTTTCAAGACCTCTGCAATTCTCGCTGGCATGCTGTCAATCAACATCTGGACCAAATCCTGACTGATGGCAGTCCATTCTTGCATAATCAATGCTTGGAGTTTGTCAGAATTTGTGGGTGTTTGATTGTCCACCCGCCTCTTGAGGATTGACCACAAGTTCTCAATGGGATTAAGATCTGGGGAGTTTCCTGGCCAAGGGCCCAAAATCTTAATGTTTTGTTCACCGAGCCATTTTGTTATGCCTTTTGTTTTATGGCAAGGTGCTCCATCATGTTGGAAAAGGCATTCCTTTTGCCCAAACACATAACTATAAGTAATAAAATCAGAAAAAACTGATCATTTTGCAGTGGTCTCTTATTTTTTCCAGAGCTGTTAGGGATTTCTCCTAGTAAAAATCAACAAAAGGGAACAAATGAGAAAACAGACACAGAAGTAATATACTCGTAACAGGGAGAATGAGGTGTAGCAAGTTAAGCAGCTACCTCCTACCTCCTTCCAGGCCACACACTCAAAGAACACCTCCTCATTGCTTCTTTTATTGTCAAACACATAGGCGTAACGGAAAATTCCCAGTTGAACCAGTTTCAACAAAGTTAATCTTTACCATACATACATACATCACTAAGCAGCAGTTCCAATGCTCAGTCTTATACATGTTGCAAGAGTTAACATGTGGTGTTTGTCTAAACAGTTAATCAGTCACAGTCCTATCACATTCTAAGATTGCACCATACAAGATGAATGAGACCAAGGAAGAATATAACACTTTGATAATTCATTAAAGGAACTATATGCAATTTTCTTTAACAAGAGCTGTATTACATTCATAAATTTCAAGAAATCCAATATAGAATCCAAGCACCTTGTTGCTAAAGAAATTATTCTAGTGTCAAGGCCTGTATTCAAATCCTTTTATCAGTAACATAAACAAGGTCACATGGCTCTGCAGCACATACATACAAGCCTGTGCGGGGGTTAAGGTTTCCTGTTATTGTTACTATAAAACTGCTTCATGCACACCACATCCATGTAATAGCCACATTAGGATTTCAGAGTGATTTCATCCTATGGTCCCTTATAGCTGTGGTCGGCTAGCATGTAACCACAGGTTGCATCGTGGACACGCTAAGGAGAGAATGGGAATTTGTGCCTGTAAATGAATGCCATAAAACACTATCACTGAGTGTCGTGTGCTCCTTCCTAGGGCTTTTAGAGGCTTTATTGGATCTCTGAGGACAGCTTTACATTGCTTCTGTCCTCAGATAATCTTGTGTATTTACAAAGCAGTGGACACTTTTCACTGTAGCCACTTGTACGATGGATATCGCTCAGATAAATGAAGTGTTTATTCAAGGCAAATATGACTCATCTGGCATCTGTCAAATAATATGTGTTATAATTTATAATGAGGAATGGTGTCTCGGGGTGCCTCAGGTTGCCAAGGGGACAGGAGATAATAATGACATTACATATAGCTCACTCATATTTTTTGAGTTGTTGAATATGGCTAGAAGATATAGAAGATATAAGAGATACAAAAGTAACTAGCAAGTGCACTGCACTGCACTTTATTGAGACGTATATTTTGCATTCAAAGTATACATAAATATAAGCTTGGAATGTTTTCAAATGTGTGAAATCAAAGTCCTCGAAGTAAATCTTTTCTAAGTGTTTTTTGTTGTTGTTCTTTATCTGTGCCTGATTTTAGTTTGAACTGTTAGCCCCGCCCTCTTTCTGCCATTCTGATATCACACCTTAAAAGGCCCATATTACACTATTTTCTGATCAGTGTTATAATGTTGTTTTCTCAGCAAAAACATACCTGGGATTGTGTTTTGTGCTCCATGGTGATTTTAAACTTCATAATAAAGTGTTACTCATGTGTGAATGAAACAAAACACAACTCCAGGTATGTTTTTGGTGAGGTAACAGCATTATAACATGGTTTAAAGCCCACAAGAATCAAATACAGCTCTGGAAAAAATAGAGACCACTGCAAAATTATCAGTTTTTCTGATTTTACTACTTATAGGTATGTGTTTGGGCAAAAGGAACATTTTTGTTTGAGTCTATAAACTACTGACAACATTTCCCCCAAATTCCAAATAAAAATATTATCGTTTAGAGCATTTATTTGCAGAAAATGACAAATGGTCAAAATAACAAAAAAGATACATGTTTTCAGACCTCAAACAATGCAAAGAAACAAGATCAAATTCATTCTAAAACAACATAATACTAATGTTTACACTTAAGAAGAGTTCAGAAATCAATATTTGGTGCAATAACCCTTATTTTTAATCACAGCTTTCATGCATCTTAGCATGCTCTCCACAAGTCTTTCACAGATATTGGGCATTCCAGGACTGAAATTATCCAAATGATTCTAGTGAAGGCGAATGGAGTTTAAAACACAATGGAGCACTTCCTGTATTATCACATGAAATCACAAGGTGGAACAACCCAGCCTAAATATGCAGGATTTGTGTGTTAAACATGCGTGAATGAAACAAAACACAACTCCAGTTATGTTTGTGATGAAGAAACAACATTATAACAGATCAGAAAATGTGTGAATAATCCTTCAGTCGTCCAGGTAGAATCTATGGTAAAAGAAATTAAATTTGTCAAGTGGACAAAGTTTGTCCAGATCAGATCAAAAAATAGCATAACATTGCCTCTTTAAATGATGTTTTATGTGTGCGAGTTAATCCACAACATGATGTATTCATTTTTTATTTGCTCCAAACTTGTTGAACGATAAATCTTTGCTGTGGTGTCCACGGTTAGTCCTTGTATCCTGCCGACAGCCAGAAGGCACACAGAGGTGAAGAGTCAGCCCCTCTCCCCACGGGACTCCACTCGACCTGTGACCTTTGGGTGCTCTTCCTGATGCTCGGTCCCATGGGTGTCAGCTGAAGACAGGCTCGGGGGCGGAGCAAGGAGAGGAGAAAGGAGGAGAAGGGGGGAGGATGTAGGGGGGAACTCGAGAAGGTGAAAAGGACATTAAGTGCTTTGAATGGGACAAAGAGATGCATTCGGAGACGGAGACAGGAGCAAGAACACAAGGCAAAAACTCTGGGGGCTCCAACAAGTAATACAAAAAGGTTGAGGCTGTATTAGTAGCACATATAGAACCAATTACTTCTCCTTACTCCTTGCTCCTCTATTCCATGTCCTCTCCTCTCACTTCCTCTATCTGAGCTCTAACTATCCATGGGTTGTCAGCGGCAACAGATCCCTAAATGATACCGGTCTGCACTGGCAGGTTTTATCTTCCCCTGCTACAATGGGGAAGAAGGATCGGAGTCGAGATTAGATAGAACCCAGCAATGGTGACAACAAGCAAACACGTAATGGGAAAGCTGCGGTGGTGAAGAGCTGCACTGCCATCTAGTGGTGGGACAGAACGTATGGGGTTATTAAAGTGCAATATGCAGAAGATGCACTGGGCTGGAACAGTGGAAATGGCTTCATAATAAGGTCCACATTAATTGAATAGTTTTACATCAATATAGTCCTACTTTCTCTAATGTAATTTAATAAGCTTTAGAACTGTTTTACTTAATTACCTTCTAGAAATTTAAAAAGAGTGAAATTATGTACAAATTTGCAACAACAAAAAAAGGCAACTTGTGCATATTCCTAAAATCATGTTGGTTCCTATATGTGTGATCTAAAATTCACTAAGTATAACTCTGTTTTTTTTTTTTAAATTATTCATTCATTTCCAGTTTTATAGATTAAGAATATATCTTGATTACATTTGCATAGAACAAAAGGACAAAAACACACAACTTAACATTATTTTATTCAATCACTCAAAGGATATGAATCCAGTTTTCCATAAATAGGGCGTATAATTTGAGGTATTTTAATATGTTAAAGTGTGACTTAAATTGGGGATTACAGTAACCTTAGAATCACACGCACAGTCCAGCAGTATTGGCTCTGCATAGCAACAGGAAATATTTTTTTACTATTTATTCTTTATTTAATAGGGACAGTGCATATTATTGAACATCTGCAGCATTGCAGTGGCGGCACGGTGGCTGAGTGCCTAGCGCTCATGCTTCACAGCAAGAAGGTTCTGGGTTCGATCCCCGGGTCGCCCAGACCTTTCTGTGTGTGTTCTGTGTGGAGTTTGCATGCATGGTCTGGGTTCAATCCCTGGGTCGCCTGGGCCTTTCTGTGTGGAGTTTGCATGTTCTCCCCGTGTCTGAGTGGGTTTCCTCCGGGCACTCCGGTTTCCCCCACCAACCAACATGCACCATAGGTACTCCAGCTTAGGTCCTGACCAAGCCGAAGCAAGAAGATCATGGAGATGGTCCCTGGGTGCAGTAATGTGCTGCTCACTGCTCCTAATAACAGGATGGGTTAAATGCAGAAATGGAATTTCCCCACTGTGGGACTAATAAAGGCATAGCTTTCTTTCTTCTAAATATGCCAGATTATAGCAAGAATGCTAATTTCCATCTGTAGTCCCTAGGCAGGTGACACCACAGCAAATATACTGAAAAAATACTGAGAGCACAGGTTTCTTTAGACAAACTCCTACTAAAAAACACATCAGTGTAGAGGTAATATAATACACATGTATCTAAAATACTGAGTAGGAGAACTGTACGCAATAGATTCTGATTTGTCGTTTTTTGTTTTTTTTTAAATTCATTTTTATTCAACTGTTTACTCTAACTTAGTGGAAACCTTCAGTATAAACATACAGCTAAACTTCTTGCTTTTGACAATCAATGAACGGTGATAAATCTTTGCATATAGACAAAGACCGGGCATGTTTTTTCTTCCGTTGAAAAAATTGCAGTTACGATTTTCAGTCCTTTGTGATATTTATTTTTTTCCTTTATTTTGCAATAAATCTAATCCATACAAAAATACCCAAATAACTCCATTTGTTTAGTCTGAAAATATGAAAATATGACCCTTCCTCTTTTGTTTTACATCAGACCAATTAAACAAGGTGAAATCTGTACTTTGCCCTGTGCTCTTTATATATATATATACTTTTACTCACGACTATTAGTACATACACAGACTACATCCATAACATATGCAGCAGCATGCCCTTGTGCATGGCTCCACATTGTCCCGTAAACACATTTCCTGTTAACTTTTAATTAGAGAGTGTTTTGATTAATCTCCCAGGGCATTTGGTTTAGTGGCTCTACTGCTTTTCCTGTGTGTATGTGTGTGTGTCACTGCCATTGAGGTTAGTAAAAGGTGCAAAGCTCTGGAAGCAGATAAAAATAAAATCACAGACAGGGCCACTACAGAAATAATAGGACATCTGGTACAGACATCTGGAGCCAGAGGACTTTTAGGAGCTTCCCAGCATTCCTTTCACCTTGCGGGTAAATTAGCAAAGTGTTGTAAATATGGCGGGGCTAAACGATGCTGACAGTCAGTGAGCGGGAGACGGGCAAAGTCACGTTAACAGTAGATTTATCATTCAGAGCTCTCTTTTTGTTTCGCCTGGACAAAAGCAGACAGATGATGGCCAGTGTGGGAGACAGAGTATGCACAAGTTTTCCAAGGAGGTGGCGACTGCGCTATCCATCTTTATAGGGATCATTTATCCAATTTGATTAATGGAGATGCGCCGCTCAGTGAATAAGGGAAGATTGACTTTTGAGTCATTAGTGATGAAGTCATATCAACTTGTTCCAGCTATATGCATTTATAATTAGTGTAGTCATGTTAATTATGTGCCAAGATAAAGCTTAGAAGGGAAAATGCCAAAAAAATGAATAAAAGTGTGCAATTTTGTTTTGCTGACTAAACAGGAAAAGCCAGATGGATAGAGTCTACCTATAGAGACAAGAACAAGAAAACATGGAACCCAAGGAAGAATATTTAAGAGGCGTGAAAAGTCCCTCAGTCGTCCAGGTAGAATCCATGATCAAAGGAGAAGTTCAATTTGTCAACTGGACAAAGTTTGTTTGGTTGAAAACGTTTCGCCGCTCATCCGAGAGGCTTCGTCAGCTCTGGTTATTGTACTGGTTAGACCCTGCTTATATCTAGCTGCCGGGAGGCGCGTCCTACAATGACAAAAGCTCTGAAAACGATCCCCCCTAATCTGTCTCTTTGTTTTTCAAATTACTCTGACGGCTGGTTTCGACCCCCTATTCAACGTCTAACGACCCTCTCCACCCCTCTGCCCTGGCTCTGTTTGACTGGTCTAAGAATCGCATTATAAATGGGAGACAAGTTATGTCTCACTCCCCCATTTCTGTTTAATGACGGATTCTCTTTTTTGACAAAAATAGCCTCTTTAACTCCCCTCTCAAACCAGTTATTTTCCCTGGCTAAGATCTGAACCTCACTGTCCTCAAAAGAATGGCCCGTGGCTTCTAGGTGAAAATGTACCGCAGAAGCCGGTCCACTCTGGCACGCCCGTCTGTGTTGGTACATCCTCTTGTGAAGTGGCTGTTTTGTTTCCCCAATGTAGCGCTCACTGCAATCCTCACTACACTGAATGGAGTAGACCACATTGCTTTGTGGCTCGGTGTTCTGTCCTTTGGGAGGACCAGTTTTTGTCTTAAAGTGTTTGTGGGTTTGAAATAAACTGGAATTTCATATATTATTCATATATTTCATATAATATTTAAGAGCTTTTCTATGCTTTATTGCCCAAAAAATATAATAGAATAGATCCTTTCCTTTTGGTTGTGTTTATTGCACTGAAAAACTTATGAAAAAAGGCTACTTACTCTGTGCGGGCTTGCTTCTCCATAAACCTGACTCATTTGGCCTGGTTGAGGGCCATTGGCTATAATCCTTCAAATTTCTATTTTCATGGAATCATGCAGATGACGTGCCATTTCCAAAAAGTTACTGTTACGTGTGCAGTTAGCCAATGCCCAACACAAAGTTATAAAAACAGTCTCCGTTTATCTGGGATACAAAACTACACACGCACACAAAAAAAAAGAAACAAAACAACCGAATAAAGTTTACACAGGTATCCTACAGTCCTGCACCACTGGCGTGCGCACGTGACTTGGCCGTCCTCCCACCAGTCCAACTGCCCGTAGTCTCCAGAAGTCCATGGAATGCACGGAATCCTCTCCAGTGGCACCCTCGAGGCAGAGAGTCCGCAGAAAACGTGTAATCCAAGGCGCTGGAGCAGCACCCACAACACAAATACAAGCTCACGGCACCGCCACCTGCCGTCCGTACCGAGCTTCTTCTGGCTTGGGTCCTGGACCTTCCGGTGTGTCTTCAGTGGTGTCTGACCTCTCTCTCCCTGAGATGTGAACTGTGGTGTTTATATACCAGCCAAGATCAAGGATAAAAGATCAAAGAATAAAGCATTAAAGTGGGCCAAATATGGTCATGCTTCCTGGACATCAAGTGAACCAATCGGAAAACATTTCCTGCACATCGGGGCGGGACAGGAAGTGTTCGAAAACTCATAAGATGGCTGCCCACATACATGGAACTCACAAAATGGCGACACACATAGAAAACACACAGAAATGGCATATTACAACATTTTTACATATGCAAACTAAAATACAACAAATAAAATAAAATAAACAAAACGCTTGTCCGTAACACCCTCCCCCTTAAAGTGAAAATTTTGATTTCAAAGATCAAAATTTTCATTCATGTCCCTCATTCAACCCACACCACCCTGAGTTCTCGGCAAAGGTCCCACACAATCCACAATCACCCTGGAGAAAGGTTCACCGAGGGCTGGGACGGGTTTCAGGGGAGCCACAGGAGGGTCTAGCTGATGCTTGCCAACCATCTGACAACTATGAGATGTCCTGCAAAAGTTACCCACATCCTTACGTAGCCAAACCCCATCTTTGAGGTCATCACCCGCTGGCACCTTCACAATTTCGTCATCAGAGAGCCTTCTCCCTCAAACCAGCAATTTCTGGATCACTATTTTGCTCTTCGATTAGCTGTTTTCTTGACCAGGACAAACCGTCAGACACGTGAGGATCTTCACCCACTTCTACGGGTGAACTACCAAGATCCTGTTCAAACAATGTGCCAAGAAACGTATCTGACAATTCACCATGACAGCCACTCTTACTAGAGTCCTGGCTTACATGAAGTCCAGACTCATCAGTGTTCTGACCTAACACAGTGCTAGATTGCACATAGTCCTCCTCTTCTTTAGCCTTTTTGGCCACAGCTCGAGTAACTGCACATGAGGAAAGACATCAGAGTCCACATTAGACTCTTCTTCAGTACTCGGCTGAGAAGTCAACTGCATAGAGGGGACAACTTTACCGCCAGCTAAGTCATTGCCGAGTAACAAGGAAATACCTTTAATAGGCAGACTGGGCATGAGGCCCACCTTAACTTGTCCTGTAACCAAGTCTGACTTCAAAAACACAGAGTGCAGAGGTACCATCACACCTCTACCCCCAATACCCTGGATAAGTGTGAAGTCACCGACAGCAGTGCCTTCACATTCACCGGAGGACAATGCCTCTTTCAACAAAAGTGACTGGGAAGTCCCAGTATCACGAAGGATTCGAATGGGTTGAGGAGCAGAACTCCCACTTGAGGACACCAATCCCTCTGACACAAATGGCAGGAACTCTTTCCTGAAAAGATCAGACGAGCCGACCTCTCTGGTCCCATACGGGCCAGATGGCTCAGTCGAACCAATATCCGTGGGCCCCTCTATCCAAGACACCACTAAACCACTGCCACTAGCAGACACCTCTCTTTCCTTCCTCCTCTGAAGGCTAAAACACTCAGACATGATATGTCCTGGTTTCTTGCAGAAGTGACAGGTAGGACCTATATATGCCTCCTCTTTGGCATCGTAATTTCCACTCTTATCCCCAGCCGCCCTGGCTTTGGGGTCACCCCCAGTCTGTCTAGTAACAGCCTGCCGGTCTTGGAATCCAAATTTAGTCTTATGCGTCAGTGCATACTCATCAGCTAACTTAGCCGCTTCCCGGAGTGTCGTGGCATCTTTTCCATCCAGATACGACTTAATGTCATCCTTGACACACCGTTTGAATTCCTCCACCAGCATCAAGTCCTTCAACAGCTTGAAGTCACCATCGACAGACTTAGATGTGCACCAACGTTCAAAGTACACTTCCTTATCATGAGCAAATTCAACATAGGTCTGCTTTTCATCCTTTCTAAGGCCCCTAAATTTCTGCCTGTATGCTTCCGGCACTAATTCGTAAGCAGTCAATATGGCCTGCTTAACCACATCATATATCGAGGCATCACCACCAGCCAAAGCTGAATAAGCCTGCTGTGCCTTTCCTCTCAAGACACTCTGCAGCATCAAAGGCCAATACTCCTTGGGCCATTTTAAACTCCCTGCCACCTTTTCAAAATGTTGAAAGTACTTGTCTACTTCCTGCTCATCAAAAGGTGGGACCAGTCTCACTTCTCTGCTAGCAACGAAGTTATCGAGGTGTCCTGTGGCTGTTCTCCCTAGCCTTGCCAACTCTAATTGCACCCCTAAAGCCTCTTTCTCCATTTGCAATCGTTCGCTTTCCCTCCTTTCCTGTCTTTCCTTGTCTTCACTCTCTAATCTTAATTTCTCCAACTCAAAATGTCTCTCCTTTTCTCTTTCTTCTGCCTGTTCTTTCTCTCTTTCCCTGTCTAACTTCTCCAACTCGAAAAGTCTCTCCTTTTCTCTTTCTTCTGCCTGTTCTTTCTCCCTTTCCCTTTTCAACCGAAGTAACTGCAGTTGGAAAGAGAAGTCTTTCCCACTATCTGTGCTAGGTCCAGCTGGGGAGTCAGGCTCCTCAAACTGAGCTAAATCGGCAATGCTAAAAATGCCTTCGCGATGATAATGCCGGGCAGCAGCCTGAGCCATTTTAGCTTTTGGGCACTTTGCGTTTATACCAGGCAGGTTTAGAGACCTAGTGACCTCTAGCAATTCAGTTTTTCTCAAATCCTGCAGACCTTTAACAGTTGGATTTTCCAGAAAGTCAAGCGCTGCTTCCGCCATGATGAAGCAAAAAAAAAACAAAAAAAAAACAGAAGAGTCTCGATGCTAAAGTTGGCTTTCACGAATGCTAACAGGCTACAAACGACTCACTAACGCATGGCGTTAATCCCGGACGAGCCCCCAATTATGTTACGTGTGCAGTTAGCCAATGCCCAACACAAAGTTATAAAAACAGTCTCCGTTTATCTGGGATACAAAACTACACACGCACACAAAAAAAAAGAAACAAAACAACCGAATAAAGTTTACACAGGTATCCTACAGTCCTGCACCACTGGCGTGCGCACGTGACTTGGCCGTCCTCCCACCAGTCCAACTGCCCGTAGTCTCCAGAAGTCCATGGAATGCACGGAATCCTCTCCAGTGGCACCCTCGAGGCAGAGAGTCCGCAGAAAACGTGTAATCCAAGGCGCTGGAGCAGCACCCACAACACAAATACAAGCTCACGGCACCGCCACCTGCCGTCCGTACCGAGCTTCTTCTGGCTTGGGTCCTGGACCTTCCGGTGTGTCTTCAGTGGTGTCTGACCTCTCTCTCCCTGAGATGTGAACTGTGGTGTTTATATACCAGCCAAGATCAAGGATAAAAGATCAAAGAATAAAGCATTAAAGTGGGCCAAATATGGTCATGCTTCCTGGACATCAAGTGAACCAATCGGAAAACATTTCCTGCACATCGGGGCGGGACAGGAAGTGTTCGAAAACTCATAAGATGGCTGCCCACATACATGGAACTCACAAAATGGCGACACACATAGAAAACACACAGAAATGGCATATTACAACATTTTTACATATGCAAACTAAAATACAACAAATAAAATAAAATAAACAAAACGCTTGTCCGTAACATTACATACTGCACCTTTAAAATAAACAACACCAACCTATAGAGGGAAATGTAACGTTTCCATAACAATGTGTAAAATGTTGGCTGGCTCAAATGTTGTCAAGCCTAAATAAAATTTCTTCTACTTAACTATAAAAAGTACACATTTTATTATTCATTTTCACACTAACAATATACATTTGTTTCTATATTCTTGTCTTTATTTAATTGTTATAATTGAGCTGAGAAGAAATCCTTGAAAAGTGTTAAGAGCAGTCAAACACTTGGGTCTACTAATGATGTTATTCCAGGGAGCGTTATAACCTGAACTTACAAATAACAACATTATTGACATTTGCTGAAAAATATTGTCATTTCCTTTTGGTTTCATGGGCTCAGTGTGAGTGACAGGTTTTCTCCATAAAAATCCTGTGCACACCTGACAGAAATAATGCAGCCCTCACTTCGCTTTACCAGTGGCTTATAATAAAAATGGAAGAAGCAACATGGCGTGCTGAAATGTCAAATTTCTCATAGATTAGCTTTTGAAATTAGTGGTGAAATAAATTCAGACCAGACTGAATTAGACCCAACTTTTGACTAAATAGAAGTTTCACTAGCAAGGACCACACCACAACAATGAAAATATATTTATTGACGATTGACAGCGTGTAGATGTGATGGCTCAGGGGAGACTCGGGGTGGGGGCTGATTCAGAACTCCCCCTCCTTAAAGATGATGTCTTCAGGCTGAATGATGGAGGAGAGACACGGGGGGTCGAGAGAGCTGATGCAGATGGTGTTGTTGGAATAAGCTGTATAAATAGGGCTTCTGGGTAATTGAAGGCGTGGTCGAGATGAGCTGTGGTTAGCTTATGAGGAGGTTGAGGCGTGGTCCAGCTCCTGAATCTCACTTGATCATATTAACTCCACTTAAACCAAAGATGTCCATTTTGTCTTCTTATGCACTTTAACTTCCTGGGTTATTTTTTAAAGACAATACAATAAAGACATGTTGACATGTTTCAGCTGCTAGCTGCAAGCCATCTTCAGAACTGTCACTGTGTTGGTGGTGACGTGTCATATATCAGCTGTTGTTATTTCTTGTAGGCGTGGTCAGCCTGATGGACCTGGCAGGTCGCTCAGACTGACCACGCCTCCCGTCGCCCGGTGCTCTCTGGAGGAGGGTGTTTCAGGAGGAATGCTCCGTCATCACGGTTAAAGGTCCCATGGCATGAAATTTTCACTTTCTGAGGTTTTTGAACGTTAATGTGAGCTCCCCTACCCTGTTTAGGCCCCCCCCCCATGGCTAAAAGTTGCGAAATGTCTAAACTGAGCATTTGCGATCCTTTTCTGCGTTACACAAAACCAGTGTTGAAACGGGCGAGTTCGGACAAGGCACCTTTTTGACGTCAGATCGGCAAATGCAGCTCCAGCCCCTCCCTCTGTCTCCGCTCAGCGTCCCTGTATATCCCGCCCAGAGAGTTTGGACTGTGAATGCGCTACGCAATGCGAAATGCGTTTTTTTATTTGCCTGGAGGCACCTGCGAGTGTTTCTAAGCTCGGAAGTCCTTTATCTGAGCCTCTGGACCTTTGAACAGCAGTGGTTTAATTTTATTTTATGTGGAAATGTGTTTATTTTTCAATGGAACACTCTAACTCTCTCCCCCTGTGCAAAAACAAGGAAATGGATCAGAGAGCGCACAGAGAGACAGCGGAGCGTTTAGCCACGCCCCCACCTTCTACAATTGGCCAGCTTTTTCCTCCTCATTTGCATTCAAGCAACAACGCCCATTATAGAGTGTTCTGAGTGAGGAAAATGACTCTTTTTCAGCTTATCTTTGTTTCTCATGCACTGAGTGTTGATTTTGAAGAAGGATTCATTTACAGTATTAGGGAACCATTAAGGAGCCATATAAAAGCATCAAGAAGTACCATGTCATGGGATCTTTAATGCAGTCCGTGCCTCATTTCTGCGTGCCTCCCTGATCCAGCATTTGAACTTGTTGTTTTCCGATCCAATAACCCGTGCCCTGTCCCAGTCCATAATGTGGTTATTCCTTTTACAGTGATCTGATATGGCAGATTTTAGATAACTGCACCCTTCCAGAGAGCCATGAAAAAACACAGCATAAGCACTGTAGCAAATCATATACAAAACTCCGCCAACAGCTAGTACACCCCAAAGACAAAAATGCAACGCCATTTACAAAATCCAATGCAAATCATCCAATAAATCATACAAGCATTTCACATCCGACAAAAGGAACACCAAAAGGAATGTGAAAAAGAAACATCAGGGAGACTCACCAGAACACAAAAAGACAAAGTGTTGCAGGAAAAGCTCAAATCTGCCATATCAGACCACTGTAAAAGGAATAACCCCATTATGGATTGGGATGGGGCACGGGTCATTGCATCAGAAAACAACAAGTTCAAACGCTGGATCAGGGAGGCACTGAAATCAGGAAATGAGGCACGGACTGCATTAACGGAGCATTCCTCCTTTCACACACCTGAAACACCCTCCTCCAGAGAGCACCGGGCGACGGGAGGCGTGGTCAGACTGAGCGACCTGCCAGGTCCATCAGGCTGACCGTACCTACAGGAAGTAACGATAGCTGATCTACGACATGTCACCACCAACACCGGGGACAGTTCTGAAGATGGCTTGCAGCTAGCAGCCGAAACATTTAACCACTTCTATTTAACCAAGAAGTTAAATAGAAGTTTATTGATGACTCACCTAATGGCATCAAAGTATTATTTCTTTGGTAAAAAAAAAAACAAAAAAAAAAAACACATAAATAACTAATCATATAATATAATTTTGTTTTTGCATGTCTAACAAAACACAAGATGTCCCAAAAACTTTGTTATCAAATAATTTACGTGAGGGTTTTACATTATTAAAAGATAAATAAATACATAAATAAACTGATTCTGTAACACTTTAACTAACCTTAGCATGAACACTGAAGACTTAATTCATAATGAACAAATAGTTACTTAAGAGTCCTATATTATACAAAAGTGACTCTTGTTAGGTATGTTAGAATGTTGTTACCTCATCAAAAACATACCTGGATTGCGGTGTTCTTTCATTCACACATTTGCGTAAACCTTTACTAGTCTGTCTACGCCTACAAAGCTCAAAATGCTCTGTTCCACCTTGTGATGTCATGTAGTGGTAGTTTTCAAATAAACAGCTAACTTTTGCCTTGAATGCAAAGATTCCAGAGGTGAAATCATGCAAATGATTCTAGTGAAAGTGTATAAAATTTTAAATCACAGTGGAGCACTTCGTGTATTACCACATGACTTCAAGTGGAACAGAGTGTTTTTCGTTTGAGAAAATAGTAGTTTTATACAAGTAAATGAAATAAATAAATGCTCCAGGTATGTCTCTGGTGTGGAAAGAACATTATAACAGACCAGAAAAGAGAAATAGGCCCTTTAAATAGATACAATAAAACCTGAATCACCACTTAAAAGGTGCACTAACTCATCTGGCGGAGGGTTCATCATCTACTGGTTTCCATGGAGATGTGCCTACGTTATTCCACAATACGGCCATAAACTTGGGAATCTCCATGGAGACTGGCAAGCCAATTTACAGATTTGGGGAGAGGCAACCCCACTCACAATAAGATAAGAAGTGGATGTTTTTTTTGTTTTGTTTTTTAAGATATTTTTGAGCAATAAGTACCACCTGAGGTTAAATAAATGCAAGACAGTTTAGTTAATACCATAATCTGGATAATTTAAACCAGAACATTTGTATCTCCATGGAAACAAGCAGGCTGTGAACCCCCTCCAGAAAATTTACACAGGGCACCTTTAACTAAATTAACTAAAATAACTTCTTCACATACGCCTGATCTCAAAGACGCAGTTAGTCCTACACTGGTCCTTCTCTGTCCTGGTAGCCCATTCGCGTTGACGGAGGAGAGGTGCTGTGACTGTGATGCCAGGCTGCTGTCAGGTGTGATAGAGATGACAGTGTGTGCAGTGTCTGTGCTCCCCTTGGCTTAATATAAGGTCACAGAGGAGAGACGAGACAACAAATGCCATGGAGGCGCATCAGACAGCTCAACCCCAGGGACTAAAAACACCCTTTTATTTTACAACAGCTCACCAAACTTCCAATCTCTCCCGCTTTGTCTCTACCCCTTTTCATCTCGTATATTGTCCTGTCATGAAAGATTTGAGTGAGCTAACTTAACCTTTGTTTTTGTTTTGTTTTCCTCAACATGCAAGTCGAGTTAAGGTCATGCATGCTTTGGTGTTACAGTCTTATTAAATGTACAAGTAAGTCTTATTATACTGTAGCTAAAAATGAAAGTATGTCCTTACTAACATATTTTTACAAGCAACCAATGCATCATTCAATGGTAAAATGGTCACATTTTTATATAGTGCTTTTCCACCTAAAGGAACTCAAAGCACTTTTAGATCAAGGGACTACTCACTCATTCACACACATTCAAACCCCAGTGTGCACAGACACCAATAATGTTTTATGTCAAGAGCAGAATTCAAAGCACCAACCTCGGGACAGTGGACAAACACTCCACACACACACCGACTGAGCTACTGTGGCCAAAAATGCATTTGTCTCTAAAGGTTTTTATTTTTTATTTTTATTTTTTTGTTGTTGTTTTTTCAACTTTAATAGTCAAATTATTTAAAATTGTGAGTGTCTAAAATATTTGATTTGGTGAATGGGATACTTGTGCTACAGCAGACATGTAAACTCAGAATGATTGTTTTCTTTCTATGTCACTTCATATTGTGCTACTCTCATAAATGGACATACACAATATTGCCAACAATATTTGCTCACCTGCCTTGACTCGCATATGAACTTAAGTGACATCCCATTCTTAATCCATAGGGTTTAATATGATGTTGGTCCACCCTATGCAGCTATAACTGCTTCAACTATTCTGGGAAGGCTGTCCACAGGGTTTAGGAGTGTGTTTATGGGAATTTTTGACCATTCTTTCAGAAGCGCATTTGTGAGGTCACACAGTGATGTTGAATGAGAAGGCCTGGCTCTTAGTCTCCGCTCTAATTCATTCCAAAGGTGACTGTTTAGCTGTGTATATACATATGTGCATATACAGTAATCCCTCGTTTATCGCGGGGGTTAGGTTCCAGAAATAGCCCGCAATAAGTGAAATCCGCGAAGTAGGACAACTTTATATTTTACAATTATTCTACATGTTTTAAGGCTGTAAATGCCTCACCACACACATTATACGCTTTTCTCAGACTGGAATTAACCTTTTCTCACATTTGTCTCTAGTTTAAACACTCAAACTTTCATAGATTTTCAACAAAATGTATTAATAGTGACGCGTAGGGGGAGACACGGCCCCGGGAGCCCCGCCGGACGCATGAGGAACACTGCCACGTCCCGGGACGAGACGCGCACCAACCCCTTGGAGAAGTGCGCGACACGTGCTGCTCTGTCACAGATTTGACCACGATAAACCCCTCATCGTGGATAAGGGATGAGGGATGAGGGATTATCTACATGGAGGTTAAAATCACCAAGTATCAAAACTCTCTCAAGTTTAATAATAGAAGACAACAAGTCTGCAAAATCATCCAAGAAAGAACGTGCAGGACCAGGCGACCGATAGATTAAGATACAAAAAAATGAAGCAATGTTCCCAACCTTAGTCATCTGCATCTCAAAGGAGTTGAACGCGACCAGATTCATTTGTCATGTCCAGAAGCCATCCCGGTAAACGAGCGCAAGACCGCCACCTCGCCGTGCGGGGTTCCAGTCACGGAGCAGTCCGGGGGGCGCACTTCATTAAGGTGGACAAAATCCTGTTCGCGTTGCCATGTCTCAGGAACATAAAATCCACGTGTTCGTTGACAAACAAGTCGCTCAGTATAAAGGATTCATTCGATATGGAGCGTGCGTTAAGCAGGGCCATCCGGAGAGGCTGCGCGAGTTCGGACACTGACGTGCACTGATCGACTGGACGCTCCGGACAAGACTGGACACAACCTCCATCCTTGATACAAGTGACAGGGCGAAGGACCCTCTCACGCCGCAAAGAAGTACGGGCGACTCAGCTTTGTAGCGGCGGTGGCTCCGCAGATTCGCCGTCCGACGCCCAGATAGGAACCGGTATCAGACACCGTTCGCTCCCCGTAGATCCAGTCCCTCTTGCTCGCTGTTTTCTCCGCCTGGTTTGGACACCTGCCCTGGATCCCCACTTCCTTTTTCTTTTGCCCCGGGGCTTAGTTAGCAGCAGGTACTCCGGCGATGACGTGGAGCATTCCAGTTTTGGAGGGAAAAACTGTGTACCTGGCCAGGTAACAGAAAAACTTTCCATATGTGCCTTGATGCGGAATAACGTATGTCTGTCATATTGAATAACAGCCGCGACATAGCCATTTGTTGACAGGGCTGACCATGCAAAATATAGCACAAGGAAAATCACAAAAATACGAGAAATAGTAGAGGTAGCAGAAGTACAGCCGGCCATAGGCGCCATCTTGCTCCTGTGATTCCTCTCAACCCGAGCCACAAACCGAACAAGCACAAACAAACGCAAAAGCCGCACAGAGTGATTTAATCCTGGTTCAGACCTGGTCTATTTCTGGTCTAGACCTGGTTTAGTCCACGTTTAGTCCTGGTCTAGTCTCTTAGCCAATCAGGATGCAGAACACAATGTTACACTATTAAAAAAAAGTTACACTATTTAAAAAAAAATGGAAGAAAAAAATCCGCGAAACAGCGAGGCCGCGAAGAGTGAACCGCGATAGAGCGAGGGTTCACTGTACATAATATGTATATGCACAGCTAAACAGTTATGTGCATATACTGTACATAAAACATATAACTGTTTTACTGTTGAGCCTGGATTTAAGCAGAGTCAAAGTAAAGGCCTGATTTTTACATGAAGACGGGAAGGTTTTAGCTGCATGAATCTGAAACGTTGCCTCCCCGTGTTTAGTCCTGATTCTGGGCACCAGCAGGAGGCCGGTCCCTGAGGTCCTCAGAGTGCAGATGGTTCATATGGCACTAACATGTCAGAGATGTACTTTGGTGCTGGGCCATGGAGAGACTTGTACACAAGCAGAGCTGTTTTAAAGTCTATTCTCTGAGCCACAGGAGCCAGTGCATAGACCCAAGTACAGGACTTATGTGCTTGTACTTCCAGGTTCAAGTCAGGATCCAAGCTAAAGCTGCAGGGAGTGAGCATGGGGGTGCTTCTGGCTCCACAGACTCTGGCTCTGGTTTTAAAATGTTCGTATTAACCTGCTCTACATGATCCTGGTGTTTTTATTAAGCTATTTTCTTTCATAAATAAATTCCTATTCCTAATATGGAATTTGGCTCCAATACAACTGCTAGAATCGATAGTTTCCTCCATAAATTTCCACTATGGTCCATATATTTCACCACCAGAAGTATTGGGCCCATTTTTGAATGAAGACGTGCAGTTGATTTTGTTTTCTACAAGACCATACCCGTATTCCCTCTACAGTAAAAAGTTTATTAAAACTCCACACCAAAATGTCTTTTATCCCTTTCTCCCAATTTCCTCAACAGTTTGTATCTGGAGAGCTGCTGACTTATAACTGTGATTTCAGTGCAGCCTGTCTCCATTCAAATCCGAGCGTCTGAGTCCAGTGCACAAAGACAGACCAGGTAAAAGAAACTATGCAAATACAGCTGCCTGCATAACCCAAGATCACATCTTAGCCCAGCCAACCATAATGTAATGTGAGAAAATTTTAGCAGGTCAATATGGTGACTTGGCAGAAAGGTAGAGATTGGAAAAAAGAGGAGATGTGACCTTGTAAACCTGAGTATTATTTTCTCATTTTGTGACACTGAATAAATAAATTTGTGGTGGAAAACATAATAATCATAATGTTATCCAAGTTATTATTTAATTACATTAAAGGTACACTGTGTGACTTTTCTGAAAAAGGATAGGCGACCTGTTTGTTTCCATGAATATGCAATTGCTTGTTTAGAATGTTCCACAGTACAGTATGATGTTAAACTTAAATATCTTTATAAAAACAAGAAAGTGCCACCAGGCCAAGTTACAAGTAAGATCTGTGGAGAGGTGACCTTGCTCACAGGAAAAAAGCGTGTGTTCACGGTATTTTAAAGCAATAAAAACACCAATAATATTTATAGAGAGGGTTTCAGCAGTGGTCATCTGGACACTGTTGTTCCTCATTTTCTCTGCTCTTAGCACTTTCACTGGTGGTTTAATATGTAGGCTTTGAAATTATTCTACTCTCACTCGGTTAAATCTCAAATGAATGATTTTTGTGGTCTAAAATGCTATGTCTGCTAATTTCCTAGAATTTCTCCTTTTTCCTTTGAAACCTCCTCTACATTGGGGGATTACACCATCTTAATATAATACTGTGGAACATTCCAGACAAAGCAAAACACCTCCAGGAGGCTGTGCAAGACAAAAATTATTTACATTTTTACTTGACAATGACACTTCATTATGGACAAATTCACATTCAAACAAAGACTAAACCGGGATTATAAATGGAATAAATTAGGACTAAACCAGAACTATAATATGACTGTACATGAAATAAAGCAGGACTGAACCAGAACTAAACTATGGTATAAAGCTCCAAAAAGTCCTGGTCTAGTCTATTACCTACCCTCATTTGCGTCTGTATAACTCATTCATATAAAACAGACTTGGTTACTCAAATAAACAGCTATTTCCTCCTCAGATCCACACAAGACTGTTCCTCTGCAGTCTGCTTTAGTGTGTGGATAGTGTTGAGTCAGATGCGACCTTGGGCTGGTCTGTCTCTGAGGATCTTTGCTCCGCCTGTCACATCAAACTCCTCATGCTTTCATAAAAACAACACAACAACTGAATCACAATCATGGCATATATGTAGTATGTCAAGCACCACTCACATTAGCAGCCAGCACAGGGAGCTACGTCAGGGCCTATTATTCAAATGGAACAATACATGCAACGGATGTCAGACATGAAAGATCAGCATTTGCCTCCCATTTGTACCTGTTATACTCAGTGTATTATCTATCTATCTATGTTACTACATCTACCGTTCACAGATTTTCCTTTTTTTACGATGATGTTTACTGCGATGTCTACTCCCATTTGCCACCACATATTTTCTAATGAGGAAGTCAGCGGACTTGTTTATTTGAAGTCATTTTAGATGAATGTCGCAATTTAAAATGTGCAAAATGTAAGCATACAGAGCATACACAAGCACAATAGGTCTATTTCAAATATCGCCAAATCCCAATATATGTTCCACATTTTGTTTAAGGCACAAACTGAAATGTATGATCTTTTCACTATGTAGGGCAGCTCCAGCCCCAGCAGCCCACAGAGGATCTGGGACATCCAGGACACAGCAGGCCCTTAGCCCTGTGCACCCTCTGCTTTAGAGATGATCCTGGCCTCACCTCTGTGGTTTGGACTGCAGGCTGTGCTAAAGCTCCCTCCTGTGTGACACATTCAAACACACTGAGGGAGTCATAAGTGAAATTTCGTGAATAAATTGAATGTTCTGTACTATGGCGATTCTCTTATATTATGTAAAGGTGCAACCTGTCTGGTTAAGGGTGCACCAACTGCCTTTTCTCCATGAACACAATGTTGCTTTAACAACAATGTTCCACAGTATGGCATTAATCTATCTCCAAAGAGACAAGCAGTTGATGCCAGGTCAAGCCGCATTTATTTTAGTAATGATAGCATCCATAATAATAAAAAATGCTTAAAATCTTTCTAAGGATTATTCCAGGCAAAGCAATAACATCCTTATGGAGAAAAGCAGCTGGTGGACCCTACACCAAAAAAGCTACACCAGAAAAGTTTCACCTTTAAGTGACATTAAGCTACATGTGTAGAGAGAGTGAATTGTCTTGCCCAAGAACACGATAACTACTTGCATTGGTCTGAGCTGAGATCAAGCCGCCTTCCTTTGAACTGGTGGGTAAAGGCTCCAACCAGTCGTCTACTACCACCCCAATTTTACATGTACTACTACCAAAACCTCTACAACTACTTAGAGATTTGAAAAACGAGTGTGGAAAATATCTTGACAACCTAATCAGAGAATAGCGTATGGTTTCAATTAAATCTACATATCTAGTATATCATTTAGATTTTGATCATGTTAAGGCAATACTAGAACCCCACCCAATGAGAAGGTGGATTTGTGTGTCTGGTCTCCACTTTGTTTTTTCAGCCCACACAATTAAAGTTATGTACGATACTAAATTTATAAGTGCATCCAAATGATTATATGCTGTGAAACAACCAAGGTTTCATGTAATCTTGTGACAGCCAAAAGAAATTAATAAGTAAGTAGCATTTATTTATAGAGTGCCTTTCACGGAGCTCACAAGGTCCTTTATAGATTAAAATATTCCTACTATAAAATGCAGAAACATACAATACAAAAATACAATATAGTCAGAAAAAAATGGGATTATACAGAAACTGAATAGAAACACAATCGTTTTTTTTAGTGTGAAAAAGTGACAACAACTGTGCATTTTAGAACATAGGCTAAAACTATGTTAGCCACAAAAGTGTGAGGCTGTGAAGATGAAAAAAGATCTGCTATTCTGGGAGTTCAGCTTCCTGTTATATGGGGCCATTTTGAGGACAGTTAACAATTCAAAAGATATAATATTTTGTGTTGAATTGTTAAATGCTATGGCAAGTTATATCTTTTCATCACATTGAAAACATTGATAGTGCTAGATGCAGTGTGGTGTGTAGTGCCTTATACTGTATATTAAAAAAAAAAGACAACTGATTCCTCTCCCAAAGTAGCAAACACAGCATTAAATAGGAAAAAATGTCTTTAACCTAGAGATTGGTCCTTTGTTATGAAACTGCCTAAGGAGAGGAAAGTTTGGGTGGCTGGGGGTTTTATGCTCAGAAATAATCAATTTCTGTAATCCAAAAAGTGCATACCCTCACGCACTTCCAAACAAATAAATCTTTTTTTTTTCCCTGTAAAATAGGTTAAAAATCTCTTGTGTATTGTTCACTGCCTTACTGAAATTAATTCTATCTATTTCTACAATATACTTGGCAACCGACTGCTCTAACTCTATGTGAATTGTGTAACCATTTTTGTTAACATTTGTCATGTTTTGTAATAATGGTAATTATTAAACCGTGGTAATGAACTATTAAAGGGCCCATATTACGCTATTTTCTGATCTATGTTATAATGTTATTTCCTCATCACAAACGTACCCAGAGTTGTGTTTTGTTTCATTCACACGTTTAACACGCAAATCCTGCATATTTAGGCAGGATTTGCGTGTGATAATACAGGAAGTGCTCCACTGTGTTTTTAAACTTCTATCTTCACTAGAATCATTAGGATAATTTCAGCCCTGGAATTTCCTATTTCCAAAAAATAAAAAATAAAGGCATTTGTTAACTTGAAAACTACTGCTTCATGACATCTCAAGGTGGAACGGTGCATTTTGAGCTCCCCGTGTTCCTGTTGGGATTGAAGCCTTCTTTTCACTGTCCTTTTGAGACTCCTTTAACACTTCACTAGAACCAGAAACCGCTCCAATCAAATCAACCGCAGTCCAGGCTGAACAGTGGAAATCCAGTTTAATTAATCTGTGGAGACTTTTTCAAACTTCTCCAAAAGTCAAACAGTCTTGGCTGCATACTGTACTTTCACCGAGAAAACAGCTACTGAAATGAACTGAAGTTAGACTATTTAAAAGGCATGTACAAGATTTTTCCCCATGAAATTGAGTACAATGTGTTGCATTTATTGTATGAAAAGTGCTCTATAAATAAAGACTTACTTACTAGACTTACTTACAATATATTGTCTAAGATATAATGTATACACCTCTGGAAAAAAAATAAGAGACCACTACATTTTTTTTTTTTTTTCTGAAATCAGCATCTCTACATGTATTACAGTCATTCCATTCCAGCCTCTTTTGAATTCCAACACAAACACAAAGCTGAGCTACTTCAGTTGTTGCACCAGGACTGGAATAAAGTCACCCAAGAACAATGTGAAAGACTTGTGGAGAGCATGCCAAGACACATGAAAGCTGTGATTAAAAATAAGGGTTATTGCACCAAATATTGATTTCTGAACTCTTCTTAAGTGTAAACATTAGTATTATGTTGTTTTAAAATGAATTTGATCTTGTTTCTTTGCATTGTTTGAGGTCTGAAAACGTGTATCTTTTTTGTTATTTTGACCATTTGTCATTTTCTGCAAATAAATGCTCTAAACAATAATATTTTTATTTGGAATTTGGGGGAAATGTTGTCAGTAGTTTATAGAAAAACGAATATAATATAATATAATATAATATAATATAATATAATATAATATAATATAATATAATATAATATAATATAATATAATATGCCTTAAAATTCTCACTGACTTAATAATAATAAAAAATAAATATAGTGTCAACATATGCTTTTATGAAATTAACACTGTAAAGTGTTTTTAAAAAGGACCCCAGGAAAAAGTTGGTCCTTGTGTACACATAATGCTAATATGTAAACAAATGGACAGGCATGGTAAAAGCAAGGGTTTAACATTGACTTCAGCCAACAAGACAAATTAGTCAAATGTGTGTAGATTTCTTATTTGGATATTGCTAGATTTTAGACTTTATGCATTTTTTTAACTTTTACTTGCCTAGTTAAAAAGCAGTCTATTTTGTGTAGTCGTATAGCTTTACTCTTGTTGCATTGTCTATCTATTTAACGTCTATTGCTAACTCTTTTTAATAGTTTTTTTATCTTGATTTTTATTGCATGCTTCCTGTTCTCCTGCTTTCATTGAACTTTGCATTGTAATTTCTCCATTGTGGGAAAAACAAAGGTTTATTTTATCTTAATTGTGTTTTTAGAGGATTGAACCCAATGCACTGCAAACACTCCCACTACAAATTTTGACTCACACTATCAAAAATGACCAGATTGTGAATGGGTTCAAGAGCACCCACAGAATAATAAGTAAGTATGTCCTATGAGGCAGATGGTGGAGGTTCAGAGATGATGTCAGAAAGTGGGAGAAATATAGTCATCATATTAGTGTAAATGCAGTGATTCATTTGGTTGCCATGGGATTGGATTAGAGTGCCAATTTAGATAAACAGTGAAGCATTATTGCTGGTTTCAGACATTACAGTCTATATTTTCATATTTGTGTATTTTCCAAATGTCTGACCAGTTTTTTATTTTATTTTATTATTATTATTATTATTTTGTCTTATTTGTCTAAACCCGCTGCATCTCAACTACAACTCTCTACAGCTCTGGAAAAAAATAAGAGACCACTGTATTTTTTTCTGAAATCAGCATCTCTACATGTATTACAGCCATTCCATTTCAGCGTCTGTTGAATTCCAACACAAACACAAAGCTGAGCTACTTCAGTTCTTGCACTAGGAGTGGAATAAAGTCACCCAAGAACAATGTGAAAGACTTGTGGAGAGCATGCCAAGACGCATGAAAGCTGTGATTAAAAATAAGGGTTCTTGCACCAAATATTGATTTCTGAACTCTTCTTAAGTGTAAACATTAGTATTATGTTGTTTTAAAATGAATTTGATCTTGTTTCTTTGCATTGTTTGAGGTCTGAAAACATGTATCTTTTTTATTTTTGACCATTTGACCATTTTCTGCAAATAAATGTTCTAAACAATAATATTTTTGTTTGGAATTTGGGGGAAATGTTGTCAGTAGTTTATAGACTCAAACAAAAATGTTCCTTTTGCCCAAACACATACCTATAAGTAGTAAAATCAGAAAAACTGATAATTTTGCAGTGGTCTCTTTTTTTTTTTTCTTTTTTTTTTACAGAGCTGTATATTATATTAAAAAAATCTGGAGTTGGACCACAGAGCACGAAAAACCTCCAGCCAGTCTAATTACATATGGTAGCTTTAGGGCTAGCAATAACATCTCCATGGAGGCCAGCATGTTTTATAGATAAAAATATGTATCATAAAAAAGAAAAAAAAAATAGTATTAGGTATTGTACAGCTTTTACAGCTACAGGAATAATAGTAAACAAACAATGATGAATAAAACAGCAATATATAAAACAGAGACAACTAAGGGCTTGTGTTTCAATAAAATAACACCACAGAATACTTTCATATCCAGAGAATACTTATTTAATTGACGTACTCCAACTCCCCAAATTGAGGCATTGCAATAGTCACACAGTTAGCATGCAGAAACAGAACCTGGAGTGAACCGATCGATAGAAACTTCATTACGGATGATGGCTAGTCAGTTATCTCCTGTGCAGCTGTGAGGAGCACACACAGCACACAGGCAGTTTGCAATGATGGATCCAGTCTACACCAGCACAGCCAGCTTTAACACGGTCCAGATAGTACACAGAGTATCAATAATTGGCAACAACAGGCCTGGTACGACACATGTTCAACAGTTTTGTAAAGCGTTCTTATAGGGGAATATTGTTCATCATATTGATTCATCACTTTTTATTAGCTGTTTAAACTTTGATACATTTCATTCTGAAGAGACTCTGGCAGACACAAAAAGAAAATATTAGGAGCTTTACTGAAGGAGTTACGATGAAAGACGTGCCTGATTACATGATGTTTGGGAGATGTTTTCTCCCCGGGGCCTGGACACTGGAGGTGGTAGAGGTGAGGATGAGGAGAGTGAGGGGGACGATGAGATGACGAGGAGAGGGAGGGGGACGATGAGATGATGAGGAGAGGGAGGGGGACGATGAGATGACGAGGAGAGAGAGGGGGACGATGAGATGATGAGGAGAGGGAGGGGGATGATGAGATGACGAGGAGAGTGAGGGGGACGATGAGATGATGAGGAGAGAGAGGGGGACGATGAGATGATGAGGAGAGGGAGGGGGATGATGAGATGACGAGGAGAGTGAGGGGGACGATGAGATGATGAGGAGAGAGAGGGGGACGATGAGATGATGAGGAGAGGGAGGGGGATGATGAGATGATGAGGAGAGAGAGGGGGACGATGAGATGATGAGGAGAGGGAGGGGGATGATGAGATGATGAGGAGAGGGAGGGGGATGATGAGGAGAGTGAGGAGGACAATGAGATGATGAGGAGAGAGAGGGGGACGATGAGATGATGAGGAGAGGGAGGGGGACGATGAGATGATGAGGAGAGGGAGGGGGATGATGAGGAGAGTGAGGAGGACAATGAGATGATGCGGAGAGTGAGGGGGACGATGAGATGATGAGGAGAGGGAGGGGGATAAAGAGATGATGAGAGTGAGGGAGACGATGAGATGATGAGGAGAGTAAGGGGGATGATGAGATGATGAGGAGATGATGAGATAATGAGGAGAGTGAGGGGGATGATGAGATGATGAGGAGAGAGAGGGGGACGATGAGATGATGAGGAGAGGGAGGGGGATGATGAGATGATGAGGAGAGGGAGGGGGATAAAGAGATGATGAGAGTGAGGGAGGGGGATAAAGAGATGAGGAGAGTGAAGGAGATGATGAGATAATGAGGAGAGTGAAGGAGATGATGAGATAATGAGGAGAGTGAAGGAGATGATGAGATGATGAGGAGTGAGGGAGATGATGAGGAGAGTTAGGGAGATGATGACAAGTATAGGGAGGATGATGAGATGATGAGGAGAGTGAAGGACATGATGAGAGTGAGGGAGACGATGAGATTATGAGGAGAGTGAGGGGGACATGAGATGATGAGGAGTGTGAAGGAGACGATGAGATGATGAGGAGTGAGGGAGATGATGAGGAGAGTGAGGGGGACGATGAGATGATGAGGAGTGAAGGAGATGTGAGGAGAGTTAGGGAGATGATGACAAGTGTAGGGGGGATAATGAGATGATGAGGAGAGTGAAGGACATGATGAGAGTGAGGGAGATGATGAGATTATGAGGAGAGTGAGGGGGACATGAGATGATGAGGAGTGTGAAGGAGACGATGAGATGATGATAAGAGTGAAGGAGACGATGAGATGATGACGAGAGTGAGAGCGACGATGAGATGATGAGAGTGAGAGCGACGATGAGATGATGACGAGAGTGAGGAAGATGATGACGAGAGTGAGGGAGATGATGACGAGAGTGAGGGGAACAATGAGATGATGAGAGTGAGAGCGACGATGAGATGATGAGGAGAGTGAGGAAGATGATGACGAGAGTGAGGAAGATGATGAGATGATGACGAGAGTGAGGGAGATGATGACAAGAGTGAGGGGAACAATGAGATGATGACGAGAGTGAGGGAGATGATGACAAGAGTGAGGGGGACATGAGATGATGAGGAAAGTGAGGAAGATGATGACGAGAGTGAGGAAGATGATGAGATGATGACGAGAGTGAGGGAGATGATGACAAGAGTGAGGGGGACATGAGATGATGAGGAAAGTGAGGAAGATGATGACGAGAGTGAGGGAGATGATGACGAGAGTGAGGAAGATGATGACGAGAGTGAGGGCGATGATGAGATGATGACGAGAGTGAGGAAGATGATGACGAGAGTGAGGAAGATGATGACGAGAGTGAGGGAGACAATGAAATGACGAGGAGAGTGAAGGGGATGATGAGGAGAGGGGGATAATGAGATGATGAGGAGAGTGAGGGGGTTGATGAGATACTGAGAACCCAAGAGGGGAGTTGAGGAGTGGTACCAAACAAAGCGGAAGTGCACCTGCAGTGGGGGTATAAATTGGCAGACTGGGCACTGATTGGACGAGGAGATCTCTGGAGAAGCAGTGAGGTATACCGGAGCGAAGTTAAGTCTTCCAGGCTGGATTTTCGCTAGCTCCATATCAACTTTTCTGGGCCATAAAAATTTCATTCTTTGGGATGACCAGAGAAAATACAGAAAATTAAGCAATCTCAAAATTACTTGAAAAAATGACTTTATTTCAGATGACAGCACAGTTTAATAGACCAGTAATATTTAAAATGCAGTCTTGATGAAATATAGCAAGCTCTGGGGTCTAGTAATACTGTGCAGAATAGAAATGGTCAAGTTCAACCTCTTGGATACTATCTGTTAAAATACCATGTTAATAGGAAAATCTGGTTCTTGCCATCCATCTGGGAGTATGGCATCATCTCATTGTAGAGTCTGAAAACATTACATTAATGGGATTTTGGTTGGTGCCATTTTGGGAACAGTTGACCAAAAGATGAAATATTTTCTACTGAATTGTTAATTGAGATTGAGAATACGGAGAACATACTGTTGATTTTTTTACACATGCATCATCTGGCAATGCTTCTACAGTAATACATATATCAGTGGATCCATAGGGAGTTCACAAGATAGTATCTTTTCTATTTCTATTTTAAAGGGATATGCCACCCCCAGGTCAAATTTGGGCATCTCCCCACACAGGCCCGGCGCCAGACATAAAATAATAGGGGGGCGATGAATTTATCAGAGGGGGCGGGGTCGCGTCGCACACACACGTACACACACGTATCCCACAACAAAGTTCGCTCCTCGCTCGCGTGTGTAATGGGTCAGGCGCGCTCGTGTATTTAGACTACACCTTTGTAAGAGACTGGCTAAGAGTAAAAAGTGATGAGAGGTTTTTTTTTAATTATTATTATTTGAACGTTGACCCTCGTGATCTCCTGCATACCACAAAACCAAGCCAACAAGTGATCTGAGCAACGCCAAGAGACGGTACATTAACGCCACATAGCACTCCACCACACATATATTTATAACAACACATAACTTTTCTCTCACTATAAAGTCCACACCTTAACATAAAATACTGTGTAGGAACTAGAAGCTAGCCTACCTCAGAAAAGTTGAAGCCTTCGGTTGGATGCTCCGCTGAAGAAGTCTGTAAGGCTGTGTCGGATGGTGCTGGTGAACAAGGTCTCGGATCCTCTGGAGGAATCTTACTAGGTTTAATCCACATTCGTATATCCATCATTTAATCCACTTCCACTACAATGAAGCCTAGCAACCATATCCCGCGCAAGTTGTGCGGTGCGCGGCGCAACCCTCAGCCTATCAAATCGCTTTGAACAATTGCTGTATCGTTTGTTTTAAAAAATAATTAATTTGATCTATGTTTTAACTCATTTATATTGCTGAATAGCGTGGGCTAGTATTTTTGCAGTATTTATTTTAATTTCCTTTTTCTTTTACAACTCTCACCTGAGGGGGCGGGACTGATGACGTGAGGGGGCGTCGCCCCCAAACGCCCCCTCGTGGCGCCGGCTGTGTCCCCACAGTCCAGAGACTAAAATAAGTGGTGGAAAGCGTTTTCCTGCTCACCCAGCCATTGTCCGAGTCTGTCAGCACTGACCGCCGCGGTATCTGCAGCTCCTCCGCCTTAGACTGGAGTCTAACGGCGCCAGAGAAAGATTTCGGCCAAAAGGAATTAATTTGCTCGGTGCGTTTCCCAATTACTTTCTGTGTAGTGCGCATTCATATCGAGAGCAAATAAATGTACAAATCAACACGGAGAGCTTGCCTTGGTCATTTTGGGTGGGAACTATTTTTCAGTGCGGAAAAACATAGCCGAAGCACACAGCACGCTGCCAGGGGAATCCCTGTTACGCACCAGGAAGGGAGTTCCCCTGTTACACAGCCTGGTGCGTGCTTCGGCTATGTTTTTCCGCACTGAAAAATAGTTCCCACCCAAAATGACCAAGTCAAGCTCTCCGTGTTGATTTGTACATTTATTTGCACTCGATATGAATGCGCACTACACAGAAAGTAATTGGGAAACGCACCGAGCAAATTAATTCCTTTTGGCCGAAATCTTTCTCTGGCGCCGTTAGACTCCAGTCTAACGCGAAGTAGCTGCAGATACCGCGGCGGTCAGTGGCGACAGACTCGGACAATGGCTGGGTGACCAGGAAAACGCTTTCCACCACTTATTTTAGTCTCTGGACTGTGGGGAGATGCCCAAATTTGACCTGGGGGTGGCATATCCCTTTAATGTCCTGCCAATAATTAGAACTGGGAAATCCCGGAAAATATGTGAGTGGTCTGCTACCATGCCACAATTTCTCCATAGTGGGGACATGTTTTTGTAGAAACTTGAAATTATTAAAGGGGTTCTAAAATATCAATTTTTTGTCTTCCAGTCAAATTCCTTCAAGCATATCTATTCCCATGGTAATCAACATCACCAGGCCAAGTTATAGGTCAGATCTGTGGAGATGTTATCCTGCTTACAGTATGAGTGCATGTTTTTTGTTGAAGTTATGAGCAATAAAAAATACCTGTAACTGTTTTCAATGTAAGAGTTAAGTTTAATGTCATACTATGGAACATTCAAGGCAAAGTAATATCATCTCCATGGAAACAAGCAAACCCTCCACCACAATGGTTACACAGTGCACCTTTAAGTCATCAAAATAAGTACTAAAAAAATATATAAATGCAATTTTTATAATGCATTATTTATTTTTCCGGTCTTTGTTCCGTTCCAGATGAGTCTTATGTTTGTGCCAAGACGCTTCTTCAGTAACTGACAAGTGAAGAGAGAGAGAAGAAGTGGGAATCAGCAGGGGAGGTGATAGGAGGGAGAGAAAGGAGCGAGGAGAGCACTTTTCTGGTTATTTGGGATAGACTTTTGGCAGAGGCAGTGGTAATATTAAGCCAGGACAGCTCCATTTTCTACCAAAATTGGTTTCATGCAACTGCAAGCTGGCAACAATTTAAACATCTCTCTCCTTTGTGATATTTTTTGATGGAAAATGTGGTCCTCACTAAAATGATAAATTATGTGTCACCTGAAAAGAGCTTTCTCTATATTTCAGGTTTGCAATTTTATTTCATAAACTAGTTGGTTTTAGTCATTCAGTGCAGTCTATTACACACAAAGGTGGAAGGAGTACTAAAAGCCATGTTCAAATAAAAACCTGGACACATCACAAAAATAAGAAAAGGAGAAAAATTTTATTTTTGAAAACTGCCACAGGAAATTAAACTTCTGCAATTACCTTGTAATCATTTTGTAAGACCACCAAAATAAAATATATTCATTCTTGTACTATTACAACTACTTTTAAATATCATCCCTAAATGTGCCTCCAAAACTGAACCTCAGGACAGGAAATACAGCTCTGGAAAAAAAATAAGAGACCACTGCAAAATTATCAGTTTTTCTACTATTTTACTACTTATGTGTTCAGGCAAAAAGGAACATTTTTGTTTGAGTCTATAAACTACTGACAACATTTCCCCCAAATTCCAATTAAAAATAATATCATTTAGAGCATTTATTTGCAGAAAATGACAAATAGTCAATGTTTTCAGACCTTAAACAATGCAAGATCAAATTCATTTTAAAACAACATAATACTAATGTTTACACTTAAGAAGAGTTCACAAATCAATATTTGGTGCAATAACCCTTAAGTTTTAATCACAGCTTTCATGCGTCTTGGCATGCTCTCCACAAGTCTTTCACATTGTTCTTGGGTGACTTTATTCCACTCCTGGTGCAAGAACTGAAGTAGCTCAGCTTTGTGTTTGTGTTGGAATTCAACAGACGCTGGAATGGAATGGCTGTAATATATGTAGAGATGGTGATTTCAGAAAAAAAAAAAAAATGCAGTGGTCTCTTATTTTTTTCCAGAGCTGTATTAAGCGTATTACGGGGTACATTTATAGACTACAAGAAACAATTCATACATGTCTTTGCGAAGTCTTTATTGAAATGTATGTGAAAAAACTAGACAAAACATCAGTTGCTTTCTTTGCTATGCTGACTAACACTCCAAATGAAAAAAAATGAATATATATATATATATATATATATATATATATATATATATATATATATATATATATATACATATATATATATATATATATATATATATATATAATTCTACTTCTCACCAGTAGATGGCAGTGATAGTGCAATTACCTCTCTGTCTTGGTTTCCATACATTTTGCTCACATGGCTACATCACAACATTAACAGGGTTTGAACTTGTTATTCTCATCATCATCATTTAAGTTTCTGCAAACCACTCTTGGGTACTGGGACTGAGGCAGCTGCTTTTGAGCTTGTATAAATGTGGAAAGAAAGGGAATGAAACAAAGAATTATAACGTATGCGCCAAGTCACTGCCATGGAACAATTTTGATTCTCACAAGACAATGTTTATATAGGCTGTAATAATGCCTGAGCTTGTAAGATATTTTATTTTTATTGTATTTGACTGACAACTGTGATGATAATAAAAGTAAAGCGGAGTGAGATATGATTCAGGATTCAAACATAATAATAATAATAATAATAATAATAATAATAATAATAATAATAATAATAATAATAATAATAATAATAATAACAATAACAATAATGATACTTAACTTGTCTGACATTATGTAGGTCGACATTATTTCATTTAGATTATAAGGGTTTATATGGGACAGCAACAGCAAAAAGGAGAAGTTAGTGAGTGAGTTAGATAATGATTTGGTATATTTAGAAATTACATGTAAAAATCCACAAATATAATCTGTCTTTCTATAAAATTAATTGTCTCCTTGTACTTTTTTTTTTTTTTTTTTTTTTTTTTTCATGAACACCTGTGCAGGTGTAGTCTTGTGAGTGCATTTTAGGTATAAGATACACTTAGAACTTTTTAGTCAACTGGTCAATTGGCAGGACAGGTTGACCAGGAATTTCTTTAGATGACAACAGCTTTAGTGATATCATCAGGTAATTACCCAGAAATTGCTCCTCTGTGTTTTTAAAGTCTATACACTTCAGTTTTTGCTTGTCAAGAAGGCTCTGGTGAGTAGTCTATAATAGGAAAACAAATGAACTTCCCAACTTAGCAGTGTACTGTTAATGAAAACAGTTTCCATTCCATATGCAGGGACTCTGTATGATTGATTGAACTGATGTAGAGGAATAAATCAGTGTAACAGCAGTGATTTGGCAGGCAGCTCAACTCTACACATTGCATTAGCCCCAATAACACAGCTGCAGTGTGAGTATATGAGGATTTACTTCCAGATTGTGCTAATATACTGGCTTCTGAGTTCTGGCTTTTGTCAAACAGCTCAGATTAACTCAAATGAGAATCTAATTTCTGACCAATGAATGGACTTCATATGTGTCACTGAAAATGTGTTGATAATAAGCAAATGTGAAATTGCTGGCGTATGAGACATTAAAATAAAGCTGTAGAAGAGTATAGCTATTACCTTCACTTTAGTGGCCCAATTTACACTATTTTCTGATCTATGTTATAATGTTTCCTGATCGCAAACAGATTTGGAGTTGTGTTTTGTTTCATTCCCATGTTTAATAAAACACTGAGTTCTCTGAAACTGAAAACACTCTTTTCCACCTTATGTTGTCATGTGGTAATACAGAAAGTGCTCCACTGTTTTTTTAAACTCCGTGCACCTTCACTAGAATCATTTGGATGATTTCACTCCTAGAATTGCCAATCTCTACTGAACTGAAGTTAAGAGGCAGCTGTTAGCTTGAAAACTACCACTTCATGACATGACAAGGTGGAACAGAGCCTTTTGAGTTGTGGAGATGTAGACTGAAGTTAGTAATAAATGGCTACTCAAACATGTGCAAAAGAAAATAAAACTCCAGGTATTCGTTTGATGACATAACAGTATTATTACATGACTTAAAGGTTGTATAGAGGATTTTCCAAGGAAGGAGAAATCCAGCGACTGTTTGTCCTCCTCATCCCCACAGTTCCCTAAGTAGAAATGCCTCCTCCCGCCTCCTCCTGGGCAAGACAGTTACGTTAGAAGGATAGGGAGTTTGATTGACAACCTAACACCTAATAGATAATGAGGTAGTCTTGTTATCTATTGGCTAATGTTTAATTGGCCCTACCACGTGCACATTTTTTTGTTGTTGTTGTTTTTTTATCCTTTGCTATCCCTTTGGGAAATTATCCTCTGCATTTCACCCATCCTTTCAGGAGCAGTGGTCAGCACATGGGGCGCCCGAGGATCCATCTCCATGATCTTATTGCTAGGCTTGGTCAGGACCTCAGCTGGATGATTTTTTTGGGTTGATGGGGGAAACCAGAGTGCCCGGAGGAAACCCACCCAAACACGAGAAGAACATGCAAACTCCACACAGAAAAGCCCGGACAACGCGAGGATCGAATCTGGAACCTTCTTGCTGTGAGGCGTGAGTGCTAGCCACTCAGCCGCCATGCTGCCATTCATGGATTTTCATTCTTTTTGGGGTTTTTTTTTGGTCATCATAATTACAAGGCTACTGCATCTCTATAATACTATCATTGAAAATTTGAAACAAACCTTTAAAGCTTAAACACTTTTGTTTAGGGACTACATATGAATGGCTTTAGGCTAACTAATACTAAAAGGGTTGATTAGCATTTAATTAAGTCTTTGTTGGTATTCATAAAATACTCATTAATGCCATACATAGTTTTTTACTAAAACCTCACTATACAGTACAGTATTTTATTGAGCAATGTATTGATTTTGCAACACATTACAGTATATTACATATTACAGTAGTTTCTGTTTTCCTTAAAGCTTGATTTCAGTTTTAGCCATGACCATATTCCTTTTTCAAATTACATTTGGAGCATCAAATTAGCCATAGTAATTTTGTTCAGCTCAGAACCTATACACTGCTCTGTACCTGAAATTATATTGTAAAATAAAAGCAGTATATCTGCTTTTTGTTACAATGACTAAGCAGACGTTCAGAAAGTGAACGTCGTCATCTTCACTAAATCACCCACTTTTAAATTAAATCAGTGTAACGTCATGCCATGGCCTTGACTCATGCAGTAGTTGTGATGCATTAGCTGTCTTTAATGTATGATGACTCACAAGAACTCAGCGGGCGAGCTCTCTTCTGTACCGCTGCTAATCTGCGTGGTCATATCCATTTGACTTAACAGCAGCAGAGCTGTCTCATGGCTATCATTGGAGCTTAGTGGACTTTGATTAAAAGAAAGGCCCAAGGTTAACGGGACATCTGTTATCAAATCTGGCCCTAGATTACACAGCCTCATCACTCCCTCTCTCCACAGTAAAGGATGTAATTAAAGAGACCAAAGTAATGCACAGGCCTGGCCCAGCAAGACCTTTAGGGTTTTGGTGTGACTGTTGCTTTTTATAGAACATACCAATGCATCAGGAAGTGAATTCAGCAAGTTAGAACTGTGCAAATCACTGCAATGGGGTGAGAAATTTAACGGTGTATTGTAACTTGGTGAATGCTTTTCTCCAAAAACATGTTATTGCTTTGTCTGGAATGTTTTCACAGTATGATATTTAACCTTTCTCACTTCATGGGGTGCAAACAAGACCAAGTTACAGGTCAGATCTGTAGAGAGGCGACCCCGCTCACACTCAGAATGCCTGTTTTTCTATGTATTTTTGACCTTTAAAACAACCTGTAATTTAATAAAGGTAGAGCTGTTTCATGTCATACATTCCAGGCAGAGCAATGACATATCTACAGAAACAAGCAGGTGGCGGACCCCCAGCCAAAAAGTTACACAGTGCACCTTTAAATGAAGAAATTTATGGTTTGATTCAAGGCAATCAAAATTAAAACACAATTATTTAGATGACAGAATGGCTGCAAAGAACAGCATATCCTGTGTTTTTATTGAAAACTGTGATTGTATCGGTAGAACAGGTCATTCGTTCATTGGAGGGTTGTTGGTTGCATTTGTAAAAAATTATATTGGACAAAGATTTTTTTTTTAATTGCAAGCAGTTAAATTGTATAAAATGTATCAGTTGCAATAGCAGTTATGTGAGTTAAAAACATACACTAACCCTAACTTATTCCAATAAACAGATTATTTTTTATTGATCCACAAGGGAAATTATTTCAACAAAGTAGCTCACACCTCACAATAAATAATAACAAAGAGCATAAATAAAAATGCTAATAATACATTCAAAGTACCAAAAATAACAAGAGACTGGTGTCAAATAAGGTATACATATATAAATGTATAAGTAAAAAAAAAAAAATAAGAAGAAGAAGAAGAAGAAGAAGACCGTCACTATAGTACAGATAGTTTAAGGGTTGAAGACAAATCTATGCATTCCACATTAGCTTAAACATTCTTTACTTCTGCTTGTGTTGCATCAGGTTCAGGGGTCCAGTGTTATGACATAGCTGTCAGAGAGCACCTTAGGGTGACTCCAAATATAATTTACAGACTCTGCTGCCGTTTTCCCATGCTCTTCACTCCTGTTTGACAGTGTTTTTTTGCAAAGGTGTTCCTCAACATTCACTGAGAGTTAGACCCCTATGGACCACATCAGTGTCATATCACTAAAACTAATTAAAACTGCATTGTGTGACTTTTCTGGTGGAAGGTCTGTAACCTTCTTGTTTCTGGATATGCCACTGCTCTGTCTGCAATGTTCCACAGTATGACATTAAACAGCTCTAGATTACATTTATTTAATTATAGTTGGTTTTATAGCTCAAAAATACCTTCAAAAACACACATTCTGACTGTGAGTGGAGTCGCTCTCTCCACAGATCTGACCTGTAACTTGGTGTGGTTTGGTCTCCATGAAGATAGAAATGTTTAAAGTCATACTGTGAAACATTTCAAACAAAGCAATAACATCTCCATGGAGAAAAGCATTTGACAGATCTCCCATCAGAAAAGATACACAACGTACTTTAAATACTTAAATACATAAAAATATAAAACAGAAAATATCTAAAATTTTAAAATGGCCAAAAGTTTATTTAGTCAAATATGTTTTGCAGCTCATCCAAGCTGCTTCTTCAGTTCTGGTCAGACACTGGTGGACACTGCCTATATCTGCCTGAAGGGAGGAGCTAACTACAATGAAATTACTGTGAAACTACCACACCTATTTGTTTACAGTTCCTGTTAGTTAGGTGAGCCTGTTAAATATGCAGTGGGAGTGGAGTGTGGGATCTTGTTAGCATAGCCAGTCAGGGCCATAATGGTTGTTTTCACACCTCTGGACCTGACCTGGCTGCCCTATTGCTTTCTTTGTCCAAATAGGTGTGGTAGTTTCAGAGCAATTTCACTGTAGTTAGCTCCTCCCTTCAGGCAGATATAGGCAGTGTCCACCAGCGTCTGACCAGAACTGAAGAAGCAGCTTGGATGAAAACATATTTGACCAAATAAACAATTTGCCCAGTTGACAAATTGAATTTCTCCTTTTGCCTTGGATTCTACCTGGATGACTGAGGGATTCTACACACAAAATCTTAAAATGTAATTCAACTTATTTCTGTATTGCCCAAAGTCATCATATGTCAAAAAAAGACAAGCAGAGCCAATTCACAGAAACAAGTAAAATGCAAACTGTCCCATAGCGCCCCTACAGTGTTCTGTCCTTAGATCCTTGTTAATCCAGTGGAAAAAAGAGAAAAAAACACAGTGAAAGACGATATAATGCCAAACCTAATGGTGCATGGTGAGCTTGAAGATAACCACTAAAAATACAGTATTTCCTGAGGAGGTTGTTAGAGAGAGTTCAACATTGTACAGACTTTTGCTCAGAGTGTAAAATGAAAATGAAGCGAGACAAGAGTGTTGTACAAATCTGAATCTAAGTTTGTACCCAAAATACTTCAATTAGTGATGTTTCTGTAAAAATACTACTTAGGTTGGACATTGCACTATACTGGCCCTTACTTTTGTTTCATTACGTGTTTGATCATCTTCTTACTATATGATTATTAATAATACTAATAATTGTTTTAATTACTACTTAAGCAAATACCACACCCTTAATGCTACTGTATTATTTTTAATCCATACCAAGCCTGAAAAAACACTATAACATTTAACCTCTAGTCATGGCTATACTGTAAGAATAGTACATTGTGTGTAGAAATATTTCTCTGCTATTAATGCAAAGACAGTACAGTTTAAAGTTCCACAAGCACAAATACAATTAGTCAAAGAATGTGACTCTAGGTGTAGGTCACAGGTTAAACAAGAACAATTAAAACTCACAATGTCATCAACTTACTGCCTAAATTATACAACATTTTCACAATTATTTTGAAGTTGATGAGGCTCCATCACTTCACATTTCTGAGTACCAAATCATGTAATTGCATGTTTAGAATTTTTTTCAAATTTGAGCTAAAATATGAATTCTAAAAAAGGGCATAAGTGATTTTGGCAAGTATACATTAATACTTGTAATGACTAAACATTTTCTGTAGTGTTTCCTCTACACATTTAGACTTATTTATTTAACAGGCCCATTTTACACTTTCTGATCTCTGCTATAATGTTGTTTTCTCGTCAAAAACTTACCTAGAGATATGTTTTGTTTAATTCACACGTGTTTAACATGCAAACCCTGCATATTTAGTGGTCTTCTCTCAAACAGAAAACACCTCCATCTTGTGATGTCATGTGGTAATACATGAAGTGCTCCATTATGTTTTTAATAAACTCTGTACACCTTCAATAGAATTAGTTGATTGGCTGATTTTAGCCCTGGAATTGGCCATCTCTTTACCTGGCCAGCCAAATGATATCTCTCTGTATTTCCTATACAGCGCAATACCATTTGGACACCCTCCATCCACCCTCGCTCCCCCGGTTAACAACGGACTCCGCGATTCTGATTCGTTCAAAGATGGTAACGTCAGTGCACCCGCCTTTGCCCGCAACGTCCCTTCAATTCAGCTGTAAAATTGGTCTTAAATGACCTAAAACACATCGATTCCTTAAAACCACAGCAGCTGACAGCTCTAGAGGCCTTTCTTTTCAAAAAAGATGTTTTTGCATTGCTTCCTACCGGCTTGGTTCACGTCGCTGTCCGTTAACTGTTCTCTGATTGGTTCACTTAGCTGTCTGTCTAAGCGCAACAGCAGCGCATTCTGGACCCACCGTTACCAGACTCGCCGTTGGTACAGCGATGAGTCATGGATTCTTCCAGGCAAGCCATCTCTACTTAAAAAAGGGTAAAAGATAGGTGTTGACATGAAAACTACAGCTTCATGACATCACGGGGTATTTTGAGCTTTGGAGATGTCAGACTAATAATAAAGGATTACTAAAACAACTGATGAAACAAAACACTTCACCAAGTGTATTTTGATTGAAGTAACAGCATTATAACATAGCTCCTTGAGGTCTCAGACATCATTTGTCTCCCATCTATAACTCCATCCTCAAACCTAAATCAAAACCAACAAAGAAAACAATAGGGCAGCCAGGTCAGGTCTAGAGGTGTGAATACACCCATTATGGCCATCAATAGCTATGCTAACAAGATCCCACACTCCACTCCCACTGCATATCTAATAGTCTCACCTAACTAACAGAAACTGAATAGGGGTGATAGTTTCATAGTAATTTCATTGTAGTTAGTTGTAGTTAGCTCCTCCCTGCAGCCAGTTATAAGCAGTGTCCACCAGCACTCTAGCCAGAACTGAAGAAGCAGCTTGGATGAGCTGTGAAACGTATTCAACCAAATAAACGTTTGTCCAGTTGACAAGTTGAATTTCTTCTTTTGCTAACATAGCTTAAAGTTCACAAGAATCCATTTTGTGTAATATAGGGCCTTAAGTTTAAATTGGAGTCTATTTTTGCCTCTTGTAAGTTCCCCTTAGCTCCATAACCCTTGTAACTGTGCGTGATGTGAGCCCATGACAGAATAAGACTGTTTGTGTGAGTGTGTGGCCCTCCCTCTCTTTGCTGGAGACACTCAATCAGTCATTTTCTGTGCAGTATGTTTCCAATCCCAGTCAACAGCTGGCCTGGCATTTAGCACACATGAGGATTAGAGGTGCTGGTTTAGTTAAGGGCTCAACCCACTGCCACTGCTACACTTATTATGACACCATCACCTCTCCAGCACACTGTTTATCAATATATTTTATCGAGGCTAACTGAAAGCACCACTCTGTTAGAAGCTCTATTACTCAACTTAGACTGAGCTTTATTTTAACAAAGTCCAGAAAGAGGTGGCTTAGTTTGAACAGGTGAGTTCATTTGTGTTTATAAATAAGTCTGTTGTACATAAAATTATAATTACAAGCTACCATTAACCAACAGTTTTTCAGTTAGTCACTTTTTTTTTGAAAATCAAAGACCTAAACTGGACCATGAAAACTTGTATTCATCACAGACTACTGAAAATGAATAATGTACTTTTTCAGACAAAATTCCAAAATCCTACATAGTGCCCTTTAATAATTGTTGTCTGTGTGTGCTCATGTGTGCACTGCAAAGTATCAGTACTGTCATCTTTTAAATTCTATACCACTTCACCAAACCCCATAGTTTTGCATAAATACTGTAAACTCTTAAATGGCCTGTACACAATTTTGTAAAATATGTTTTGCCCCAGTACATACTAGTAGTTATATATCATAAAAGCAGCTCTTAAGGGTGAAATAAGACTGATGTCTGCTGTTTTATTCTCCACACAACAGGCAGTGCGCCAGTAGCATGCTAGTTGGTGAATAATTGGAATACATTAGGTAACTGAGCAATAAATTTGGACCACTAAAATGAACTAGTTTTGTTTTAGAGTTTTTAATTGAAAACAAAATGTTCAAGTTCGAATAGTACACAGTATAAAAATATTACAAAATAACATGAAATTTGTGTGTGGGGGGGGGTTATTAGAATCAAAACAAGAATGTATTACAAGTGCAAAAATGCATAGCTGTTTTAACTGTATCTGAATGCTGCTGTTGGTCAATGTATCTTGCTAAACTTTTTTTTCTCTCACTCCTCTGCATTTTAAGCATTTTTTTATTCGTTACACAACGAATATCATTTGTATTTTCTGTCTGTCTGACCGCCGGACTTAAAATTAAATTATGTGATCTCTCAGCCTACACTGAGTGAGTACTACAATGCATTCCTCTAATTTCTTTAATTTCTGAATACAGTTACTCAAAATTAGTATCCAGAATATGTTGTTTGTGAATATGCTGTGATGTTTTAGTCATTGTGTTAATTGTTTTGTTTATCAGATGTTTTATATTCACTGTGGGCCTAGGGAGCGCTGCAATTTCAAATTCTGTGTGTGCAACCTGTACATATGGGTTTTGACAATAAAGCTGACTTTGAACTTTGATGTTTTCTCAGTACAGTACACGCATTCAGTTACTTCCCAACACTATCTATTACTCTAAAGTGATAAAAGGTCTGGCTTATATTATTGTCCAGAAACCAGTTGCAAAACAATCTTTATAAATGTATCACCACATACAGCTGCATCAATAATCATAAGTAGAAGTTGTCTTAAGACTGTAGTTGCTCACTAATGCATCTTAATCCCTCCACCACACTCAGGTATGCTATTTCTCTTTTAAGTTTAGGTGTTACAAAGTTTAAGTGCCTTTCCTGTGTGCATAGAAAAAACAACAGCAAAAACAAAACAAAAAAACAACATTGTGTGGCTTGAACTGCATTTCCCAGTGGTCCACACCTCCCATTGGTCAACATTAGAGCTTCATTTGCCTAAGGGGGAGTGTCCAGAGACAGCACTGGGGATGAATGACTGGTTCAAGTCAGACTGCAATAAGGCACTGGAGTCTACAGAAGACTGCGCAGCTCTGCTCTCAACAACATGCCTGCTTTAACTAAACACCAGCAGCTCCGGAAACTACTGCCGACGTGCTCCAGGCTCTAAGAGGAGAGACAGCACTTCACAACGCAAATATGATTCACAGAAAACACCCCTGCCTTAGCAAGAGAGGAGGCATATGGGTGAGTTTGTGTTTCTGCTTAGATAAATTTGTGTTCAAAGTTGTGTGTGCATTTTGGTTTTCACCTTCTTTAGTAATACAGAATGTCCATAATGGTCTATTTGACTATTCATTCATCTAGATCAGATCAGTAATTACATTTTAAGAATATTTATTTTCAACATGACATCCTGGTGTGTATTAGAAGCACAACACTGTCTCTATTTGTGTTATATTATCTATTATAATCTAATTAATTTATACATTTTACAGAGTTGCCAAACTACCAGACTATTACTAATAAGTTTATTTAACAGTATATACAAAAATTACAATTGGAAACTGTAGAAATGTTTATTGAAGGTCCTATATTACACAAACTGGATTCTTTCTTGAGAGCTTACAGCCATGTTATAATGTTGTTACTTCATCAAAAATACCCAGAGTTGTGTTTTGTTTTATTCACGCATGTTTGACTAATCCAGGTTCATTAGTCTGTCTACATGTCAAAAGCTCAAAATGCTCCAGTCCACCTTGTAATGTCATAAAGAGGTAGTTTCTAAGTTAACAGCTATATTTTACCTATTGTTTAGTTGAGATTGTCAGTTCCAGGGCTGAAATTATCCAAACGATTTTAATGAAAGCGTGTGGAGTTTAAAAACACAGCGGACATGCTTTCTATATTACCACATGACATCACAAGGTGGAACAGGGTGTTTTGTGTTTTAGGGAAGAGCACAGCCAAAATATGCAGGATTTGTGTGTATGTGTGAATGAAATAGAATAATAACAGAGATCAGAAAGTAGGGTAAGATGGGCTTTCTACTGTGTATTCAAATTAAGTAATTAAATGTAATGTGCTGTTAATAATGTATGTATATGTGTACGTTTGAATGTGTCTAGGCCTACTGTATATTGTGTTGTATATTTTAAGTTCAAAGCAGTGATTAAAATTTCTTGTTTTCTTCTAGGGCCTCTGCATCCTCCTGCTCTACACCAGCCCTCTGTCCTGTTTGGGAAATTTCAGCAAAGCAAAAGAGCTCGTCTATAAGATAAAGGAGGGATTACCACGTGGGACATTTATAGGGGCCATCGGAGTCGACTTAAACTTGGATTTTAACGCCGAGCCCCCCTTTTTATTCAATCTGGCTCAAAAGAAGGTCAGCGAGCAGTATGTGACCCTTAATAATACCACTGGGGAGCTTTACACATCTGCCACAGAGATAGACAGGGAGAGCCTCTGTCCAGACAACTCAGAGGTTAAGGCCTGTATCTTGTCTCTAGATGTTTTAGTGCTACCGCAACAGTATTTTCAGCTCATCAAAGTCAAGATTGTTATTGAGGATGTGAACGACAACAGGCCAAAGTTCCCTGTGGATGAAATTATTTTAACTGTCCCCGAAAACTCACCCATCAATGCTCGTTACGCGGTAGAGCAGTCGGCGGTCGACCCAGACCTGGGGCTCCACGGGGTCCAGACATACTGGCTCGTTAATGACTTTGGGGTCTTCACTCTGGATGTTGAGGAAAATGATGGGGGAGAGTTGACACCATTTCTTATTGTTACCGAAACTTTGGACAGAGAAACCCAAGCAGAGTATGTAACAGATATTATAGCGGAGGATGGCGGGGCACCTCCTCTTCTTGGGGCGGCTACATTAAAAATTCAGATTTCAGACGTGAACGACAACTGTCCGAAATTCGCAGAGTCTCATTTAAATGTGACTGTCCATGGAAATACAAGTAAAGGAGCACCGCTAGCACGACTCCACGCTTATGACCCTGACTTGGGTGCTAATGCTCAAATCAGCTACGCCTACAGTGAGAGAGTGCCAAGGGAGACCAGAAGTTTGTTTCATTTGGATCGAAACACTGGTGTCATTAAGCTATCAGGCAAAATAGAATCTGGCACTGCCCCGCACTACAAACTGACTGTATTAGCCAATGGGCCTGGTTGCATCCCAGCTGTTGCAAGTGTTACTCTCAACATAATCAAAATGCTTAGCGGACCACCTGTCATCACACCAAGATATATCGCACTGGAGAAAGACGGAGTTGTTTATTTGAAAGAATCAGAACCCCTGTTTACCCCAATTGCTTTTTACACGGTGAAGAATGTAGGCTCAAATCAAAAAGTGGACTGCCATCTGGAGGGGAGTGGCCCATTTAGGCTAAGCCCCTACCAGCTGATTAAAAATGAATACTTACTGGAAACCACAGAAGCACTGGACTATGAAACAACACAAGAGTTTGACCTAATCATTGCCGCTAATAATTCACAAGGGCTGGTAATTAAGGCCTTTTTAAAAATTCAAGTATTGGATGAGAACGACAACGCCCCAGTATTTCAACAGTCTGTAGTTGAGCTAACCATTGAAGAAAACAACCCTCCGAATACGTTCTTAACGCAATTTCAGGCTACGGATCAGGATAGCGATAGCAGTGGAGAAGTTATCTATCTCTTGGGAGGAGATGCACCAGGGATATTCGAACTAGATCGGGTTACTGGCGTCCTTATAGTCACCACATCACTAGACCGCGAAGAGAAGGAGACGTATCGTTTCATTGTGAGGGCATTGGACCAGGGGACGCCCAGAAGGGAGTCCATTGCAACTGTTGTCCTAACCGTGCAAGATCGCAATGACAACAGCCCACGTTTCATCAATAAAGATTTCACTTTCTTCGTACCAGAGAATTTTCCTGGATATGGCGAGATCGGAGTACTTTCGGTTAGAGACGCTGATGCGGGGGAGAACGGCTGGGTTGCATTGTCGATTTTAAATGGTACAGATATTTTTATGATTGATACAGGACGCGGTATACTGAGAGCCAAAACCTCGCTTGACAGAGAGCAACAAGGGACCTATCAGTTGTGGGTTGAAGCTGTGGACGGAGGTGAACCTGCTCTGACTTCGGTTACAATGGTGACGGTTTTACTATTGGATGTTAATGACAATCCACCAGTCGTCCTGTTTCCGCAATCAAACCAGTCTTATATGCTAGTTCTACCCAGCACGTTGCCTGGGACATCTATTACCGAAGTGTATGCTGTGGATAAAGATACAGGCATGAACGCAGTCATTGCTTATAGTATCATCAAGAGAAAAGGTGGCGAGCCAGGATCCTTCGCCATTGACCCCCAAACTGGAAATATCACTCTAAAACGTGAGCTAAGCAACCGGGGTTTATGCAGTTTGCTGGTTAAAGTCAGTGATCACGGACAACCTGAACCACTCTACTCAACCGTCATGGTAAACTTTTTTGTGAATGAAACTGTTAGCAATGAGAGCTACATCCAAAGCTTGCTAACCAGGGAGGCGGACATAGAAGTTGAGGAAAAACCCTGGTTTATTGGTCAAATGAAAGACAGACCTGAAAGATATGAGTTGTTTCCTTGCCAGCCAGTTCTCATTGCTCTATCTGCAACATGTCTAGGGCTCTTTCTTTTAGTAGTCATGCTAATGTCATATATTTGCTGTAAAAGGTTTAAAAGACAACGAAAGAAGAAAAAATCACAGACGGAAATACCACTAAAAATGACTCATGAATCAGTGCATGTTGTGAACAGAAAAATCAGGCAAATCTCAAATCTCTGATGCCCACCTATATCCCGAATGATCACTGCTGTTTACAAGAATGTTTACAAAACTCAATGTACAAAGTGTAAATGTTTCAAATGATGGCTTTTTGCTCTTTGCGATACAGTTATTATTATCCTGCCAATGAAATGTTTCCAATTTTATATTCATTTTTATGTTCGAAATGACATTTGATTTTGATATAAGATATTATTCTTTTGATGTGTTCATGGTGTCCAAAACGTCTAACAATTACAACTGTGTTATTTATGGCTTAGATTATTCCATATAACAATAACTATGCCAATGAGACTGTTTATTTTGAAGATAATATAACTGGCTGCATGGCATGTTATAAGAAAATATATTTTGATTATTTTGCTCCATTCAGTGTTGCATAGATTGTTTTATTTTTTATTTTATTTTTTTATTAGCCATTGAGGGTAACTGCTGCCTTACTGCATGTAATTAGGTCAACCCATGAGTGAAGTGGGGACACATTATCTTACTAAAAATGACATAGCTGTGATAATAATAACTGTTTTACAAAGACTAAAGACAGCCAAATAAATACTATGAAGTTCTATGTAAATAATGTACAAACAGTTTTACAACTTTATATTCTACTTTTGCATTGGCACGAATGGTATAACACATTTCAAGACACTTTTTCTCCGTTTTAGGGATTGTGGAAAATATCGCCCTGCCATAGACATACACAGGAATGCCATGAAAATACCTACAACCTTAATGTAATGATTAACATTGCTCAGGAATTGGAGACAATTGGAGATACAGTTACATATTTAAAGGTGAATTGTGCAACTTTTCTGGTGGAGTGTCCGTTGCCTTCTTGTCTCCGTGGAGATGTTATTGCTTTTCCTGGAATGTTCCATGGTATGACATTAAACATAAATATTATCCATCAATACAGTAATTCCTTCTGTAAATAGAGATCTGAACTGTAATGTAGCGTAGTGCTGTAACCTGCTTATCTCATACTTTAGGTTTAATCTACAGCTCTGGAAAAAAATAAGAGACCACTGCAAAATTATCAGTTTTTCTGATTTTACTACTTATAGGTATGTGTTTGGGCTACAAAAAAAAAAATTTAAAAATTGTTTGTGTCTATAAACTACTGACAATATTGCCCCAAATTCCAAATAAAAATATTATTGTTTAGAGCATTTATTTGCAGAAAATGACAAATGGTCAAAATAATTAAAAAAAGATACATGTTTTCAGACCTCAAACAATGCAAAGAAACAAGATCAAATTCATTTTAAAACAACATAATACTAATGTTTACACTTAAGAAGAGTTCAGAAATCAATATTTGGTGCAATAACCCTTATTTTTAATCACAGCTTTCATGCGTCTTGGCATGCTCTCCACAAGTCTTTCACATTGTTCTTGGGTGACTTTATTCCACTCCTGGCGCAAGAACTGAAGTAGCTCAGCTTTGTGTTTGTGTTGGAATTCAACAGACGCTGGAATGGAATGGCTGTAATACATGTAGAGATGCTGATTTCAGAAAAAAATGCAGTGGTCACTTATTTTTTTCCAGAGCTGTATACTGTGAAACCTTCTAGTCAATAACTTTTCCATGGAGACAAACGGATGGCGGATTCTCCACTAGAGATGTTACACCGTGCACTTTTAATACTGTGCAACCCGTGCAAGCTCAGTATGTCAAAGTACAGTCTATTGTTATGGTGTCATTAAAGGATCGTGAAAAGAAAACAATGCACAAGATACCTCTCGGGCAAAGCATTTAGTCAGCCCATTGGCGACTTCCTGAATGTAATGGAAAAATTCACTTCAGTAGAGGTCCATTTGCACGCTTTAGAGGGAGTTGTTTTGTCAATAATAATGTGCTGACATCCATTGCCCCATTGTTAGCAACCAGATCTCCTGCTTTCTTTCTATAGACATTTAAGAATAGTCGTTAGCCACCTTCAAATGCCACAGTTATACAAGCTCTGTCATCTTTTTTTTTTTTAAACTATGTCCAGATGTCAGCAAAAATTACCACTTTTGTAAGATCATGATTCTTGATGTGTCTGTGAAAGGTACTTAGTGTTTGTGAAGGAAAATCAAAGTAACTATTAAAGATATTTTATTTTTTATAATACATTGGATTTTATTGTATGCCTTTGTGTTAGATTTTTGTGTCAACATGGTTATGAGAGGTATAATTATCATTAGACAACAGCAAAAGTATTCATAAATGTAGTCATAGCAGGAAGAGTAGGAAGAATGTTGATGAAGCAACACTGAAAACGGGGGCATAAATATAACAAGGAATCATAGCAGATGTTTTATGTTTCCAAAAGACCAGATTCCTTTTTAAAATATTAAGTTGTTATGATCATTTATTTATTTATTTATTTATTTATTTATTTATTTATTTATTTATTTATTTATTTATTTATTATTAAATTGGGTATAGTTTGCTCCAAAACAGGGGTAGGCTTTACAAAAAAATCTGAATTGAATTTCATAATAATTACATTTCTTTGAACAAAAAATTGACACTATTACACTGGTCTACAAATGTTTGGACTCGATCTGCTTCCGAGATAAAAGTGGCTAAATCTCATTTATATTGATGAGATGAACTGAAAATTAATTGATAACTGTGCTGGTTAGCTAATGTATTCAAGATATTTAATGATATTGTTTTACATCAAAATCGCATCTGTTTATACAATAGATTTAGGCATTTTTGCTTAAAAATAATATTTATATTTTGAAAATATTTAACTTGCATTTCTTTATCCGTCAAGAAATAAACAAGAAATATCTTAAGACATCAGGTGCACACAATTTCGAGGCATTTCTCTTATGTGAAATCAAAAAATATTTGATGTTAAAACTCTAGACATATTAAAATGAATGTATTGGAATGTGCAGACAGGCTTTCAGATAGAACTGGTTGCTTGTAGACACACTGTACCTTCTGATAAACTACAGTTTTTGCCCCTTATTTTGCATAAATTTCCTATTTTGACCCAATACTATATCTTGGAAACTATAGTCAATCAGCCCTTCTGACTTATTTTTTTCTTTATTAGTGACCTAAACCAAGAAAAATTCACTACTTTTGTTCAGGAAGCATTTTGCTTGTACACCAGTGTTTTCAACATTTGAAGAGTTCATTTGCAAAAACAGATAAGTGCCATTTGAAAAAGTCATCAGAAGCTTGAAGTTTACTTTTAGTAGTAATAATATTTTCAAGAGCCAAATCTATTTTACTGCTATCAAAATAAAATGATATCCCTTCTTGATAAAATCTACTATAGATTATTGTCATTGCTAATATCTCAACAAATCAGTTTTTCTTTTTTTCTGTTTTTGCTATTTTACTCTTCATTTGCATAGGCAGACATTCACTTGTTCTATTAATACCATCTTTGTTTGTAGGGTCCTAAATTAGAGCCCCACTTAACACAGAGAATGTGCATGCATAGAATACAACTTCAAAGTGTGACTACATGTGTTCTAACCAAAATGAAGTGTTTGTGCCAAGTCCATGGATTACAGGGATTTGAAAGGTTAAGAGAGTTCACTTTGTTGCTGTCATCATTTTTGTTAGGGAAAGCAACACCCGAATTCACGCCGTAGTTCAAAGACGACACTTGTTATGTGCAGCTGCTCAGGTCTGGCTCACTTCAGCATTCCTGCATTATTGTTAGCCACCTTTTTCATTTTATTTAGCATACAAGTATTTGCAGTGCCTTTTGCTTCTACACAGCTGTTGTCAAATGTATATGTAAACTATGCAACATGTTGTCTCTTATAATCCCCTTTAATACCAACAATGCACACTCCCCACAGAGGAACTTGGTTATATTATGCCCATTGCCCTTTTGAACCTGTTTTGGGGTTTGGCCTTTTTCAATCACACAAAACAGGACATATTTGAAGCGTGTGTTGACAAGCTTTTAAAGGTCCAGTCTTACACAAAGCTGATTCGTGTGAGATTCAAGCCATATTATAATCTTGTTATCGCCTCAAAAACAAACCCAGAGTTGTGTTTATGTGTGTTGTTTCCTTCACACATGTTTGAGTAACACTTTAATATTAGTCTGTCTGCTTCTCTAAAGCTCAAAATGCTCTGTTCCACCTTGTGATGTCATGTTAACAGTTACCTTTTACTTTTTTTTTCAGTAGAGATTGCCATTTCCAGGACTGAAACTATCCAAATGATTCTAGTGAAGCTGTATGGATCTTAAAAACACAGTGGAGCACTACCTTTATTGACATGACATCACCAGGTGGAACAGTGCTTTCTGTTTGAGAAGAACACAGTGTAATATGCAGGGTTTGTTTGTTAAACATGTGTGAAAACAAAAAACAAAAAAAACATGTATGTCTGTGATGCGGAAACAACGTAATAACATACAGCTCTGGAAAAAATAAGAGACCACTGCAAAATTATCAGTTTTTCTGATTTTACTACTTATAGGTATGTGTTTGGGCAAAGGGAACATTTTTGTTTGAGTCTATAAACTACTGACAACATTTCCCCCAAATTCCAAATAAAAATATTATCGTTTAGAGCATTTATTTGCAGAAAATGACAAATGGTCAAAATAAAAACAAAAAAGATACATGTTTTCAGACAATAAACATAATACTAATATGTGTAAACATAATAATATGTTATGTTAATATGTGTAAACATAATACTAATGTTTACACTTAAGAAGAGTTCAGAAATCAATATTTGATGCAATAACCCTTATTTTTAATCACAGCTTTCATGCGTCTTGGCATGCTCTCCACAAGTCTTTCACATTGTTCTTGGGTGACTTTATTCCACTCCTGGTGCAAGAAGTGAAGTAGCTCAGCTTTGTGTTTGTGTTGGAAATCAGCAGACGCTGTAATGGAATGGCTGTAATACATGTAGAGATGCTGATTTCACAAAAAAAATGCAGTGGGTACTTTTCCAAAGCTGTAGATTGGAAAAATAGTGCAATATGGGCCCTTTAAGCGCTGTAATCACGAATCAGGCATGACATGTTAGCAAGTCACGCGCCAGAGGCTACAACGGCTAAAGCTAATCCCATGTAATCAACTCTGGATAGACTAATGTGGGTGGCTATGTTGCTGACATTTAAGCGTGAGTATTCACACAACGTACATATGCGTAAAAAATTAGAGCAGTGTGATGTACAAACAGGATTGAGTGACAGGCCGGAAATGAATGTGATTGCTCTTATGCAACTGAACACGAAATATTCAAATTTCATTACTGAGAAACAAAGGCTGCGCACTGTCATACAATACCAGTAACATTTTGGTTAAGAATATTTGTCTGTTTGCCGAGCCATGCACGGATGTTCTTTATTTTGTCTATGTGAACAGAAGCAAGCAGCATAATGTGTTCAGTGACAGGTAAAACAAGACCTGGATGGGAGATAAAAACATTTTGTGATGTATTGTAGCACACATTCCCAGTGTATATGGCTGTTTTGGTGTTATAGATTTGGCTTAGTTTTGTTTTTAGGGCTTGTGTTTAGAGATAGGAATTTGAAACATAATTTAAAGGTCATATATTATGCAAAATGGATTCATGTGAGCTTTAAGCCATGTAAGTGTATTACCTCATCAGAAACATACCTGCAGTTGTGTATTGTTTCATTCACACGTTTGAGTAATCCTAAATGTTTAGTCTTCCTGCACCTTGTGATGTCATGTTGTGGTAGTTTTCAAGTTAATCGCTACCTTTTACCTTTATTTCAGTGGATATAAAGAATTCCAGGGCTGAAACCTTGATTCTACTGAAGGTGTATGGAGTTTAAAAACACAGTGGAGCACTTCCTGTATTACCATATGCCATCACAAGGTGGAACAGAGTGTTTTTTGTTTGAGAGAAGAAGGATTTGTGTGAATGAAACAAAAGGCAACTCCAGGTACGCTTTTGACGAGACCACAACTTGTTTTTAGATAAGACAGTAAGGGCAATGAACATGGAGATTTTGTTTATCACTTTTTTAATCTCTCCTAGTTTAAAAGGTATTCACATACAGAAGTCACTGAGGGTTGTTTTGGTAACATAACACAATCTCAAAGCACAGTCTGTTTTGGAATCTTAGCACTCACTGAAATAAGATGCTTGATTCATTTCAAAAGTTTAGGGTCATGTTGGGTTATCATTTTGTGTCTGTACAGTAAATGTTCGTACATGCAGTTCAGATTGCAGATTTAAAAAAAAAAAAATCTTCTTTTTGGTGGATGAATTCAGTCATAAAGACAAGGATTACTTTCTAGCCACAGATCAAAGCCTAAACTGTAGAGACAAATCTATACAGAATATGTGAGGCTTAGACACCATTTACAGAACTGTGCAAAGGTTACAGTCAAGGGGGAAAAAACAAGTGCTTGAAATAATCATAACTTTCTCTTTGTATAATTTATAACTTATTTTTTATTTTTTTATTTATTTTTTATTTTATTTTAGTTTTTCATTTAGTTTTTTATTTAGTTTTTATTATAAATACTATAAATAAAATTATAAATAACTTAACCCATTGGATGGATTGGATGTACCCCTGTTTTTTTTTTTTGTTTTTTTTTTGTTTTTTTTTGTTTGTTATTTTGTTAAAAAAAAAAAAAGACTAAAAACTAAATATTTGAACTAGCTGACATGAAGAAGAACCCAATGTCGCAATTGCCTTTATAAGTTTTTAGTTCAGGGGTTCTTCTTCATGTCAGTTAGTTCAAATATTTAGTTTTTAGTCATTTTTTAACAAAATAACAAAAAAAAACAAAAAACATTTGGTTAATGAACATAAAAAAATGGACTGTGACGAGCAATAAAAACAATTAAAGATTGCGCTCGGCTAAAAATGTTCATATGGCAACCAGAGAATGTTCAAAATAAGACTACAATAAAAACAAGCATTCCATATTAGGTTTTATACATCTCTACAGGGGCTACTACGTTTAAAGTGTGCAGCAAACATGTTAGGGGGTGCACACAAATCCATAAAAGCCTTTAAACTGATGTAAAGTGAGCAGGGCCATTGAAGAACTTGACACCCCTGTAACTCCTCCAACCATAAACGTCTGGCGCCTCTTTCTGTTCCCTGTTAATTTCTCCTTCCAGTTTCAGAGTCGGCATATAAAAAGTTTGTTACATTTTTTGCACATTACTACACCTTTCACTGCTTAGAATATTTCTTATACTATGATATGTGTAAAGCTTTTGCAAACGGCTTATATTTTTATGGAAAAATGGTCAACAATAGCTGAAAGACGCCCATTCTTCAAATCCAGTCGACGCTCAGTCAATCAAATTATGATGTATTTCATTTCAACTTCTACTCCACAACACATCATTTAGAGGCACAGATCAGAGCCAAATGACATAAAGTTCAAGACAGGTTTTGTTCTGGTTCACCATCCATTTCGCACAAAGCAAATAATTACAGCATAAGATTAATTTCATGAATAACAATGGGGATTTTATTGGGTTGTATGAGCTTCCTATTTCAGCTCTTTCATTGTGCATTTTTCTTCATCTCGTACAGTCGGGAACACTATCACACACAGCCCCGGGCATATTACTGTGTATCCAGCTGTTCCTCAGACTAAATGGGCTCTTCTGTGCAATAGCTAACTATGGTTTTGTCATTTAAAACAATGACAATTCCCTCAGCAGAAATGAGAGCCTCAGTAATCACTAATTTCAATGTGTTGACCGAAATTCAACAATTACAGCTTCTTGGTTCTTCTTCGTGAGTGCTGGTTACACATAATAAAGTACAAGCAATACAATACAATACAGTACAATATACTAGTATTTTTTGTGGTTAATAGATATGACTGAGTGAAGGTGACATGAAGTATATTTTTAAAAATTACAATGGTAGTGAGGGTACTATACTAAAATTTCTACATTAAAAAGTGCATTTAGGTGTGTTTTTGTTTTGTTTTGAAGTAGTTAAAAGTCCTTTATTACACAAACTTTGCCCTTGCGAGCTTCTAGTCATGTTATAATGTCTCATCAAAACATACCCACAGTTATTCGTTTAATTCACACATGTTTGAATAACCATTTATCAGTCTGTCATCTACAAAGTTCAAAATGCTACGTTTTACTTTTCGTTCAGTAGCGATTGGAAATTCCATGTCTGAAATTATCAAAATTATTTCAGTGTACTGTAGGTGTTTGTAGTTTAAGAGAAGAAATATGCAGGACTTGTGTTAAACATGTGTGACTGAAACCTAACCCTTAGATTTGAAAATAATGTAATATAGCCCTTTAAATTTTAAGTATACTCCAACAGTTACTTCCTCCAATAAACAAACAAAAGTGTAATTTATGTTCAACAAGACTTTTTTGTTTTTGCCAGAGGTTACGACCAGTCAGACCTGCACTGATAAATGTCTTCCTTAACCTTTACTTTATGTCCGCATACCTGACCCCAACTCTGTTCTGCTGCATTTGAAACAGGCTAACCTAGGTCACTGATTATTGACAGATTTGTTTTGCTACCATTTACAAACCCAATCTGTAAAGTTCGGTCAAAGTCTACAAGTAGTTTTAACGTCATTTTGAAAAACAGAACTTTATGTGTTTTTAATAATTGCACTTTACATATTCTACAGCTCTGGAAAAAAATAAGAGACCACTGCAAAATTGTCAGTTTTTCTGATTTTACTACTTACAAGTAGAGCATTTATTTGCAGAAAATGACAAATGGTCAAAATAACAAAAAAGATGCATGTTTTCAGACCTCAAACAATGCAAAGAAACAAGATCAAATTCATTTTAAAACAACATAATACTAATGTTTGCACCTGAGAAGAGTTCAGAAATCAATATTTGGTGCAATAACCCTTATTTTTTGCATCTTGGCATGCTCTCCACAAGTCTTTCATATTGTTCTTGGGTGACTTTATTCCACTCCTGGTGCAAGGACTGAAGTAGCTCAGCTTTGTGTTTGTGTTGGAATTCAACAGACGCTGGAATGGAATGGCTGTAATACATGTAGAGATGCTGATTTCAGAAAAAAATACAGTGGTTTCTTATTTTTTTTCCAGGGCTGTAAATGACACAATGTATTCAAGAAAGGAAAAAGTTGGTAGGTGGTTTTATCAGGTCAGTCACATTGAAATACACTGTTCTTTGTTAATCCAGTGCAGTTCAGCCTCATCTGCCTGTGTAATTAATGCAGTCCAGTAGAGATTTGATGTTGCGTCACTGCACGGACCATAGACCGCTTGACTGTAACCTCCCCACAGCCTCGGACGCCTGCAGTAATTGATCTAGGATTTCACACAAGTGTAAATCGCCCTTCAACATAGAGACAGCTTTGGTTTTGTGGAGCACCAGACAGCTGGTGATTTTAAGTTTACTTTTTTCCCGCATGTGATCGCTTCAGTTTTTCTGCAGCGATCCACATGACTTCAACCTGTAGGCGTAAAAAGTCAAGATGAGGGCGTATTGTTATCTGAGATGTTCTGCACCAGTCTTATAATTTAGTCAGATTATAAACTTACTCAACAAGCTACTCCCTGGTGACACTGAAAGATTGATCAATTACAAAGAAAACATGGAGTCTATATATATTACAAAAAAGTCTACCTTACAGCCTCATGGTTTATGGTCAGCAAATTATCTATAATTATTGGGACTTTCCACTTTAACAAAAAACTGACTCAAAGTTCAGTGTCTCCTTTGTCTCTGTGTTTTTTTGTTTGTTTTGTTTTTGTTTTTGTTTTTAACAATGACTTCGAAAGTAGTGGCCGTATCCAACTTTTCAAGACGTGATTGTTGTCAGTTCAAAGCAATTAAAGTGGAGTTTTAAAGTTCGTGAAACCAATCTCTAACAAATAATGAGAAGGTTAAACGTGTAGATCATACATTTGAATATTTCTTCCAAAAACAATAACTCTCCCATACAGTAGAGTTAGACCATTGCTCTCCATCTTAAATGATGACGTAGGACACGAAAGCAATAGTGTGAGAGGTAAAGTTTTTAGCAATGATCTACACGATGTCTGCCCAGAAATGTCAAAAATTTAAAGGTCATATACAGCTCTGGAAAAAATAAGAGACCACTGCATTTTTTTTTCTGAAATCAGCATCTCTACATGTATTACAGCCATTCCATTCCAGCATCTGTTGAATTCCAACACAAACACAAAGAACAATGTGAAAAACTTGTGGAGAGCATTCAAGATTCAAGATTCAAAGCTTTTAATGTCATATGCACAGTAAAGAAACACGTTTCTCTGTACAATGAAATTCTTACTTCGCTGCCCACCCTGGATGCCAAGAGCATGCAAAAATTTAAAATAGACAAGTAAGACAAGAGAAGCATGTAAAAAAGTATAATCAAATAGAAACAATCTTTACAGAATATACACTATGAAAAATATAGGCTAGGTGCTATGTACATATTTACAGATAATGTGCAACATTTGTTTTATGTGCAACTGTCAGTAGTAAAAACGGGGTGCAAACATGGTTGATATCGTGCAAACAGGAAGTGTAGACATGTTTAATATTGTGCAAACAGGAAGTGTAGACATGTTTGATATCGTGCAAACAGGAAGTGTAAACATGGTTGATATTGTGCAAACAGGAAGTGTAAACATGTTTGATATCGTGCAAACAGGAAGTGTAAACATGGTTGATATAGTGCAAACAGGAAGTGTAGACATGTTTAATATTGTGCAAACAGGAAGTGTAAACATGGTTGATATCGTGCAAACAGGAAGTGTAAACATGGTTGATATTGTGCAAACAGGAAGTGTAAACATGTTTGATATCGTGCAAACAGGAAGTGTAAACATGGTTGATATAGTGCAAACAGGAAGTGTAGACATGTTTGATATCGTGCAAACAGGAAGTGTAAACATGGTTGATATCGTGCAAACAGGAAGTGTAAACATGGTTGATATAGTGCAAACAGGAAGTGTAAACATGGTTGATATCGTGCAAACAGGAAGTGTAAACATTCAAGCAGTTACATGTGCAGCTGTAATCTGACAGATTAGTTTAACAATTGTTTTTTTTTTTATTTTATTTTTTTTATTTAACCTTTATTTATCCAGGTAAACCAATTGAGAACCAGTTCTCATTTACAATGGCGACCTGGCCATTGGTCAGTAATAGTACAAATTATTCATGTGCAAAGTATCAGTCAATCAGTGTCCAGGAGGGGGGGGGCTATTGCTCAGCAGTTCAAGAGTCTGATAGCAGTTGGGAAAAAAGATAGTTCTTGAGTCTGGTGGTCCTGCTTTTCACACTCCTGTACCTCCGGCCTGAAGGGAGTCAGCTGGTTAGCTCAACCGGCAATGAGCAAACCATTGTGGGTCCTTGGGCAAGACCCTTCACGGTACTGCCCCCTGAGTGCCGAAAGATGGCTGCTCACTGCTCCTGAAGGATGGGTCAAATGCAGAAGTCAAATTTCTCCCGTGTGTCACTGTGTGTCATTGTGTGTGAGACCAAATAAAGGCTTAAATCTTACATTTTAAAAGGTAGGAGTGTGAATAGTCCATGTTGGGGGTGGGTGGGGTCTTTGATGATGGAGGCAGCTCTCTTGCGGACTCTGCAATGGTAGATTCTCTGCAGAGACGGTTGAGGAGTCCTGGTGATCTTTGTGGCCGTCTTAACCACTCTCTGCAGGCGTTTGCGGTCCTTTACAGTAGTGCTGCCATACCACACAGTGATGCAGCTGGTCAGGATGGACTCAATGATGCAGCTGTAGAAGTTGCTGAGGATTTTGGGCGGCATGCCAAATTTCCTCAGCCTCCTCAGGAAGTACAGCCATTGTTGAGCCTTCTTCACCACCTGTGTAGTGTTGCGTGTTCAGGTGAGGTCATCACTGACGTGGACCCCCAGGTATTTAAAGGTGTTCACCAAGATGCATGCCAAGACACATGAAAGCTGTGATTAAAAATAAGGGTTATTGCACCAAATATTGATTTCTGAACTCTTCTTATGTGTAAACATTAGTATTATGTTGTTTTAAAATTAATTTGATCTTGTTTCTTTGCATTGTTTGAGGTCTGAAAATGTGTATCTTTTTTATTATTTTGACCATTTGTCATTTTCTGCAAATAAATGCTCTAAACGATTTTTATTTTGGAATTTGGGGGAAAAGGTTGTCAGTAGTTTATAGACACAAACAAAAATGTTGTTTGTTTTTTTTTTAGCCCAAACACATACCTATAAGTAGTAAAATCAGAAAAAAACTGATAATTTTGCAGTGGTCTCTTATTTTTTCCAGAGCTGTATTACACAATAGACTCTTGGGGGCTTTAAACGGTGTTAGAATGTTACCCCCTCAAAAACACACCATGACTTGTGTCTTGTTTCATTCACACATGTTTGAGTAACCATTTATTATTAGTCTGTCTACAGCTCCAAAACTCAAACTTCTCTGTTCCACCTTGTAATGTCATATAGTGATAATTAGTAATAAGTTAATAGCTACCTTTTACCGTAAGTTCAGTAGAAGGCTGAAATCATCCAAATGATGTTAGTGAAGGTGTAGTTTAAAAACACATTGGAGTACTACCTGTATTACCACATGAAATCAAGATGGACAAGATGGAACGTGAAGTGTTTTCTGAGAGAAGAGCTCAGGCGTTGTGTGTTAAACGTGCAAATGAAACAAGACGCAACTCCAGATATGTTTTTGATGAGGAAACAACATTATAACATAGATCAGAAAACAGCAGTATATGGGTCCTTTCATTTAAATTCAGGGGTGTTTTGACGTACACTGTAACATTTTGAGATCATGGAGTATCTGCTTTACCATTTTAACTTTGAGAACCATACAGCCCCTTAAAGTGAGTGATGGGTGGGCTCTGCATTCTAACCTGTCATAATGGCCCCTAACTCTAAGAACATCTGGAACTGTTTAAGTCTGTATCTCAGAGATAAAGAAGTAGTCAGATTACAGTGGGATGCCCTATAGAAAGCTATATACAGCTCTGGAGAAAAAAAAAAAGAGAGACAACTGCATTTTTTTTCTGAAATCAGCATCTCTACATGTGTTACAGCCATTCCATTCAAGCGTCTGTTGAATTCCAACACAAACACAAAGCTGAGCTACTTCAGTTCTTGCACCAGGAGTGGAATAAAGTCACCCAAGAACAATGTGAAAGACTTGTGGAGAGCATGCCAAGATGCATGAAAGCTGTGATTAAAAATAAGGGTTATTGCACCAAATATTCATTTATGAACTCTTCTTAAGTGTAAACATTAGTATTATGTTGTTTTAAAATGAATTTGATCTTGTTTCTTTGCATTGTTTGAGGTTTGAAAACATCTTTTTTGTTATTCTGACCATTTGTCATTTTCTGCAAATAAATGCTCTAAAAGATAATATTTTTATTTGGAATTTGGGGGAAATGTTGTCAGTAGTTTATAGACTCAAACAAAAATGTTCCTTTTGCCCAAACACATACCTATAAGTAGTAAAATCAGAAAAACTGATAATTTTGCAGTGGATTCTTATTTTTTTCCAGAGCTGTATATGTGGGGAAACCCTTTGTTCGGGTGTTCTTTCTTCGAGGCGCTCTGTCTGTAATACTTATATAATACTACTTATACTCTGTTTTTGTAATAAATAGTATTCACATTAGCAGAGTGTTTGTCTTTTTGGATTTTTCCCATAACATCTCATCTGTGCGGGAAAACCTAAGCAACCACAGGTGAGAATCGACAGTCACCCACTACTTCTGATGGATCAATTACAAAGAACATGTGGAAGAAATTCACAAGACCTCGTAGGAAAAATGCAGGCACTTTAATGTTGAACAGCAGACATGATTCTCCATCTCCTTGTCGTCTCCCATCGTCTCCTAAGTCTTGGTACAGAACTGAGCTAAATTTAACCTACAGAGTAGTTAACCATTAACTCATTATTAGGACGCTTAGGTAATGAACTTATGCAAACAACATACATAACATGATAATAAAACACAAGCAAAGTCCAGTTTAAAAGACCACGTCTTCTAGGTTTAGCACTGAATCAGCATAAATCAGCCATAGTTGTCGTAAACCTCAATGTATTGGTAACTATTGATTGATAACACAAGAACAGAACATCAGCGACCTTTGACGTATTTCATAACAAAGATTATTTTCCTCACAGTTCCCTCCTTTGATCACATAAACACATGTGATCACACTTACATAGTAGAGTGGCAAGATGCTCCTTCTACAAATAAAATTAATCATCTCAACATAACAATTTAACCTTAGCATTCATAGAGCATAACACATCTCAATGTCTTTATGTCAATATATCATGTAAATCATTGTACAAAACTCGGACGGCAGAATAAGTCACAAGGAGCAACACCTTAGGGCTTAGAATTTAGATCATTCATTTATTCAGCCAAAACTTAATTCGTTCAATTTTGATCAGACTAGATTGATGTATCAGTAAGTCGAAATTGCTCTATTAAACCTCTGAGGCAAGGGACAACGCAACAGCCAATTACAATTAAAATAGCAATTGCAGTCACTATGATAGTGATAATGGAGACAATTGTCGCAGCCCATGGGCCAAACATTTTATGAAACCAACTTGTCCAGGCATATTCAAGTACACCAGAGTTTCTTTAAGCTGTGAGGACAAGGACCTCTTTTGGACATGGTCCGGTCCAGTTTTATATAGAACTTGAGTCGGTTTTAAATTCAATTAATCTGTAGGACCTATAGTGAATGGGATAATTAGCATAATTGGCACACACACACCTCACCATGTTGGAGATAGTATTGCATATAGACGGAAGTCTGCACATAACCACCAAATATCTGCTCATGAAATGGATTGGTTAGTCAAAAGTGAAAAAATTGTCATAATTGTCAGAAGTAAAAAGTCTGATTACAAAAATTATTAGTGAAACCCTCAATATCAACTCTGTTGTCAGTCCTTATGTCTGCATTGGTGATTGTATCTCTGAGAAAACATGTATACATTACAGTTCCCATTTTCCAAATGGTGGGTATGTCCTTTAAAGTTACAACCAGTAACTTATCATGGAGTTAATAACACTCATCAGTCCATTCAAATGATTTTCTAATAAAGAGCTTAAGTATACTCGTCAAGTCCTTGTTATTGGAATATGGTATGGATGCAGTAGTTAGTTGTGGTCTGGCAGCTGAACATACAATACAATCTTCTGTGGTCAGAGTATGGACCGTATAATGTACTCATTTTAACTCATTTTAGTATGTTTAAAGTGTTTTCTATCATTTCCAATCCTGTCTCTATTTGTATTGCTTCAGTCAAAGAATTTATTTCATTCACTGGAGCAATCTTATTAGTTACTAATATGGTTATGTGGATATAGCCTTCAAAATTTAAATTGATTCTCCGATTACATGAAACAGTAGTGATTTTTGAGCACTGGAAACCTATAGCATATATTCCTGAGTCACTAACTTCTGGATTTTGAATTGATAATACTACCGGGTTGCATCGCTGAGTAGGGGATTTACTCCCTCTGCAATGCTTTAGATCTGTTTGATAAGATGCCTCATCTTTCCTGATCTTTGTCAGGGTAATTCTCTGCTGTTGATCAGTTCTAAAATCACCTTGGTCTGTATTATGATGATCGTCCGTACTAGAAATTGCTCTGGCATTGTTTGTGACCCTGTGGTCCTCATAATTATTAGCTCTGGTCAGACAAGTGTCTTTACAAACAATTTGGGTATTAAAAACATAATCTATAGCGGGTATGTTTAACATACAGTCCAATATTTCACATACGTCGAATAAAACATTACATATTTGGCCTTCATAGCAATATTTTCAATTCTGGAAATTTTAGGAAGTTCCCATTTTGCCCTTTTTAGTGCTCCTTGTGTCTTACCCATATGGTTGGCTGAGTTGGTCGTGCCGTGAGTGGTCGTTGTGGTTGTCGTGTTGTTTGCCAGCCGTCCGAGATCAGTCTCAGTCAGTAGCATTGTATCCCCAAACTATAACAACAGAGAATAATATAATCAGCGTAGTCAAGATTACACATTGTAAATTTAACAAATTATCATAATATGGCCTATACTGTCCTTTTTCTTCTCTATCTCCTCGATCTCCTCCCTTTTTCCTCCCCTTCTGGAGCCTCAGCGACGAAGGGTCGGATGGGGTCATCAAGCTGTTCATCGGTTTCAGCATCCGGTTCTGCATAGGCAGCTTCATCCTGGTTCCAGTAGTCCATTGATGGTTTCTTAAATTCCTGCTGCTTGTTCTTCTTTGAGTTCATTTTGGTATTTCTGCAGTTGAAGTTTCATAGTGGCCAGTTCCAGCTCTTGCTTCTTCTCCTCAGCCTCTTTTTTCCTCCTCTGGTACTTGTTTATTTGATGGCTGCAGTGTGCATCGAACTCATCATCAGATTTAGTGTATATGCCCATCACATCGTCCAGAGCGTCTTGCACTGCTTTTGGCATACCTTTCACCAGAGCTGAGCGATAGATGATTGACATTCCTGCTCTGGCATCGATCCGCTCTCCTGTGGCATCATGGTATAGATTAGTAGCACGCTGTTTGTAACTGTAGTAGTCTTCGTTGTCTTTCATTTGCATTGACAACAATTCTTCAGTCACGACAGAAGGATAGCGTTGACTGAGTTCTCTCTCCAGCACATCACGATAGTTGTATACACCTTCTTGATCACGCAGTGTATACCTCAAGCTCCTTTCGATAGCTTTTTTGATGTTTCTGGCAACGGTTTCGTCAGCAGCTTTGGTCAGAGCAGCCTGAATATCACCCCAGCAAAGTTGGTCTCCTGCGGTTTGTTTGAAAAGAGCTCTTTAGCCATGGTAAGCCACCTTTGGTAAGTCTTGGAAGTGTCAACATCAAAGCACTCCAGTCTTTGATTGAAAATGGCTGATAGACCACAGTTTGACCATCTGTTCTCACTGGATACACACTTGCTTCTGGCCCTCGTTCCTTCCGCTGGCTGGGAGTATAAACTCCTGTCAATACTTTGTGCGTTGCCCTGGAGGATGAGTCGTCTCCAAATTGGGAGGGCTTCGAGAATGTAGCAGCTTTAGTATCGGGGGTTCTCAGCTTGCCGCTGGTGTAGGGTGAGGGATGGTATGGTCTTGGTGACTTGTACATGTTATCAAGTAGAGAAATCTCTCTGTCAGTGTCCTCATCACAGTCTTTTGCCCTTCTGTGTGACCTTCCTCTTCTCTCAGCAGACCCTTTTTCATCTTCGGTGTCACAACAAGAGTCTCTGAATTGTTTGCGTTAGCACTGAATCTTCCTTTATTTTCACTTCTTTTCCGGTTTTCTTTAGGACCAAGATAGAGGACAGTTCTTTGGTATCTTGTAGGACTTTCAGGACTTTTGATTTGCTCGGGCCTGTTTGGGGTCCGCTTCATCCTGGAGTGCTTTATTCAACCAATATTCTGTCAACTGGCCAACCATGATAAAGTGTGAGGACATTTTGTGGTAATTTGTTTTTTAAGTTTAATTATTTATTTATTATACAAATTTTGGGCACAACGTCCACTTATGGCTTTTTAGTGAATGTATCGCTATTTTGAGTACTGTGTACTTTTGATTCTACCTTTGGGCTCTAAAAAATTTAATTCTTGGGGGCTTCTCCATTCTATAGACAGTTCTCTAGAAGGGAGAAGAAATTTGATTTAGATAATTGTAACTTCAGGTTATAATTAGTTTAAAATATTTAATTTAAAATTTCAATCACCTAATTGACGCACAGTTTTTTGCCTCAATTAGAATATGTGTCTATCACGTTTTGTTGTCTGCGGGACGGTCCGAATTGCAGCTATTAAGTTTTAAGCTTCTGCAACAAAGAGAGAGAAAAGTAGCGTAGGAGTAAACGTAGAATTTTGAAAATAATTATTTTATTAATATTTAATTTAGATAAAACAAAAAAAAACTCCCAATCTTAAGTTAATTATAAAAGCAATTAGTTTATCCAGTACCTCCTTTAATATGACAGGTGATATAACCTTTTATATTTTTGAATTGTACCCGAAAAAATGAACTGTAATAAATTAAAAATAACCTTGAGCAATTTAAACCCTCTATACTCCAATTATTTGTGTTAAATTTTGAAATGTATCTACCTCCTCAATTGTTTTAGGGCCTGGTTGCCGATAAGATATTCACTTTAATAATTGCAATGCTTTCTCAATAGCTTAAACTGTTTCTTATTTATTTATTATTTCGTTCATTGATGGCACCGTGCAAAGAGTAATTCTCACACTGCTCCTTTAAACTCAAACTAGTCCAACTCGTACTGAGCAAACATACAGACCAGAGGCGCTCCGAGCCTGAAGCAACAAAGCGCTTTCTTTAATTCCCACATAACACTCAAAATACAGATTAACACTATTCTATCCTTGTCCCTAATTTTTCTAATTCCTTTTTCTCAACTCTTACAACATTAACAAGAACAACAACATTAATAGAGCTAAATTACAAAGAGCTAACAAAGAGCTCATATCTTTCCCTGTGACCTCTTGACCTCTCTGCTCACTGCCGCTCATACACTCACACACACACACTCAGAGAGACCGCAGGCAAATAGAGAAACACCCGTAACAAAATTTATTATTCCCATGAAATTGATTAAGCTAGCAAATCTTTGAGAACTGAATTTAAAATATTTATAATTGTATTAAATTTAGAATTTATTGGTTTAAGTAAATTACACAATGCAAGACTTTTACTTGAGATTTGCCAAAACAAGACAATTTTCAGTAGAGAGAAAAATCTCCCGTTTCAGATTATTCTCCAAATATTCCAGGACATGCAATAATTTCAGAGATTTATTCCGAATTTTAAGAACATGCAATTTATTTCTAAGAACATGCAATTTTAAATTACTCAATAAATGCAGAATTATTTGATCCAAGTATCATTTGTAAGATCATGACACTCACACAACCAGAATTTCCACAAACATCTCTCCAATAAATGCCATAATTCTTATCTTTTAACATTCTTCTATCACATTTCATTTATAACAAAGCTTTCAACAAGACTTTACATAAACCACCATAGCCAATATTTAACTCAGATCAAGACTGGTTTTATCCATCATAAACAACTCTAAACATCTCTCATCTCATGCTTGCTCAAACAAGTGCTTCATAATAAAAAATTCAAATTTACAAAGTGCCATCAATTTGAACAATTTATTTATACTGTCTTCCTCTTTAAATCGACACCAAGAAACAAATCTCCCAGGTAATTCTAAATGTGTCATACTCGTCTTTTTAATTTTTTCAGTATCTGCGTAATTTTGGTGGAATTAGCCGAACACAGACTTTTCGTTATATTTTCAGTTTTTTCTGTAATCTCCTTTACAAGCTCAGCTTTTAGTTTCAAGTGTATTTCTTTTTCACAAACTTTTGATGACGCTCTCGTAACAGTACTACCAGACGGGAGAGTCATAAAAAGGCAACCTGCTTGTAATTTAGGTCGGTTTTTCCAGGTACAACTCAATTTAATTTTGGTCACATCAGTTTCCTGTACCAAAGTATTATTAATTTCGTCACAAACAAAATTGCGCATCCCCTATAAGATTGAGTATGCTACGAGTGTCTGTCAATTTGTATCAGTTGCGTTTAGTTGGACAATTGACCTTCGGCCAATTTTACAGAAGCAAGTGACGTCATGTTCTTCGAACTCTTACTTCTGCATCTTGGGTGTCTTGAGAGCTTAAGGCAATCAAAAACACCAATGATGTTACTTTTGGAATTCCTTTTTTTGTAAACTCAAATTAGGAGTTTTTGTTTTTTCTTTTTGTGTAAAGTTTAACCACAAAAGTGTTTTTTACAAAATCCGCTTTTTTTCTCTCTTCGTGCAAAGCAATAAACACGGAACTTAATTAATAACTTTGTTTTTAATCACGCTTTATCAAATTTAAAGCTTAAACGCTCACTATTATTTTGATTCTACGCTCCTTCTTTTCTCACGTGTTGGCGTATAAACACGGACTTCTTAATTACTGATTTTATATTGTTTTAAAATTACCACTTAATTTATTACAAAGGTCCCTCACAAAACATCACATATAATTTTGGTTTTGGCCAATGTGACAGATATTTTTTGAAAAAGGCACTGCCATACCGTTTTGTGGAGCGCTCTGGATGCGTTGTTTCTCAAAGGGGCCTTTGGGGAGACGACTGCCTGGTCCTTTCTGCATAGTTCTTTCACGTCGCGGGTCACCAAATTGTGGAAGAAATTCACAAGACCTCGTAGGAAAAATGCAGGCACTTTAATGTTGAACAGCAGACATGATTCTCCATCTCCTTGTCGTCTCCCATCGTCTCCTAAGTCTTGGTACAGAACTGAGCTAAATTTAACCTACAGAGTAGTTAACCATTAACTCATTATTAGGACGCTTAGGTAATGAACTTATGCAAACAACATACATAACATGATAATAAAACACAAGCAAAGTCCAGTTTAAAAGACCACGTCTTCTAGGTTTAGCACTGAATCAGCATAAATCAGCCATAGTTGTCGTAAACCTCAATGTATTGGTAACTATTGATTGATAACACAAGAACAGAACATCAGCGACCTTTGACGTATTTCATAACAAAGATTATTTTCCTCACAAACACCCAAGGAAAATAAAATCTACCTTAACTCATAAACACATCTTTTAGCTTTAATACCCCCCACTGTTGTGTAGGAGTCAGGTGAACTACTTTTTCTATGTGAGCGCTCATGTCTGCAGAGCTAATCCCACCAGACGACTTCAGACCTGGGCATAAACAGAGAAGTGGTGCCTCCATCTTGTCTCTTAAACTCTGGATGACCTAGCGGATTAGACTGGTGCCCTTTGGGGTTAATATACAACATAATTCTCAGGACTAAGAGGACTTTAATCAACAAGACATTAGCCCTGTCTTTCTCTGTAACTTTTACACCCACAAGCGCAGTTACACTGCTCCGGCGGCTCTCCTCTCTCTTCCTCCACCCCCTCTTCTCTCTCACACAACAGGAAAGTCTATCTGAAATTGCATTAAATTCTTAATGGCGTAGACAGCCAAGTAATTACCATCAGTCACAGCCAGATCTTGTTTCCAGATTGGTATTATTGCAATGTCCTGGCTTTGAAATGAAACAAATAAAGACACAATGAATGAATGGGCTGGGTTGAGTTACACAGATCTCGTGAACCGATATCAAATACGACCCCCACAAACACACTATAATGCATCTCCATATTGTCATAATGAAAATCTCAGGCTTTGATCTGAACCATCTTTTATTTGTGTGATGTAACACAATATAATCCAATCACACAGTCGGAGCCCCTCTCTGGATTAAGTTACTATTTTTTTCTTTTTTCTACTGTCTCGACCTTTCTCTGGGCTTCATCACGTTTCATCCAGTTTTACACACAGCAAAGCCCCACGAGGAAACCAGAGAATCAACACGAGAGACTGGTCAGCAACCCCTATTCATAGGAGCAATATTTTTAATTCACACTTTTTTTAAACTTTTAAATAAAAACTAACTGACTTTTATTGTGGAGGAACTGCCCCATGCTTGTCTCCATGGAGATGTTACTGCTCTGTCTGTAATGTTCCGCAGTATGGCATTGCAGTTATAAATCTCAACGAAGACAAACAGGTAGCACCACCACGCCAAGATGCAAGTTAGATCTGTGGAAAGGCAAGTCACCATAAGGATGCTTGTTTTTGTGTAATACAAAGACCTGTACAATTGAATAAATTAAAGACACTAAGATCTCCATGGAGACAGACAGGTGGCAGACCCCTATCAGAAAAGTTACATTGTGCACCTTTAAATGATAGCTCACTTTGATTGTAGCTACATATCTCAAATGCACTGGAAGAAGAACAAGTATTTGAAATAAAAAACAACAACCTGAAGACTCATGTTGTGTTATAGTAATGAATGCATTATAGTATATTATGTTTACATATCTTGTTGTACTTAAGTTAGTGTTAAGTTTATATATTCCATTACAATGTCCAATATATCTCCAAGTGTTTTGCTCCACCTCTCACGCAGCTCTGTTTTTTCAAGAGCTTTGTTCCCATGACACCTGCAGACACATATACTCATAATTCCTCCTCAGTACAAGTGTTCCTGTCAGGCTTTGATGTGTTGTATAAATTAGGAGGTTTTCCATTGCAGGTTAGCATAGGACACACACACACAAATCAGGGCAGGTCACTACAAAGGGGTGTTATGGTAAATATTCAATATCAAGTGTCAAAAAACTTCACCAACAATGGCATTAAATGTTTATATTATTTTAAGGGCCCATGTTACACTATTGTCTATGTCATAATGTTGTTTCCGCATCAAAAACATACCTGGAGTTTTGTTTTGTTTCATTCACACATGTTTAAAGCACAAACTCTGCATATATAGCCTGTGTTCTTCTCTCAAACAGAAAACAGCCTGTCTTACCTTGTGATGTCATGTGGCATTCCTCTGTGTTTTTAAACTCCACACACTAATTACATCAATCATTTGGACAATTTCAGCCCTGGAACTGGACTACTGAACTAGTAGAACTGGTAAAATATAGCTGTTTACTTGAGGACTACCAGAACAGACCATTTTGATCTTTGGAAGTTTAGACTGATTAATACTGCCGGGTTACTCAAACATGTGTGAATGAGCCAAACACAACTCCAGCTATGTTTTTGATGAAGTAACTGCCTTATAACATAGCTAAAAGCTCACAGGAATCAGATTTTTTTTCTGTAATATCCTCCTGGGACCCCAAGAAAAAAAGTGGATCTGTGTGATTTTCTATTGGATATGTAGGTAAATGAACACCTTAGCATTTACATTTTGTTAATTTTATTTTTATTCATAATGTTGTAACATGTCCTTTGTAATGGACTGTAAAATGTTAAATCCATGAACAAAAACTTTTTTTTTTTTTATGACAAGCTCTGACAAGCTTCTACAGTTGCCTCAAAAAGTTTTTAGACTCCCTCTTAATTTCTTTTTTAATCATAGTGAAGCTACAAACCATCTCAAAACACTTTAAAGGTAGACTGGTTAACTCAATGTCCACTATAAAGGACACAAATGAATGGGCCAGGTTTCAGGAGGATATAGGACTTTTAAGCACAGTTAAATATCGGTGTGCTATAGTTTTGTATTTTCTGAATGGATCTACATTTATACAAAAGCTCAGTATTCATCATAAAACAACCTGCTTCCAAACACTTCAGAAAGTCTCTCTTTACTTCATGTGTGTTTGTAGCATAGGGAAGCCAAGATACTGATAATGTAGACAAATAAATGTATTTGTGAAAAGATGGTCATCAGATGTAATAAAACGTGCTTGAGTGGCAGTATAGCCTGCAGCTGGTGCTATTCTGTCTTTGGTTAGAGCTAAAGTTAAAAAGAGTACCCAAGAGATCACTCTGTCTCACTTGAAAAGGGTTCACCACATGATTCTAATTTTTCAGTGATGTTCTGAAACAATTGCCTAAAAAATATAATGCACCTATAATCACAGCTATTCAATCAGTTATTTGATTGCCCATTTTTCTCAGTAGGCCTATCTCCCAAAGTTTTAATAGATCTCATGCGATGACTAAGATCAGGTACACTTCCAGCCAATCACCAAACAGTGGAAAAGGAAATAGTCCATTAAAGGCATTTCAGTTTTATTACTGGAGACAACTGCACTTTTGAAATATTCTATGGGTATTGTAAGACACTCATAAATAGTACATATTTCAGTTCAGTAAATGAAGAAATAACATTACTTCTATAGTTCAATTTAAATGTGAAGTTTTAATATTGTTTAAAAGGATTACTAATCCCACTGCAGCCCGGTTATACTTGATGGCTTTGTTTCCCATCTGGTTTCATTTCACTTTTTACTGAAAAAATATTTTTTTATTTGTTTTTATTTAAAAACACATAATTTGAGATGTAAATATAAATGCATGCACTTAATTTAAAGGATTTGACACAAGCCATTGGTTCAGGTTAATTATTTGTCGTGCTTGATTATGTGAGCACTTTGTTCCCAGTTTAAACCAGTTTGGCTGGATTTTCATACTCACCTTTCACTGTAATGGCTTACCACGAGGTGACACCAATGCTGAATTTGCATGTTTATTCAATTAGGGCACAACTTTACATAGTAAAAAAATAATTATAGCATAAAAGATATAATCAACAAATGATTGTTCCAGAGTCATAAGAATGCACGACTACATTCATACCATTCATACCATACAGTTGTACAACAACTCAATCTTATGTTACAGATGACCTTATGCTCTGTCAAGCAGTATGTTATTGCACTGCCATTCTTGTCTCCTGTATATATCTGTGATTTTATAGTTTATTTTATATTTTATTACTTATTTTCTATTTGATTTTGACTTGTACATATACATTTATTATTTTTATTTTTATAATGTCTCATTTGACACCAGTCTCTTGCTATTTTGTTTACACCATCTATTTTTGTTACCCTCTGTTATATTATATTGTGATTGATTATAGAGTGATTATATAGTGATTATTATACAAATAATTTCCCTTGTGGATCAATAAAGTTTTCTAAGTCTAAGAATAATTAAATTTGTTGAGCTTCAATGGGAATCTGTGGCAGAAAAGAGGAGGGATTCTATTCAGTGGGCCCTTACACCTGAAATAATAAATAATAAAATATAAAACAGGTAAAATATTTAAATGTATTGAATTCAAATGTGGCCCCAGATACAAGGTAGACAAATCAAATACAGCTTTTACTCAAAACGTCTTGTAATTTTGATTTATTTACTTTTTCTTATACAAAAACATAATGGCCAAGTTGTTTATGGCATAATTTGGTGTTTTTGTTCTCTGGTTATCCACTCAGAAAGCAGGGCTGCCAGTTTCAATGTTAAAATCCGGTTGGTATAATGGCCATAATACTTTGCAAGCAGGAACAGGCCCTGGCCTGCACACACACAGCCTCAGTTTGTGCAAGACAGTGTTGAATACAATTTAAGATTATACACAGACTCCACTGGTCTAAACTCAAATTAATTAAGGTGTACCCTGATGTGAATCCCTTGTGCATTCGCTGTAAACAGGCCGCAGCTTCCTTGTCACACATGTTTTGAGGATGCTCTGAGCTGTTAAATTTTTGGTAAAATATTTTTCTAATATTGTCAAAAACTCTACATAAACCTATTGACTTGAACCCTCTTACAGCAGTACTTGTGATAGTTGACTCAAAAGTTTGGGGGAAAAAAAAAATCTGAGCGTCAGGTATTACAATTTACCTGTCTGCTTGCACGAAGATTGATTTTATTGAAATGGAAGCAGGCGGAACCCACATGTGAACTGGTTCAGAGATATTATGATGCATTTGAATCTAAAAAAAAATGAGATACTCTTTGCAGGGTCAGGAAGATACATTTAATAGGATATGGTCATCTTTTGTTAGCTCATTTAAAGAAGGTATTTAAACTTGTATTTAAATCTGAGTAATATGATGGTCTTTGTAATATCCACCTGTGTGAATGTTCAGTTGTTTTTATTTTTGTTTTGTTTTTATATGTATATACATAACATATAAAGCATAATTTCATGGATAAGGGTCCTCTAAGTAGGCACTTATAATGTATGTGCTTGTATATTTTGGTTGAAATGCTGTAACACTGTCATTTTGGGGATTGTTACTGTATATTAAATGTCAAAAACACAATAAAAAAAATCTGGTTGGTATGACTGTAAGTGCACAAGCTACATTTCCCTTTAAATCTTGATTCATTTTACAGTGTAGCTGCATTCCAACTTGACAGACAGGTATGCTGAGCTTTTGTCTTGCTGTCTTTGCTGATTCCTTGGTTGGTTTGAAGCAGATGTTGAGTGACTTGACATTTAACAGTGACGTAACAGTGACATTTAAAGTCCAGCCTAAACTCCACGCTGCAGACATTATGCTAAGTGTGTAAGCCGACGCCCGCCTCTGCCCTACGCTCCGCCCCCTGACGACTCAATAATCCACCTCCACCTGACAGCTGTGCTCTGCTAATGACCATTTAGACAGTTAGTGCTCGCTTACCTCCTCTGTCTCCTCTGGATCTCCTTTCCTCTGTTCCTCTGTAGAAGACACACAAACTTGTAACAGTTTAGACCTAAGAAACTGAATCTGTAGAGGTGAGAAAATGAGAAGATGCACTTTTGTTATACAGTATTTGTTAAAGGGCCCATGTTAGAATGTAGCTTCCTTTTCAAAAACATACCCAGAGTTGTGTTTTGTTTCATTCACCCGTATTAGAAGAAGAAGAAGAAGAGAAGAAGTGACTTTATTGATCTCACACAGGAGAAATTCTTCTCTGCACAAAATCATATTTTTAGGCTGAGTTCTTTTCTCAAACTGAAAACATCCTGCTCCACCTTGTGATGGCGTGTGGTAATATAGATGTTTTTAATCTTCATACACCTTCACTAGGATAATTTGGATAATTTCGAACCTGGAATTTCACACCTCTCTCCTTAACTAAAGATGAAAGGTAGTTGTTAACTTGAAAATTACCACTTCATTACATTACAGTGTGGAACAAAGTATTTTGAGCTTTGGAGGTGTAGACAGACTAATAATAATAGGTTACTCAAACATGTGTGAATGAAACAAAACACGACTCTGTGTTTTTGATGAGGTAATAACATTATAACATGACTTAAAGCTCATAAGAGTCCATTTTGTCCAATACAGGACCTTTAATGTTTACTTCCCCAATCAGATTTTTCCAGTGTTGGTTGTTTATATATTTTCATGTATATTTTATTATTATTTATCTAATAATTATGGTCAGTGACTGAATATTTATCAAGACTATCAATAGATCCTGTAATATGTGTAATAATATTTAATGGATACACTATATAGGTAGTTAATGTGTATGTTAAAAGTGCATAATGTAACTCTTTGGCTGGGGGTCCATTACCTGCTTGTTTCTGTGGAGATGTCATTGCTCTGCCTGGAATGTTCCACAGTATGAGATTAAACAGATCTACCTTACATTTATTACATTTCAGGTGGTTTCATAGTTCAAAATATCTAGAAAAACAGGCATTCTGACTGTAAGCGGGGTTGTCTCTCCACAGATCTGACTTGTAGCTTGGTCTTGTTTGGTTTCCATGATGATAGAAAGGTTTAATACCATGCTGTGAAACATTCCACAGCATGGAATCCGTGTAGAAAAAGCATAAGATGGATTCACCAGAAAAGTTACACGATGCACCTTTAATTATATTTTACCTATTGGAGCACAGACCAAACACCTGCTATATCTCCACAGCCTTATAACAATGATGAATGATAATATACAAACAGACCAAACTTTTATGGCTCACTTTTAATTAACTGAATATATTTATTTAATGAATGTCCCTGCCCATCCTCCTCTGCGGGGAAGTTAATTCTGGCAGATTTTTCACCATAAAAATGATATTACGGCTTTGTCTTTAATGTATGTACACCTTGAACGCTCCAATGAAGGTCTTAACTTGTGATGATTACGGAGATAGTCCAGTAATTTCTCTCCAAGGACTATTATCCACTCGACAGGCGTTAAAGTTTGGATAAATCCGGAATCATTTGCAGTACAGTAGACATTAATTAGAGCTCCTTCATGTGCAGCGTGCAAAGACTGGGACTATACCAGGGATTGGGTTTCCAGGCAACTTCACCTGATCCACCGGTGTCTGCTGTGCTTAACAGCTGTCATGAGAGATACTGGATACACTACACTGTTTTAAAAGTGTACAAAAAACTCTTTAAAATGTATAAGGAGCCATGAAATTGATCACCTAAGTCTAAACTACAGTGTGATAAGACGACAAAGCTTACCTACATGCAATCACAATATATTTAAGTAGTAAAAATAAGGTTAAAAAATATATAAAAAAGTAAAAATGAAGTAAAAATAAAAGCTCTTATACAGTATGTCTATTATGTTATGTTCAGGAATTAAAGGTGCACTGTGTCATTTCTCTACTGGAAGGTCTGCCACCTGCTTGTCCATTCTACAGTATGGAAATAAACCTGGTAATCACAATGGAGACAGATTAATGGTCAGATCTATGGAGAAGCAAGTCTGCACATGGTAAGAATTTGTGTTTTTAAGGTATATTTGAGCTCTAAAACACCTGATACTGAACAAGGGGGATATGTTTAATGCCTTGCAAAGAAATAGCATCATCAAGATATACAGCTCTGGAAAAAAAATAAGAGTCCACTGCAAAATTATCAGTTTTTCTGATTTTACTACTTATAGGCATGTGTTTGGGCAAAAGGAACATTTTTGTTTGAGTCTTTAAACTACTGACAACATTTCCGCCAAATTAAAGATTAAATATTATCATTTAGAGCATTTATTTACAGAAAATGACAAATGGTCAAAATAACAAAAACAATACATGTTTTCAGACCTCAAACAATGCAAAGAAACAAGATCTAATTCATTTTAAAACAACATAATACTAATGTTTACACTTAAGAAGAGTTCAGAAATCAATATTTGGTGCAATACAATATTCAGCTATACTCGAGAGTCTATTTTTAGGTCTATTTTTAAATTATTTAAGCCATTATTTATTATCTTGTTTTATTGCATGCTACTTTTTCCTGCTGTTCTTGATCTGTGCGTTGCAACACTGCAATTTCCCCACTGTGGGACTAATAAAGGCATATCTTATCTTATCTTATCTTATCTAATAACCCTTATTTTTAATCACAGCTTTCATGCGTCTTGGCATGCTCTCCACAAGTCTTTCACATTGTTCTTGGGTGACTTTATTCCACTCCTGGTGCAAGAACTGAAGTAGCTCAGCTTTGTGTTTGTGTTGGAATTCAACAAACGCTGGAATGGAATGGCTGTAACACATGTAGAGATGCTGATTTCAGAAAAAATGTGGTGGTCTGTTATTTTTTTCCAGAGCTGTAGTTACTATCCTATCTTCTGAATGTGCAGTTATTAACTTAGGAGAAGAACAGATTTAAATAATAATGGCTTATATTACACTTTACAAACTTGACTTGTTTCTCAAAGTCATCATCATAAAGTGGAACCTATTTGCAGTGGGGCTTTTCCTTCTACCAGTCACTCACTGTCTCGTGCAACACATTAGCACAGACAAGTTGGAAAAAGTGTCTTGCCCAAGGAAAGGGTAGAGCTGAACTGACTGGTGGGTAGTTCAAAGACAATCACTCTAACACCTAAGCTACTGCCTCCCCTAAAAGCCTCTGATCGAATTAGCTGATGCACTTATCCCCCCTAAATGAACGAACGACTTCCTGAAATGCACGAAGGGTCGATATTTACAAGCAGGGCACATCTGGCACTCTATTACCTCGGTGATGCAGCGGTCAGTGAGCCGCGAGGACCACCGTACTGGGCATCTGCTGCACCCGCTTTTAAAATAGAAGAGGTACTTACTGAGGCAAAGCACGCTCCTAATGTCTAGATAACATTTAGGATGGAAGTGGTTTTTTTTTATATATATTTTTATCCTTGTTGTTCAGTCTTTGTCAGCCCATGTCATAAGAACAAATGGTCACAGTCTGGACTTTCATGGAAAAAACAAACTCTCCAGTCACTGATGTCTTGAAGCAAAACAAGCATTAGTGTCTACAAGGTGAGCTAAAAATAAACAGACAGAAGGAGGTGGGTTAGATGAAAAGTAAATATTACTGGGCACTGTGGACTCACTGAAGGTGAAGTGAGAATATTGATAATACTGACTGACATTAAAGGTGCATTGCGTAACTTTTCTGATAGTGTCTGTCAAATGCTTTGTCTGGAATGTTTAACAGTATGGTATTAAGTCTTTCTATCTTCATGAAAACCAAACCAGACCAAGTTACAGGTCTGATCTGTGGAGAAGGAAACCCGCTCACCTGTTTTTGTAGTTATTTTTGAGCTATAAAACCACCTGTAATTTAATAAATGTAAGGTAAAGCTGTTTAATGTCATATTGTGGAACACTCCAGGCAAAGCAATGACATATAGAAACAAAAAGGTGACAGATATCGTGCACCTTTAATGTAGTCATGTGTAAGTGTCTAAAGTGTATGTGTCATAACATACACTTTAGTGTAAAATAATTTGTAATGAGTGAATGACCAAATTGTGTGTGACATGTTGGTCAAAGTATTTCATGTAAGATGATACATCCTTATTTCATTGTATACAAATTACTGTAATGTTGACAATGGCTGGTTTTCTTTCTTTTTTTTTTCTTTTTTTTTTTTTTTTAATGACCTTTATTTAAGCAGGAAAGTCCCTCTGAGGTTTGGTATCTTTTTCAGGGGAGTCCTGGTCCCAGAGTGTCGTCTATTGTACATGTTTTTAGTGGTAGAGGAAACCGGAGCACCCAAAGAAAACCTATACGCAGGCACAGGGAGAAGATGCAAACTCCACACAGAAAGGCCCTGTGCTGCCCTGGAGTGGAACCCAGGACCATCTTGCTGTGAGGTGAGAGTGCTAACAGCTCTGCCACCGTTATAAGTTAATAAGTACTGTTAAATGTGAAAAATCCATGCAGTAAGTCACAAAAGCCAGTGTTGTTTGTTGTGTTTCATGTATGCTTTATTTTTCAAATTATGGAATGCTCTACTCCTAGCCCTCCGTGAGGAAGACTCTATTGACTCTTTTAAAAAAGCAGCTCAAGACTTGCCTGGAAGAATCCATGACTCATCGCTGTACCAGCGAGTGAGTCTGGTAACGCTTGGTCCAAAATGCGCTGCAGTTGCGCGTAGACAGACAGCTAAGTGAACCAATCAGAGATTGCGCCATCTTGATTCAAAACTGAGGAACTTCCGCTGCCTAAGAGTGACTTTGCGGGCAAAGGCGGGTGCACTGACGTCACCATCTTTGAACGAATCAGAATCGCGGAGTCCGTTTTTAACCGGAGGAGCGAGAGTGGAGCGAGGGTGTCCAAATGGTATCGTGCTGTATAGGAAATACAGAGAGATATCATTTGGCTGGCCAGGTAATCTCAAGACACTATTTAGACAAGCTTTTGGTTGACTGTGTCTGTAATTCCTCTGCTTTTGTACATGTTGTTTATTGCACTCTGTAAAGCACTGTGATTTTTTTTATCTGTGAAATGTTACTTACGTATTTTCTTACCGTACTTACTTACGCACTTTCTTTCTTACTTACTTACGTACTTTCTTACTTACTTACATACTTACGTCCTTTCTTACTTACTTACGTACTTTCTTACTTACTTACTTACTTACCTACTTACTTACTTACGTATTTTCTTTCTTACTTACGTACTTTCTTACTTACTTACATACTTACGTCCTTTCTTACTTACTTACGTACTTTCTTACTTACTTACTTACTTACTTACTTACTTACTTACGTATTTTCTTTCTTACTTACGTACTTTCTTACTTACACTTACTTACGTACTTTCTTTCTTACTTACATACTTACATACTTTCTTACTTACTTACGTACTTTCTAACTTACGTACTTTCTTACTTACTTACTTACTTACTTACTTACGTACTTTCTAACTTATGTACTTATATACTTACTTACTTACATACATACTTTCTTACTTTCTTACTGTACTTACTTACGTACTTTCTTACTTGCTTACGTACTTTCTTTCTTACTTACTTACGTACTTTCTTACTTACTTACGTACTTACTTACATACATACTTTCTTACTTACTTTCTTACTGTACTTACTTACGTACATTCTTTCCTACTTACTTACGTACTTTCTTACTTACTTACTTACTTACTTACGTACTTACATACATACTTTCTTACTTACTTTCTTACTGTACTTACTTACGTACTTTCTTTCTTACTTACATACTTACGTACTTTATTACTTACTTACGTACTTTCTTACTTACGTACTTTCTTACTTACTTACTTACTTACTTACTTACTTACGTACTTTCTTACTTACTTATTTACTTACTTACTTACTTACGTACTTGCTTTATTATTAGTGATCTAATTATTATAGTTCAAATCCTAGGAGATACCTGAATATTTAGCAAGACTACCTACTATAGATCCTATAATTTTTGTGATAATATTTCATGAATATATTGGTTGTGTATGTTAAAGATGGATTATGCCATAATAGTCAGACAAAAGCCGTATGAGCAGGTGAAGCACTAAACAGTATTACTGCTGGAGGTGGGAGAATATATAAAGTTTCCTCTGAATGATACTTTGAGAAGAGATGGCGTAAATCACAGATGAACAGTTTTGATTGGGTCATTCACAATTTTGCAGGAGCATTGATTAGGTGTGGGTTTGGCACCAGACTGTCCAGCGCTCTATGGAAAGAAGGGGGGACTATCTCGCAATGCAGGCTCATGTGAAACCAAAGAAGCAATTAACCTTCACTAGATGTTTGATTAAAAGAAAACTTCTACACAGATGTGAAGACAAGAGCCTGTGACGTGGCTCATTTGCCTCAGTTTGTCTTGTTTCTGAGGGACAGTGAGCACCATATGCTCTGGGCTGCTCATGAATTAAGCACTAGCATAATGGTTCCATTATATAGCACTTTTCTATTTCCCAAGTCCCCATTGAAATACACATGGAGCCAAACATACCAACACCGCATGAAAAACAATCTTAAATCAATACCAAAATCTACCAAATAACATCTCATAATTATAGCATTTTGCTGGGCGTTCCAAAATGACCCCCTATTCCCCACAAGAAATACTTTATAGGTATTGTGGTTTGAATCCTTGGGGAGATCCATGGTTCTGGAGGAAGATTATTGCAGTTCAGTGTTCCCAAATGAAAAACAAGCTTTAGCTCTCTGCCAAAGTGAGTGTCCAGTATCACTACAGATCATTACGACCCTTGACCTCTGAGGATAACAGACAGGAGATATTTGTTGTGTAACAGTGGTGCTCTGCAGGATTTGTCCATCTCCTCTGTCGCCTTCATCAGTTATAAACTCTCATTACAAGGCTGGCCTCTGGCTCTGTGCGTTTCCTAATTAGGTGATTACTGTATGTTGTGGGGGAAGTGAACTATAAAGCACGGCTTTACTTTTGACCCCTTGGGCCAAAGAGACTATTATTTTGTTCTGCTTTGAGATTTTCATAACTTCTTTCCCACTGCCAGCAGGGCTCTGGGTTCATTTAAGACCTCTGCTCTTTTGACACTTTTAAAAACCCCAAAAGTACCTTAACTCCAAGGACTGTGTCTTATGCTGTGTTAAACTCTTAAGTGCAAAGATTGGAATAGTGGATAATTTAAATGATAAAGTGTTAAAATTAAAGTATACTTATTGGACCTATTGGGAACATTTTTTTCTCTGCATTTTAGCTGTTCCTCAGTGTCAAGCTGTCAGGAGCATAACTACATGAGAGCAACCTACCTCCTGAGGCAAGTGGATGATCTTATGTTGTAAATTTGCTCTTTATATATAAAAAAATGTGCTCTTCACCTTCCACGGTGGTTGGTCTCTCACTCTTATCCAACTCGGGTCCTCTACCAGAGGCCTGGGAGCTTGAGAGTTCTGCGCAGTATCTTTGCTGTTCCTAGTACTGCACTTTTCTGGACTGATGTCTGATGTTTTTCCTGGGATCTGCTGTAACCAATCCTCCAGTTGGGCAAGATGCAATAACAAGGCTCTGTTGGAATATATATATACAGAGCCTTCCAACAGAGCCTTGTTATCGCTGTTATTATATATCTCATTTACAGCCTACTTTCTCTTTAGGCCTTTTGGTGTTTAATCTGTACATGACATGACATGACAGATTATAAAATAAAGCCATTGGTTGTCATTTGTCAAAGTGCAATGTACTGCTTTTATTCCAATCTTTTAAATGTGCACTGCGCAACTTTTCTGGTGGAGGTTCCGCTACCTACTTGTCCCCATGGAGATGTTATTGCTTTGCCTGAAATATTCCATGATATGACAATAAATATATCCATCCAGCATTTATTCATTACGGGTGTTTCTATTTGTCAAAAATACAATAATTCCTTCTGTGAATAGTGGCGACTCTCCACAGATCTGAATTGTTATGTAGCATAGTGCTGTAACCTGCTTGTCTCCCTTGTGATAGATTCTATACTGTGGAACATTCTAGACAAAGCAATAACATTACCGTGGAGACAAGCAGGTGGCGGATCCTACGCTAGAAATGTTACACAGTGCACCTTTAAGGAGTTGGATTTGAACTGTTCTGTATTTCAACACAGATTCAGAGGCAGTTTAGTCTCAAAGTCCATCAAACAGCTTTTATTTTAAGAATCTGTCAGTGTTGTTGTTTCCCTTGTGGATCAATAAAGTTTGTCTAAGTCTAACTTCTAAATACAAACGAGTCCAAAGTTTCTCACAATCAATAAAACAAAACAGAAATCAGCCAGACAGTCTGGTCAATACACATTTTCAGACGTCAATGAATCAGAGCAGAGGACACTTTAAAATGTCCCTGGAGCTGACAGAACATCCGTATTTCTAAAACCAGACGCTTCCATGGAGGAGATTTGTGAGAGCTTTGTCCTCAGGTCTCCAGTTACAAACCACAAAGTGACCTTGGCCTTTTCTGGACACAGCACAGGTCTGGTATCACACGCCAATATAGGACTTCATTCACACATGTTCTATATTTAGTGAGAGGTGATTAGTGTACTTGGAAATAAAAACACTGTAGATTACAATTGATTAAGGGCTCTGGACACTCATTTCATCTTAAAGAGCTATGCGATTAGTCAGAAATATAATAAAGGTCCTGTATCACACAAAATAATTCTTATGAGCTTTAAGTCATGGTATGATATTGTTACCTTCTCAAAAACATACCTGGAGTTGTGTTTTGTTTCATTCACACATAGTAATCATTTATTAGTCTGTCTACATCTCCAAAGCTCAAAGTGCTCTCTTCCACCTTGTGATGTCATTTAGTGGTAGTTTTTAAGTCAACAGCTACCTTTTACCTTTAATTCTTGAGGAAAAGTCATCCAAATTATTCTAGTGAAGATATATGGAGTTTAAAACCACAGTGGAGCACTTCCTGTATTACCGCATGACATCACAAAGTAGAAAAGAGTCACACCTTTCTCGGCAGTGAGCCTTTTGGTCATTTTTTAAATGTTTGTAGTAACCTGCTCTACATGATCCTGGTGTTTTTATTTCGCTTTTTTATCTGTAAATAAATTCCTATTCCTAATATGGAACTTGGCTCCAATCAAATGAAGTTCATGATGTCAGCATTTATAGGAGCAAATTTGAAGCCGAGTTCCATTTTAGGAATAGGAATAGAACGCTATACAGCTCTGGAAACAAATAAGAGACCACTGCATTTTTTTTCTGAAATCAGCATCTCTACATGTGTTACAGCCATTCCATTCCAGCTTCTGTTGAATTCCAACACAAACACAAAGCTGAGCTACTTCAGTTCTTGCACCAGGAGTGGAATAAAGTCACCCAAGAACAATGTGAAAGACTTGTGGAGAGCATGCCAAGACGCATGAAAGCTGTGATTCAAAATAAGGGCTATTGCACCAAATATTGATTTCTGAACTCTTCTTAAGTGTAAACATTAGTATTATGTTGTTTTAAAATGAATTTGATCTTGTTTCTTTGCATTGTTTGAGGTCTGAAAACATGTATCTTTTTTGTTATTTTGACCATTTGTCATTTTCTGCAAATAAATGCTTTAAACGATAATATTTTTATTTGGAATTTGGGGAAAATGTCAGTAGTTTATAGACTAAAAAACAAATGTTCCTTTTGCCCAAACACATACCTATAAGTAGTTAAATCAGAAAAAAACTGATAATTTTTCAGTGATTTCTTATATTTTTCCACAGCTGTAGGTGACGTCACACTCCCTCAGTCCACTTCTTATTCAGTCTATGGTTTTATTGTGAACCTAATGGCTTTGAGGCGCTTCCTGATACAATATGTTTGATCCTCAGATAGAGGAGACATAATTCAGTCACAGTTGATGGGATTGTTGGGATCTTGCTCTGTGCTCTGTCCTTCAGCTGTGTCCTGTCCTCTGTCATATAATACAGGACATATGGATTTGAACAGCAGCATTCTGTGATCACATGTGTCCGCTCACAAAGTCACATTCAACTGAACTTGGTGCAAAAAACAATTCTACAATTAAGGGCTTTTACAAGTGATAGAAAGCATTCTTTATTATAATTCAATGGGGATTATTTTCTATCCTTGGAGAAATAATTACACATTTGAAGTTACTGTGTGCTTTATCCTCCCCTGTCTGATCCAGTCTCCCAAACAATTTTCTGGAATCACAATCGGAAACTGCAGAAACTGAATCGCCACCAATCTCACAATCTTTAAACCTGCACCATGCAACTTACTGTATCTGAAAGAGGGTCCTCCATTTCTTTGCTCCATAAAAATGTTATTGCTTTGCCTGAAATGTTAACACACATTCCAATGATAAAAGGAGAAGTTCAATTTGTCAACTGGACAAAGTTTGTTTGGTTGAAAACGTTTCGCCGCTCATCCGAGAGGCTTCGTCAGCTCTGAAGAGCTCTGAAGAGCTGACGAAGCCTCTCGGATGAGCGGCGAAACGTTTTCAACCAAACAAACTTTGTCCAGTTGACAAATTGTACTTCTCCTTTTATCATGGATTCTACCTGGACGACTGAGGGACTTTTCACACATTCCAATATTATTGGAAGAATATGATGCCCACTCTTGACTGTCCTGTCACGTGTGTCTTTTGCTTCATGCTAAATTAGTCTGTGTCTCTGCTAAATTGAAATAAAGCAAATCCTTCCAATTCACGGATTAAGTGGCGAACAATAGCGATCTACACGGCATCCTCGGAGTAGCATATACAGAGATGATGAAGGCCATAAGGCTCTTGTGCTAAGAGGCTTACAGTGGCACTATATCAGAGGAAGACCTTTAATTCTGCCTCTGTCTGTTTGAGAGTGTCGCTTTTCAATGAACGCAAAGGGTTAGGGTTAAGGTCATTTTTCCCATAGACTTTTTGAACAATGGCACGGCGGAGTCTAACCAGTGGTAACTATAATGCCTGTAAAACAGTTGTTAAATAAAATCATATCTAGGCCTGTTACGATGAGAAGTTTTGAAGCATGATATATTGCTACAGAGATGTACAATGATAAACTATAATTCTGAACCTACTTGATGCCACTGACACAAACCAGGATAATCCCGGTAAACCTATTTTTAAAGAGACCTTAAAAAGCCTGAGCTGCAACAAGTAAAAAAATAATAATTAGCCATAGCAGTAACAATTCAATTCTTATGTTTTAACAGAATAAATAAATCCCCACTATTCCAGCTTTCATGCACTGAACGATAAATCCATCCATCCAAATATTTTCTTCCGCTTTATCCGGTATTCGGGTCGCGGGGGCAACAGTCCAAGCAGATCTGCCGCCCAGATCTCAACGCACCACACTGGGGGCGAGGTAGAGTTAAGTGTCTTGCCCAAGGATACAACGGCAGCATTCATCTGTGGGAGCTGGAAATCAAAACCGCCAACCCGTGGGTCAGTGGATATAACCGCTCAAACAATGTCGAGAGCGGGATTTTGTATTTGCTTTGGATTAACATAAAATAAATGCATGAAAAAGGTGATAAAATAAACAATATTTAAATTTAAACAATATTTATTGTTGATGCCTGTGTACACTTTATGTCATGAGTGTAGCTGTGTGTGAACATGTTTGTGTGCGTGTGTTTTTAGTTTAAATTGCACATTTGGAATCCGGTGAAATGCAATTTCAGTCCTCTGTGTAATGTCTGTTACATAGTGAATTGACAATAAAGTACACTTTGAACTTTGAGCTTTGATTCGAACCGCCAACTCTTGGATCAGTAGACAAACCAACTGAGCTACTGCCACCCCACGAACGATAAATTGATATTGTAATTATCGTGACAGGTCTATTTATACGCCTTGTGATCATTAGTTACCACAATTAAATAGCCTCCAGTGATGTTAAATGGGGGCAGCAGTAGCTCAGTTGGTAGAGCGTTCGTCCTCCAAAGGCTGGTAGTTCAAATCCCACTCTCGAAATAAGATCATTGGTTAAGCGGTCAGATCAATGAATGAATAATGTTAAGAGTAACAGGTGGCTGAGTGGCTAGCACTCTAGCCCGGGCCTTTCTGTGTGGAGTTTGCATGTTCTTGCCGTATCTGGGTGGGTTTCCTCCGGGCACTCTGGTTTCCCCCATCAACCCCAAAAACTGGTAAAATCCTCCAGCTGAGGTCCTGACCAAGCCAAGCAATAAGATCATGGAGATGGGTCCCTGGGTGCCTGAAAGATGAGCTGCCCACTGCTCCTGAAAGGACGAGTCAAATGCAGAGAAATAATTTCCCTACAGGGATAAATAAAGGATAACAAAAAAAAGTCACATTTTTTAAAACCATCTAAAACCATCTATTTGCTTTGGATTAATATAAAATAAATGCATGAAAAAAGTTGATAAAATAAGCAACATTTTCTGGGAGAAAGTATTTTTAACATGATGGTTCAAGGTTTTGAGTCTGACCCCTGGTAGAATTTCAGGCCGTTGTTGTATCTTTGGGCAGGATAAATATAGTGTGAGATGGTGGTCAAAAGGGTCATATGGAGATCAGAAGTTGCTTCAGGCTAAAAAAAAAAAAAAAAAATGTACTAGGAAAACTTGAACTGTACAAGTAAAGTGGTTAATGGACAATTGATGCAGTGCTGTTAGTGCCAGCACTGAAAAACAAGCTTTATAAATGCAGCTATTGCTTGGAGAATAATGGAGCAAACTTGCATTGCTATTAGATGTTGGACTCAGATTGTCAGTATATTTCCATATGGACCGTTCCACAGATTTTGCATCCACTTTTCCTGCCTTGCATTGGTGTGGACTGGCTGTCACATGCTACATTGCACCTGGGACTGTGCTGTGGCTGCATTTCAATAAATTTCAATGCCACTGGTGAGAGAAGCTTTAAGATGGGACACTGAAATTGGATGGGAGCAGACTGAGGAAAAAAACTGGCAAAAAAAGAATAAAACAACAGGCAGATGGTTCAAAAGTTTGGGAGTTTAAAATATCACACAGAATGGATTCTTGTGAGCTTTAAAGCATGTTATGTTAGAATGCTGTTGTCTCATCAAAAACTCACTTGGAGTTGTGTTTTGTTTCATTCACACATGTTTGAGTAATCCTAGATTATTAGTCTGTCTACATCTTCAAAGCTAAAAATGCTCACAGTTTCAGGTGACTACCTCTTGAAGCTCATCAAGAAAATGCCAAGAGTGTGCAAAGCAGTAATCAGAGCAAAGGGTGGCTACTTTGAAGAAACTAGAATATAAAACATGTTTTCAGTTATTTCACACTTTTTTTTTAAGTACATAATTCCATATGTGTTCATTCAAAGTTTTGATGCCTTCAGTGAGAATCTACAAGGGTCACTCCAGAATTGGAGGGCATTTTACATCCCGCCTATCAAATATTAAATAATCCACATACAGAATACTAAAATATACAGTTTCTGAGTGAATTTACTTGTCTTGAGACCAAAAAAAAAAAAAAAACTAAGAGAAAAGAATGCTTGAAAATAGTTTTAAAAATACCAAATAAGTCTCCCCAAAAAGCCATTTTCCTCTTGTTCAATACAGTTAAAATTAAATTGAAATTTGAAATTTTTTTTTGTATTATTTGTTTCTTTGCCATCTCTTGCAGCTGTGGGAACATTTGTTTTAATAGACATAATATTTCAAATAATAATCCCACAACATGCATCCACAACATCCCTGTTACCATAACATTTTTAGCCTAGAAGAAGAAGAAAGCAGAACCACATGATCCCCTGGACTTAGCATCATCAAACAGTTTTCCAAAAGAATGGGTAGAGCAAAGGTTTGTCTTCTCTTCTATTTTTCATATTTTTATAACATAGTTAGCCTTGATTGAATGTCTCACCCAACCTCATGCAACCCTGTTATGCACATGAAAAGACTTTTTTTTTCTTTATTTATTTGCATAAATAAGTTTTTTCTCTTGATTAGCAGTAACAGCTAGCTAAACAGCTAGCTTCTACTCCTGAGATAAAGCTAATATTAGTGTGGATTTGCAACCCTGTTACCTGCAACCCCTATTGTTATTGTGATTAAAATAAATAAATAAACCATATAAATGATGTAATAAAAATTGTACCATTGACCGTAATCTGAGCTAATCAAACATTTGATAGTTTATTACCTATTATTGATGAATATGTAGCAGAAAATCAGAAAAGTGAAGGTTTATTTTTCAAGAATTTTAAAGCCAAAATGTCCTCCAATTCTGGAATGACCCACAATGTAAATAGTCATGAAAATAAAGAAAACACAATGAATGAGAAGGTGTGTCCAAACTTCTGGTCTGTACTGATACATGGATTTTGCATAATACTCCCTCTTTAATATCACTCATATCATAATTTCCCTTAACATCTTTGTCACAGAGATGAGATCACGATTGGATTTTTATTGCCATATTTTAGCCCTTTAACTGAATGTATCACAGAAAAAGCTGTAGTCTGATTGTTATTTACAGGTAAATTCTATTTTACATGTAACAAAAGCAAAACCTTGTGATGTCATTATCAAATTAACAGCTTCTTTTACCTTTTGCTTAAGACTCAAGATTGTTTATTTGTCATATGCAGGATCAACATAAGGTCAACAATGCAACGAAATGCTTAGGATCAGAAGAACCGGTGACCGGTGTCAACTGGTGTCAAGAAGTACTAATAGCATGCAATAATAGTACATGGTAAAAAAAAGTGTTGCAAAAAGTGCAGGGGAAAAGGTAAACAATATAATTAAAAATATGTAATAAAATATAATAAAATACGAAGGTACAGGTAGGATTAAATAAGGTGTAAGTAGAGTATTTCAGAGATTGCACATAATATAATATAGTATAAGTATTGCATGTGGGTTATGAAGCAGGTTATTGCACAGGTAACAGTAGCATTTACAGTGAGGTAGTGACATACATGATACATTCATATAGAGCACCAGTGGTAAACATGCATAACGAAAAGTAGTTTAGTGCAGTATTATTGAGAGTTCAGTATTATTTAGTAGTATTATTATTAGTAGTATTTCAGTATTATTCATATACAGAGATTGGCAATTCCAGGGCATAATTATTCAAATGATTCTACTGAAGGTGTATGGAGTTTAAAAACACATGTTTAACACACAAAGCTTGTGTACTGAGTTCTTCTCTCAAACTAAAAGCACTCTGTTCCACCTTGTAATGCCATGTGATAATATTTTAAACTCCATGTACCATCATTAGAATCATCTGGATAATTGCCAGGATACCTTGGAAATGCCAGTCTCTACTGAACAAAAGGTAAAAGGTAGCTGTTAGCAAGAACACTACCTCGTCATGACACCTCAAACGGCACAGAGCATTTTGAGCTTTGGAGATGTAGACAGACTAATGATTAAATATTAGTGAAACGTGCGAATGAAACAATACACAACTCCAGGTATGTTTGTGAGGAGGTTGCAGCATTCTAACAGGGCTTAACGCTCACAAGAATCAATGTGGTGCAATATAGGACCTTTAAATTAGTTTGCTCGATTCCATAATTAAATTGCAAGCTGTGTCAATTTACAGTCTTATTATTATTTGTTATTATTGGCAAGAGCTTTCATTTATGACATTGTTACATAATTGAGGGCAGAATTGTATTCATTTGCTTTTACTTTGCTGTTGGTCCTGTTGGTCTCAAATTCCTTTTGGATTGTGGTGCTGGAGAGAGCTGAGCGAAAAGGACTTATATGGGCATTTGGAGGTGTTAGAGAAGAGCTGGTGCAAAGAGATTTAAGGCCGGATTTCAAGGTTCTATATTACACAGAACTGACTCGTGTGAGCTTTAAGCCATGTTATTATGTTGTTGACTCATCAAAACACACCTGGAGTTGTGTTTTGTTCCGTTCACACGTTTTGAGTAATCCTTTATTGTTTGTATTGATCTCCAAAGCTCAAAATTAAGTCATAGTTTTAAAGCTAACAGCTACTTTTTGCCATTTGTTCAGAGATGGGCAATTCCAGGGCTGCAGTGATCCAAATGATTTAAAAACACAGTGGAGCACTTCCTGTATTACTACATGACATCACAAGGTGGAACAGAGTGCTTTTAGTTTGAGAGAAGAACTCAGCCTAAATATGCAGGATTTGTGTGTCAAACAAAAAACAAAATAACTCCACGTTTGTTTAATTATAACATAGATCAGACAATAACATAATATGAGCCTTTGCGAGTCAGATTTAAACAGCTGTGTGGCATAATAAAGAGGATGATTTTTCTATACAAATAATAGGTTATATAGCATTATGGTATGAAATTGTGGGTACAGTGTTGGCCCCACCCATTTGTAAAAGTTAAAAATGCTTTTTGTGGTTTCCATTCTCTTCTGAGCAATTAGACAGGATGTGAGACACTGATGCACAAACTATGACAACTAATGCACACACTTATTGCTTTCTGCTGTGGTTTTGGCTAATGGCAAAGTGCAATGAGGCTGCAACTATGGACAGAAACTCATAAAATTCATATTACACTATACATTCCTCATGGTTGGACAATCTTTTTTGTTTCTTTTTCTTATAGTCATGTGATGTTGTCTCGGGATTGCAATGCAGTTGTATTTAATGACACCTGTGTGTCCTGTTCCACCCTTATGCCCTGACAAAAAACATCTTGCTGGTTGGAACAAATTGGCATCCCTCTGTGTAATAAAGAATGTTTAATATTTTCAGTTGGTGTGCCTCGGGTTTGTACCTTGCTCACTTTTAAATTTTCCAATAAGAGCTACTTGTCCATCCATCCATCCATCCATTTTCTTCCGCTTATCCAGGGCCAGGTCACAGGGGCAACAGTCTAAACAGGGACTCCCAGACTTCGTTCACCCCGGACACTTCCTCCAGCTCCTCCAGGCAGACCCCAAGGCATTCCCAGGCCAGCCGAGAGACATAGTCTCTCCAGCATCTCCTGGGTCTTCCCCAGGGCCTCCTCCCGGTGGGACATGCCCAGAACACCTCCCAAGGGAGGCGTCCAGGAGGCATCCGGAACAGATGCCTGAGCCACCTCAGCTGGGTCCTCTCGACGTGGAGAAGCTACTCCGAGCCCTTCCCGTGTGACTGAGCTTCTCACCCTATCTCTAAGGGAGCACCCAGTCACTCTGCAGAGGAAACTCATTTCGGCCACTTGTATCTGCGATCTCGTCCTTTTGGTCATTAACCAAAGCTCATTACCATAGATCAGGGTAGGAACGTAGAAACGAGTAACTACTTGTTTCATTCTCAAATGTTTAACACACAGTCCTGGATATTTAGGCTGAGTTCTTCTCTCCAACAGAAAACACGGTGTTCCACCTTATGATGTCATGTGATACATGATACATGATGTGCTTCACTGTGTTTTTAAACTCCATACACCTTCACTAGAATCATTTGGATAATTTCAACCCTGAAATTGCCAATCTCTATCACTGTCACTTAATTTTTGAACTTTGGAGATATGACTAATAATAAAGGATTACTCAAACATGTGTGAATGAAACAAAACACAGGTATGTTTTGGGTGAAGCTTAAAGCTCACAAAAGTCAATTTTGTGTAATATAGGATGTTTAAAGCTACAGTATATAACAAGTGGCACGTCACCCACATGACTCCATGACCACAGGAAGTTAAACATACTGCGGTCTTCATAGAAAAGTTACATACTGTGGATTTAAAGATGACAGATTTTTTCTAAATTTTGGACTGCAGCAATTTACTTTATCTGGTTTATTCTACTGTATGTCAAAAATAATAGCAGTATTTACGCCTGTTGCTTTTCCTGATGCAAATCTCTCCAAGTCACAGCCAATCCACACTGGCACCTATGAGACAACATATTCTAGCATATTCTAAACTCAATGTGGTATTTTTTTCTCTCACAGGACAAATCACTTAAAATGTTTATATCTACTGGCTTTCAATTGAAGTCTCCCTCGGTTTTCCTGTTGTAGCTGCATGACATTGTGATTTTCCTTAGATCTTGTATATAGTTTTAACATATGTTTTATAACACCAGAATCATGCTGAAGTAGATCTGCTTGGGACTACAGCAGTGTAGCTGCATGACATTTTTATTTTCTTTTGATCTTATATGTAATTTTTAAAAACATATTTTTATAACTCCAGAATCTCCTATACCGAAGTAGCTTTGTTTAGGATCACCGAAACCTACAGGTACAAGAAAGTCCAGGAACGTTTTCATATCCAGGGATTACAACGCAAATTACAAAAACACCCCAAAGCTCAGTGTTTCATAATCAGTGTTTCTCACAGCATGTTTTAATTTACATCTTTTCTCACTTTCATTTTTCTGAGAACAGACAGTGTACATTAAGATTTAACAACAGAACCATTTGTTGTATTAGTTTAGACATGGATTTAAGCTCCTTATTGTACAAACAGGTGGAATGTACATGTTTTTATGGGTGCTGTATCCTATGACGCCCTGTCTAATTGAAACACGAGCAGAAGGTCTCCTGTTTGGACTATGGGAAGAATGTAGCTTGAAATTCCTTGTCTTCTTTGATCATTAATATTCGTCATGGTAGGGTTGGTCAAAATCAGTGCCAGGCCATATGTTCCTGGTGGCTCACTGCTGCTTTATTTGCTGTTGTTGGAACGTGTATGACTTAAGGTTGGACAGAAGCATCATCAGTGCAACGTTAAGATTTGCCTGGCACCTGCTTTTTTCCACTGAGATATTCATATTATAGTTTTACCTGGATTAAAAAACAAAAAACAAAATACAATCAAGTTCCATAAAATTATTTAAATGTCTTATATTGCACAAAATTGACTCTTGTGAGCTCTAACCCATGTTAGAATATTATTACCTCATCAAATACATACCTGGAGTTGTGATTTGTTTCATTCACGCGTGTTTGAGTAACCCTATATTTTTAGTAAGTCGTCTTGTGTGTTTTCTGTTTGAGAGAAGAACTCAGTCTAAATACGCAGAGGCTTTGTGCGTTAAACATGTGAATGAAACAAAACACAAATCCAGCTATGTCTGTGATGAAGAAACAACATAGTGTACATAAGAGCCCACTGCAAAAATGTCAGTTTTTCTGATTTTACTACTTATAGGTATGTGTTTGTTACCTGGCCAGCCAAATTATATCTCTCTGTATTTGCTATACAGCGCGATACCATTTGGACACTCTCGCTCCACCCTCCCTACCCCGGTTAACAACGGACTCCGCGATTCTGATTCGTTCAAAGATGGTGACGTCAGTGCACCCGCCTTTGCCCGCAACGTCCCTTCCATTCAGCTGTAAAATTGGTCTTAAATGACCTAAAACACATCGATTCCTTAAAACCACAGCAGCTGACAGCTCTAGAGGCCTTTCTTTTCAAAAAAGATGTTTTTGCATTGCTTCCTACCGGCTTGGTTCACGTTGTTGTCCGTTAACTGTTCTCTGATTGGTTCACTTAGCTGTCTGTCTACGCGCAACGGCAGCGCATTCTGGACCAAGCGTTACCAGACTCGCCGCTGGTACAGCGATGAGTCATAGATTCTTCCAGGCAAATGTGTTTGGGCAAAAGGAACATTTTTGTTTGAGTCTATAAACTACTGACAACATTTCCCCCAAATTCCAAATAAAATATGATCACTTAGAGCATTTATTTACAGAAAATGACAAATGGTCAAAATAACAAAAGATACATGTTTTCAGACCTCAAATAATGCAAAGAAACAAGATCAAATTCATATAAAACAACATAATACTAATGTTTACACTTAAGAAGAGTTCAGAAATCAATATTTGGTGCAATATTTTTAATCACAGCTTTCATGCGTCTTGGCATGCTCTCCACAAGTCTTTCACATTGTTCTTGGGTGACTTTATTCCACTCCTGGTGCAAGAACTGAAGTAGCTCAGCTTTGTGTTTGTGTTGGAATTCAACAGACGCTGGAATGGAATGGCTGTAATACATGTAGAGATGCTGATTTCTGAAAAAAAATGCAGTGGTCTCTTATTTTTTTCCAGAGCTGTAGATTGTCTGTATAGTGGAATATGGGCCCTTTAAGAAAGTATTGTAATAAATTGCCTTTCTTTTTCAATTTTCTTTTTATTATGTTTTAAATAAACAGAGAACAAAGAAAAGTGTAGCAAAAAGTACCTAGAAAATATATGGCATGTACTGAAAATGACATGAAGTGCATTGTGTCTTAGTACTTCATTTATTACTCTAAGAACTATCTTTGAAGCCCAGACAAATGCACTGCTCAAACCACATTAAGATGTTGATAAATTTACTCAACAGAAAATCTCGACACTACAGAGTTTGCAGCTAAATTCAGCAGAGCCAAAGGTAAACTCAGATTAAACCCTCCTCTGTGGTTACCCATTAGCTGCAGCTGGACAGCCCTATAAAAGTGACAGAGAGCCACTTTAGCCTGTGTTTGCTTCCCCCATATGTGGTCAACGATCCGAATCAATACAAAAACTCCTGATTTATCATTCGCCCTGAGTCTGCACTGTCTCGCACCAAACTAACTGGCCCCATTTGCCCATTATATTGTCGTGTTATGAGTAGTGCCTAGCAACAAAAGCTGGCAGGATGTTTGAAGAATGATCTATGTAAGGCTTTGCTCCACTGCACGCTCAAAACAACCATTAGCACTGACAAGCAGCACCTATCTCCCTCATTACGAGTTTGAACCACGTCGCCGTAATAGCCCTGAACTCCAGACACTACCCAACTTTATTAAGGACACTTGTACAGAAGTGCTCGACAGCCCAAATGCAATGATTCACTGACATAACATGAGTCATCTCTGCAGTCGAGCTAATTTGTTCAGTAATTTAGTGCCATATTACAGATTTTATATGAATTTGAATAGGATATTTTTTACGTGAATGTTTCTTTCAAATGTTATTATGGGCTAGGGTAAAGGCTAAAAAGCAAAGACAGATGAAGCAGTTATGATTCATACTGTACAGCCCTGGAAAAAAATAAGAGACCACTGCATTTTTTTGTGAAATCAGCATCTCTACATGTATTACAGCCATTCCATTCCAGCGTCTGTTGAATTCCAACACAAACACAAAGCTGAGCTACTTCAGTTCTTGCACCAGGAGTGGAATAAAGTCACCCAAGAACAATGTGAAAGACTTGTGGAGAACATGCCAAGACGCATGAAAGCTGTGATTAAAAATAAGGGTTATTGCACCAAATATTGATTTGTGAACTCTTCTTAAGTGTAAACATTAGTATTATGTTGTTTTAAAATGAATTTGATCTTGTTTCTTTGCATTGTTTGAGGTCTGAAAACATTTTTTTTTTATTTTGACCATTTGTCATTTTCTGCAAATAACTGCTCTAAACAATAATATTTTTATTTGGAATTTGGGGGAAATGTTGTCAGTAGTTTATAGACTCAAACAAAAATGTTCCTTTTGCCCAAACACATACCTATAAGTAGTAAAATCAGAAAAACTGATAATTTTGCAGTGGTCTCTTATTTTTTTTTCCAGAGCTGTAGGTGGGGAAAAGACTTGACACTGAAGCTTATGTGACCTTTTGGGAGATACAAATAGAATTTCTTAAAATGTTGTAGTAAAGTCCACAGCTAATCGTCAGAACAGAGGAAGCTTTAAACTAGCTTAGCTTAAAGGTGCACTGCGTAACTTGTGTGACGAAGAGTCCGTTAAATGCTTTTCTTCATGGAGATGTTATTTTCTTTGTTATAGGTAAGATGTGTGGAGAGGCAACCTCGCTCACAGTCAAAATCCTTGTTTTTCTAGGTATTTTTTGGCAATAAAACCACCTGTAATCGCATAAATGTAAGGTAGAGCTGTTTAACATCATACTGAGGAACATTCCAGGCAGAGCAATGAAATCTCCATAGAAACAGGTGACAGACCCCAACCAAAAAGTTACACAGTGCACTTTTAAACTAGGGTTAATTAGTTCATAAGTTAACTGCAACTCTGGGTGTGCATATTCTCAAACCATCATTGACCATCAACAAAACAAGCAATTTACAGAACCATTTAATTTGGCAGTATATTTGATTTTGCAGTTATAAAATGATAAAAGGAGAAGTTCAATTTGTCAACTGGACAAAGTTTGTTTGGTTGAAAACGTTTCGCCGCTCATCCGAGAGGCTTCGTCAGCTCTGGTTATTGTACTGGTTAGACACTGCTTATATCTAGCTGCCGGGAGGCGCGTCCTACACTGAAAAAGCTCTGAAAACGATCCCCACTAATCTGTCTCTTTGTTTTTCAAATTACTCTGGCAACTAGTTTCGCCTCCGTATTCAACGTCTAACGACCCTCTCCACCCCTCTGCCCTGGATTGTCTGCCCTAATGTTTCTTTGTCTGTTTTGACTTGGTTTAAGAATCAAATTATAAATGGGAGACAAGTTATGTCTAACTCCCCCATTTCTGTTTAACGACGGATTCTCTTTTTTGACAAAAATAGCCTCTTTAACTCCCCTTTCAAACTTTTCCCTGGCTAAGATCTGAACCTCACTGTCCTCAAAAGAATGGCCCATGGCTTCTAGGTGAAGATATACGGCAGATGACGGTCCACATCTGCCGTACATCTTCACCTAGTAGACGTTGAATACGGAGGCGAAACTAGTCGCCAGAGTAATTTGAAAAACAAAGAGACAGATTAGTGGGGATCGTTTTCAGAGCTTTTTCAGTGTAGGGAGCGCCTCCCTGCAGCTAGATATAAGCAGTGTCTAACCAGCACAAGAACCAGAGCTGACGAAGCCTCTCGGATGAGCGGCGAAACGTTTTCGACCAAACAAACTTTGTCCAGTTGACAAATTGAACTTCTCCTTTTATCATGGATTCTACCTGGACGACTGAGGGACTTTTCACGCAGTTATAAAATGCTGTGAACTGTGAAAATAAATGCAACCGACTACAAAATTGGTACAACTGATAATTCTTCTGTATTTTTAACAGAACAGGTTTCACTACCAACATAGGCTAAATAAAAGAAATGTTTAAAAATTGCTAGAATCACAGGTCACAGCCATGACTGAAAGTTATGATTTTCATATGTTATTATGAGCCTTTAGAAAATCAAATTTCATGCAGATATTCCAGTTCGTTATCTTTGAACTGATCAGCAGATATGATAATTCCTTATTAGCTTCTATGAACTAATGTGACATGGGCTTATGTTTAACAATTCAGAAAATGTGTTCAAGGAAGACAGAAATGACAAATGAGGAGAGAAACTGTACACTTTCTGTTATTTCTTTAAATATTTCACTAAAGGATCGTACTTTTACTCAGTAGAAGTAAGAAAAGGTGGAAAAAACCAAAACATATACATATTAATTGCTTGAAAAAGCATATAAGGTCACACTAAAAAAGTAAATTGAAATAAATTGAATTAAATTAGATAGAGTCCACTCCTTTATCTGCAAAAACGATTAAATTCAAAGCTAAAAGCCAACGTGCCTGTGCTTTTCCACTGTGAATACAACTATAATGATTTCACTCCATGAACAAGTGCCACGCTTTGTAATACACATAATTTCCATAGACTCCAGAGATCCGAGCACCTCTCAACACGTGTTTTGCATGTCAGCGGTACAGCAAACTCCCAGGTGGTTGTCAGGCTTCCATGTTTATTTACATACAAACCAAACAATGAAAAGTGCTACTGAGGGAAAAAGATACTTCCTTCTTTGCCAACAAGCCAAGTCATATTTGATGTATGTAGATATGACGAAAATGGTGGATTCATGGTTAGCATTAGCATTAAAAAATAAATGGTGGGGGCGAGCGGGTTAAGTGCCTTGCCCAAGCACACAACATCAGCATTCATCTGTGGGAGCTGGAATTACACTGTCAACCTGTGGATCCGATGTTTATGTCGAGAGCGGGATTTGAACTGACAACTTTTGGATCAGTGGACAAAATGGATTATTAATTTTTCTTCAGCATCATTCATACAAAATTCAGAACAACAGGATTTGTATTACAAGTTTCAAGTTACAAATTAAAGCGAGGGCCTGCACCCTTACTAGTTTAAAAAAAAAAAACCTCAAAGGTGAACCTGATTTGCCACTGGCTTAACATGCAGACAGCTCTGAAATCAGCATCTCTACATGTATTACAGCCATTCCATTCCAGCGTCTGTTGAATTCCAACACAAACACAAAGCTGAGCTACTTCAGTTCTTGCACCAGGAGTGGAATAAAGTCACCCAAGAACAATGTGAAAGACTTGTGGAGAGCATGAAAGCTGTGAAAATAAGGATTATTGCACCAAATATTGATTTCTGAACTCTTCTTAAGTGTAAACATTAGTATTATGCTGTTTTAAAATGAATTTGATCTTGTTTCTTTGCATTGTTTGAGGACTGAAAACATGTATCTTTTTTGTTATTTTGACCATTTGTCATTTTCTGCAAATAAATGCTCTAAACGATAATATTTTTATTTGGAATTTGGGGGAAATTAGTCAGTAGTTTATAGACTTAAACAAAAATGTTCCTTTTGCCCAAACACATACCTATAAGTAGTAAAATCAGAAAAAACTGATAATTTTGCAGCGGTCTCTTTTTTCCAGAGCTGTATTATAATTTAGGATTACTCAGATGTGTGAATGAAATAAAACAACTCCGGTATGTTTTTGAGAAGGTACTAACATTGTATCATGGCTTAAAGCTCAAGAATCCATTTTGTCTAATATAAGACCTTTAAGCCATGCACTATTTCAGTCCATGTTAGTCCCTCTTCTTGCTAGTTGCTTCAGGCCTAGTTTAGAGCTGTTTTCTACCAGTTATATTCTGCTGCTGTGTACCTGACCCTTTGGCCCCCTCCACCCCATACTCTTGGTTCGGTCCCATTGTGCACTGACATCTGAACCCTGTGATCTTGTTAAATGTGCTCTTTCGGACATAATTTCTACCTTGGCCCCTCACAAGCGTAGCCTTTCTTCAGCTCTGGTACAAGTGAAAAAGGAGAACAGCACAGAGGCGACTTGAAAGCTCACAGAACACAGTGTAATTCTCGATAGGACCTGGCTGTGTACTGTAGTGCTTTTATAACAGGTGGCTATTGTGTTTGAGGTTCCACCCATTCTTCCATAGGTTTACATAAAGGCTTTGGAGGTTGACATTTTGGACTTTGGGGTTTTTTTTGTAACAACAGAGTGATGTACATGTACGTGTGTGTGTTATTTAAAAAATCTTAGCAGTATTTGAAAGCAAAACATAGCGCCATTTTCCTAATTAACTTTGCACGTACAGGTAACTCAGAGGTCAGTGGCAGAGGATCTTTTCAGATTTTTCTTTAAAAGTCCCATGGCATGAAATTTTCACTTTCTGAGGTTTTTGAACGTTAATGTGAGCTCCCCTACCCTGTTTAGCCCCCCCATGGCTAAAGGTTGCGAAATGTCTAAACTGAGCATTTGCAGTCCTTTTCTTCGTTAGAAAAAAACACAGTTCAAACGGGCGATTCTGAACAAGGCAACTATGTGACGTCACATCGAAAAATGCAGCTCCACCCCCCGTCTGGATGTCTACCCACCGTCTCTGTAAATCACGCCCAGAGAGTTTGGACCGCGAATGAGCTACGCAATGCGAGATGCATTTTTTATTTGCCTGGAGTCACGTGCGAGTGTTTCTAGGCTCGGAAGTCCTTTATCTGAGCCTCTGGACCTCTGAAACAGCAGTGGTTTAATTTTATTTTCTGTGAAAATGTGTTTTTTTTCATTGAAATGCCTCTCCTTTCTTCCTTCGCGCTTATACAAACGGAAGTGGGGCCAGCACACAGCGCACCGCTAAAACAAGGAACCAGCGGCACATTTGCCCCCCACCCCACCCACCCGCTCCTCTAACCTATCTCTGTCCTTCTCATTTGCATTCAAGCAACAAGGCCCAGAATGAGTTGTTCAGAGAGAGATTTTCTGACTCTGACTGTGTACATGTGTCTTTCTCATGCACTGAGTCTTGATTTTGGAGCAGGATTCATTTACAGTATTAGGGAACCATTAAGGCACCATATAAAAGCATCAAGAAGTACCATGTCATGGGACCTTTAAACAGTGATTTCTCATCTCAGTGTATGAATTTTGTAGGTTTGAGCTTTGACAAGAGGCACGGTTTGTCCATATTTTCAGAATGTGAAAAAAACTGAGTCTTATATACAGCTCTGGAAAAAAATAAGAGACCACTGCAAAATGATCAGTTTTTCTGATTTTACTACTTATAGGTATGTGTTAGGGCTAAAGGAACATTTTTGTTTGAGTCTATAAATTACTGACAACATTTCCCCCAAATTCCAAATAAAAATATTATCATTTAGAGCATTTATTTACAGAAAATGACAAATGGTCAAAATAACAAAAAAGATACATGTTTTCATACCTCAAACAATGCAAAGAAACAAGATCAAATTCATTTTAAAACAACATAATACTAATGTTTACACTTAAGAAGAGTTCAGAAATCAATATTTGGTGCAATAACCCTTATTTTTAATCACAGCTTTCATGCATCTTGACATGCTCTCCACAAGTCTTTCACATTGTTCTTGGGTGACTTTATTCCACTCCTGGTGCAAGAACTGAAGTAGCTCAGCTTTGTGTTTATGTTGAAATTCAACAGACGCTGGAATGGAATGGCTGTAATACATGTAGAGATGCTGATTTCAGAAAGAAACGCAGTGGTCTCTTTTTTTTTTTCCAGAACTGTACATCTCAAAGTCTTAAAATGCTCTATTCCACTTTTTGACATCATGTACTGTTAGTTCTCAAGTTTACAGCTACATTTTACCTTTAGTTCAGTAGAGAGTTGAAACTCCAGGGCTAAAATCATCCAAGTGGTTTATAGTGAAATTGCGTGGAGTTTAAAAACACAGTGGAGCACTTCCTGTATTACCACATGGGAGTGTTTTCCGTTTGAGAGAAGAGCTCAAATATGCAGGATTTGTGTGTTAAACATATGAAGCAAAACTTAACTCCAGGTATGTTTCTGATGAGGAAATAAAATCACAACATATCAGAAAATAGTGTAAAATACTGTAGGCTCTTTAAGCAAGAAAGGATAGATTTCTTAAATGAAATACTATCATTTAGGGGGAGGAGCTTATTTAATATGCACAAGAGGGTTACATTTGCTTAATATCACTCTGATGACCCATATCTATAACCTATAATAAAAAGGTTGAATAAATATAATAACATATAATAATAGCTGGGATTGGACATCTTATTTGACATTGTATTTTATATTTTATTACTACTTTTCTGTTTAATCCTGATTTGTACATATACATTTATTATCATTTTTTAATTTTGATAATTATGTCTCATTTGACACCCATCTCTTGCTCTTTTTTTGCTATTCCATCTATTTTTTGTTACCCTCTGTTATTGTATTTGAGCTACTGTACCCCAAACAATTTCCCTTGTGCATCTTCACTCACTGAAGCCATTGACAAATTGCAAAATGCATTTAACGTTGTTTGCCACAGCTTCTCTGAATTGAAACTCTGTCTTAATGCAAACAAAACCAAAGTAATGCTGTTTTCTAGAAGTAAGATTGTGCAAAATGTTCCTCCAGTTGTTGCACCTGATGGCTCGGTTATTGAAGTTGTTCATGCTTTTAAATACTTGGGTGTCATAATTGATGATGGACTGTCTTTTAAGTTTCATATCGACTCTCTTGTCAAAAAGTTGCGTTTTAAATTGAGTTTTTATTTTAGAAACAAGTTGTATTTTTCATTCAATGCCAGAAAGAGGCTTGTTGCTGCAACATTCCTCCCTGTGCTAGACTACGGGGATCTTTTGTATATGCATGCCCCAGCCCAAGCTCTGCGCTCTCTGGACTCAGTATTTCACGCCTCTTTGCGCTTTATTACAAACTGTAGTGCTCGGACCCATCATTGTGAACTCTACTCTCGTGTTGGATGGCCTGCTTTAGCAACCCGGCGGCTCACACACTGGTATAAACTTATTTATAAGGGACTTGTTGGGCTGCTCCCTCAATACCTCAGTGTGTATCTTCAGCGGAGGCGTGACGGACCCCAGAATTTACGTTCTCAGGATGTTTTCACGTTGTTGGTTCCTACTGAGAACAGAGAAAGGAAAACTGTGTTTTCAGTATCGTGCTCCAGCAGACTGGAATTCTTTGCAGAGAGTTTTAAAACTTCAAACACTCGTACCTATGGCTTCTTTTAATACTCTTTTAAAGGACCTGGAAACGTAATCGATGATTATGCCAATGTTTTTAAACTGTTTTTTCATCATTTTATTTGTGTTGATTTTATATTTATTTTTTTGTCTGGTGAGTCGTATTGTGTTTCTAATTGTTTTTAACATTTTATCTGTGTTGACTTTATATTTAATTGTCGTCTTGTGAGTTGTATTGTGTGGGCCACTTGGCCAGGACTCCCTTGAAAAAGAGATCTTTGAATCTCAATGGGACTTTTTTTCCTGGTTAAATAAAGGTAAATAAATAATAAATAAAGTTTGTCTAAGTCTAATTCTAAGTCTAACAACATCAGGACTAAGAACTGCTGAACAGACAGAATTATCACACATCTTCCTCTGGTTAATAAAACATTCTTATTAATATCAATTAAAAATTAATTTCAGGAATCAGACTTTTTAGTTTAGTGGAAATTAACACTCAGAAATTCCAATGTATTCATCCAAGTCCGAACTTTGCTCCGATCCCAATTATACTGACAGAGAATGCTGACCCATGAAATCCCTTTTGAATGTCAATAAGATTAAAATGAGAGTAATTGTACAGCTCGCTCCAGAAGCAGGTCTAGATGTCCCCGTTTGCTCCGGTAAGTCAGACTTACAGGTCTTTAGCCAACTCACTGTAGACTTAAGTGCTCAACTGCTGCGTAAAATTACAGACATTACAGAACAGGAAAGGTTAAGTATAACACCAGCATTTACATTTTGTTAATTTTATTCTTATTCATAATTTTGTAAAATGTCCTCCGAAATGGACTGTAATAGTGTTAAATCCATGTGACGTTAACAACCTAACAAAAACTTTTTTTTTTTTTTTGATGACCAACATCCCTGACAAGCTTCTACAGTCACCTCAAAAAGTTTTTAGACTCCCTTTTAATTTCTTATTTATTTATTGATCATAGTACAGCCACATACTAACTCCTATTGATTTCATTTTTTATCCTGGACATGATAGTACCCTATAATCTCCCAGCCCTATTTAATTTAATTTAATTTATTGACTTATTGATCTCACACAGGAGAAATTGTCCTCTTTTTCCTTGTCCTTTTTTTTTTTTTTTTTTTTTTTAATTAGGAGCAGTGGGCAGCACATAACTGTACCCGGGGACCCATCTCCATGATCTTATTGCTTAGGCTTGGTCAGGACCTAAGCTGGAGGATTTTACATGTTTTTTGGGTTGATGGGAGAAACCGGAGTGCCCGGAGAAAACCCACCCAGACGCGGAAAGAATATGCAAATTCCACACAGAAAGGCCGAGTCCGACAATTTAGAGTCTATCTCAAAACACTTAAAAGATAGACTGGTTAACTCAATGCCCACTATAAAGGACACAAATGGACCGGATCTCAGGAGTTTAAAACGTTTTGTAAAAAAACGACCAATTTAAGTTAATCCCATTAATGGAGTTTCGGATCTTTTCTGAAACAAGAGGTCTAAATGATGGAGCATGACAGGGTTCATATGTCAGTTCACATTGGGGCGGTACCAGTGGGACAGGGGTGAGAGGTGAGGGGGGCGAGGGCAGCAGAAAGGGCCTCAGAGCTGAATGAAGTCCATGGAGAGCGCAGGAGCAGGTGGGAAACTCACAAGGGAAGTCAGAGTGGAAATGTCTAGCTCTTTCATGGTGAAGGGAAAAAGCATTCCTGGGCCACTGGGGTTATCAGGTTGCACAACAAACACTGAGGATATGAACTGCTATATTACAAAGATATTTGAGGAATAACTGTACTTTAAAAATGAAATAATTGCCACACAACATAAAAGAAGGCATTCGGTGTTCTGTAGAAGACTGGCTGTCCATCTAAAAACAAGCTGAAAACTATAAATTGGCATTTTTTTTATTATTAATGTTATTTTATCACTAGTATTTTTATTAGTAGTATTATATTTAAACCATTTGAATATATTTAATGCAAGTTTCTTCACATAAATAGTATTTTTAATGTTTTTTGAGCAGGTGAAATATCTTCATTTGCATTTACATAATTTTTCAAATAAACAGCTCCAGAATACAGAGCTCCTTTAGGTTGTTTAACTGCATATACAGCTCTGGAAAAAAATAAGAGACCACTGCAAAATGATCAGTTTTTCTGATTTTACTATGTATGTGTTTAGGCAAAAGGAATATTTTTGTTTGAGTCTATAAACTACTGACAATATTTCCCCCAAATTCCAAATAAAAATATTATCGTTTAGAGCATTTATTTGCAGAAAATTACAAATGGTCAAAATAACAAAAAAAGACATGTTTTCAGACCTCAAACAATGCAAAGAAACAAGATCAAATTCATTTTAAAACAACATAATACTAATGTTTACACTTAAGAAGAGTTCAGAAATCAATATTTGGTGCAGTAACCCTTATTTTTAGTCACAGCTTTCATGCGTCTTGGCATGCTCTCCACAAGTCTTTCACATTGTTCTTGGGTGACTTTATTCCACTCCTGGTGCAAGAACTGAAGTAGCTCAGCTTTGTGTTTGTGTTGGAATTCAACAGACGCTGGAATGGAATGGCTGTAATACATGTAGAGATGCTGATTTCAGAAAAAAAAATGCAGTGGTCTCTTATTTTTTTCCAGAGCTGTATTGTGTTAAATGAACTCAAGTTATATGCAACCTAAGTAACTATAAATATCACATGCCCAATAACAAACCACAACTTTTACAAACATTTACAAAAGCTGATTTAATTTAGCGCACTTTTTCATAAAGGCCTTCATACGTTTCATATACTATGTCATTGTATTATTTTAAAATGACAGGATATTGCTCGCACTCTACGTGTTTATTAAGGCTTGTCACAAGTGTATGTCTACTCCATTTTTCGCAGAATCAAATGATTGGATTGCTTTCACTGAACTGACTGCTTGGATCTTTGTTATGAGAATAATACAATACTGTGGCAGCTCAAACGAAAAGATCTGATAATTCTAGGCACAACACTTCAAGTAATACAAGTCCACATTGATACTGTCACCCTTTCATGTCACATAAGCGCTCTTCAAGCTAAAATCCAATCATTTCTCAAGACTCTTTTTGATTGGTGTAACACAATGATCGTAATACAGCATTTCTGATTTCTCTCATTCTCCACCTTATCATTTTGTCCGAATGACACAGGGAAATTAATATAACTCACGTCTAATCTATTGAAGGTGCACTATGTAACTTTTTGGTTGGGGGTTTCTATAGAAATGTCATTCTTCTGCCTGGAATGTCCCACAATATGACATTAAACAGCTCTACATTTATTCAATTACAGCTGGTTTTATAGCTCAAAAATACCTAGAAAAACAGGCATTCAGACTCCATAAAGACAGAAAGGTTTAATACCATACTGTGAAACATTCCAGACAAAGCAATAACATCTCTATGGCGACAAGCATGTGACAGGTCCTCTGCCAGAAAAGTTACAATTAGATCTTGAACCCAAATATCAGTTTGTCTGATTGAAAACCAATCCTCCCAAGCTTATCTGGCCAGCGTGTCTGCACTTTCAGTTCCTCTCTAAAGGGATAGGTTTCCATATTACCAGCCGTTAATTATTCATCTGTGCTTGCTTGGCGCCTCATTTGGAAAATAAAGCAAATCTATTGAAGCATTGATACAGAATAGCGCTTTGACCTTTCCACTGAACCCAGAACTATTGTCCAGTCGACTCCCACAGTGGGGAAGAGTGAAATCGTACCTCAAGTGGAGATTATTTCTGAGATGTGTGAAAGAAAATGCATATAGGCACAGTGCCGCAGCCCATAAAGTGGCAGGACACTAGTGCGCGCAGTGCTTGACAAGGTAGGTACAGTTCCCATTGTAATGTGCAAAATGATATCTCTCCAGTGTTACCAGCTCTATTACGGGGGAAGAGATTGTCTTACGCTTGTGGATTTGCTTCACAGGACACAACAAATGAGCTAGTGCTGCCTGGTGTTCACTGGCGGCGGGTTGACATGGAGATCCAATCCATAAAACACTATTGATACAAAGGGTTATAGCAAAGTGTTTGAGAGGTGTAAAAAGTTAGATTCAAGTTACTTAGATACAGGTGAAATGTTTTTCGGTCAGTATCTCTACAATTATGACTATTTAAGCATTATTACAGAATTTTCATTAGTTTGCATTTAAATATTAAATGTAATTGGTCATTTCCCTGCTTCATCAGCACCATAGTAATAATAACGCAGAAGCAAAAAATAAAGAAAGTATCACATGAAAAAATCTACTTGTATCCATTAAAATGTGCTTTAAATAAAAGGATTTCACACAGATTAAGATCCAACGAAGCTGCAAATATAGTGATTTTGTTTAAGATTATAGCTGAATTTTGTCCAACAGAAACAGAAACAATTGAATATCTTTTTTTCCACCCCATCTGTATAGTTTTGTTTTCACAAATTATGAATACGTTAAAAAATAAACCCCTCAAACTATTCAGCAGGTCTCAACCAATAATGAAAAATATATTTACTTTTCAGTCCGTTTCAAAAGTGTAGTGGAGTAGAAAGAGAGAAATCAAACCGCTGACATTCTGTTTGGTGCAATAAAGCCTTTTTATCAAAGCTTTAAATAAAAAGCAATGTACCTTTTTTATCCTTTATTTCATGATTTGATGCTATTTATTCATCTTTGTCCAAATAACGCCGCACATTAAAACAACAAGTCTGCTACTTTATACTTATAATACATTAAGTTTATTTTAATGCATCCAGTTAACAAATCTGAAGACCATATACAGTTTATATGTCTCAGACCAGATCAACAGGTGCTCATTTGGGGATATTTTCTTCAGTTAAGCCCTTTATGTTTAGTGTCCCAGCGAAGCAGACACTTTAAAGTTCAGGAAGCACTCTGGATCTGCACAGTCAGCCACATCTGCCATGGAAGAGGTGGGAAAGCTCTAGAGAGAAGAGTGAAGTGTAAGAATGTAAGTAAACAATCATTACAAGTGCATTAATATAGTTAAAGAACTCTAATTATGATGCTATAATGTTATTCCTCATCCTAAACAGACCTGGAGTGGTGCTTTGCTTCTTTCACATATGTTTAACACACAATAGCTGCATATTTTGGCTGAGTTCTTCTCTCAAACATAAGACACTCTGTTCCACCTTGTGATGTCAAGTGGTAATACAGGAAGAGCCCGACTGTATTTTTAAATCCATCCTCCTTCACTAGAATCAATTGGATCATTTTAGCCCTGGAATTGTCAATCTGACAATCTGTCAATCAATGACATCACAAGGTAAAGCAGAGCATTTTGAGCTTTGGAAATGTGATAAAGGATCACTCAAATATGTGGAATGAAACAAAACACAACTTCGGGTATGTTTTTGATGAGATAACAACGTTCAAACATGGCTTAAAGCTCACAAGAATCCATTTTGTGTAATATAGGACCTTTAACCACAATGAAATGGTGAGAATGACACATTTAGTTGGATTTTTACCTATATATCGGCCAGTGATTATGTAAAGAAATAGTTAAATTGAGTGACTGAAGATTGAAGAAGATACTTGGCTTAATTATTTGGGCCCGTTGAAAATGTAACTAAAATTCTATTGCTGCATTTAAATGGTAATTAAAGTAGATTGTTGTAGATTTCAACGTCGATTAGTAAGTCTGCATTTCAATCAACAGGAAATGGCTCCAACCCCTTTGTAAACTATGCAAAACTGTTCTAAAGCTTAGTTGAAATACGGCTACAGTTTATGCAGGTGTGTTTCGGTTTGACTAACCTGTCATTTAACCATACGAGTTTTAGTCTCGTGCCCTGGGCGGCTGGTAGTACTGCTGCGTGGGTCTGCTCCGTCTGGGCTGCCCGTCTCCCCCCCGACGGAACTCCAGGGGGTTGTCATAGTAACCGTCTTCTTCATCCTGAAATTTCAACAAGACAAGAGCGTTTAATGGCGAGGGAAAACATTTTATTAAGCCAATACTAGTCTGAAAATGTTTGAGTTTTTACACATAGGAATGCTATACATAAATGGCTTTCAAATCAGTAGGTTGAACAATGCAGATTCATCTCTAATCTAACACTGAAAAGAAACAGCTGATCTAGTGGGATTTATTCATCTTATTTACAAAGAATAACACCTGGAAAAAAACAATATCTACCTAATATAACAAACTATTCATGGGTATCAACTTCCTGTTAAGAAAGTGACATTTTGGGAATAATTCAAAAACTTCTATTTTATGTTGAATTGTTAATTGCTATGACAATGATGCCAATTTTCACTCTAAAACAAATAGATACAGTGGCTATGAGTAAACTTGTGGAGTTGTGTAAGAAGTGAAAACTGAATTGGTAACTTGCCCCTTTCTTACCAGACCATCAGCAGAAACAGGCTTGATGTTGTCTAGTAGGACTTCTTCACAGTTTCCATAGTCACTGAACACCACTACGGCGGTGGAGCCGGATGGGTGCACTGCGTCTATTCTAGCGTGGTAAAACTTCACACAGAGACAGAAAATGGAGACTTATTTTTAGACAAGAGCAATAAGTTGTTGCCAAGATAATATTTGAATAACTGTTTTGACATATCTGCTATAACAGGAAAACTGCAAAAATCTGCCGAAAAGAAACCTAATAATAAAATGAATGCCTGAAATATTCCAAACGAGGGTATAAAGTGATGTTTCTTTTGAGGTTAATTTGACCTTACCATGACATCATTCTGATACTTCAATATAAACCATGACATTTTACACATTTAAACAGATTTCGGATTCATTTTAGACATATCATCCAATTGTTGTTAACATAATGTCAAAAATATATTCACTTTACATTTTCTTTTTCCTGTGTTTGCGTAACTAGTCACATGATTTTGACAGTGGGCGTTATGTATGTACTTTTAATATATGTACTTTTTTCAGGTTTGTACCATTTTACTCCACATTTAATCTATACAATAAATAAATGCCAATAAATGCCAATAAAACTGTCAGAAAGAAGCTTCACCCAAGGCATTAACTATAAAAAAAAACATTAAAAATAAAAAAAATACCTTGTTGTCTTCCCAGTACAAGGCTAGACACTGATCCCCAGGTCTCCAAATGTGTTGAGCATTATGACTCCGCTCCTGCGCTCGGTGACCTTTGCCCTGCCCCGCCTGCCGCCTATTAGACCCCCTGTTATTGTTACTGTTGTTCTTCCTGGGGGGAACCTCTTTAATGGGGGGCGCACTTGAGTTTTGCAGCGGCTTAATTGGCCCAGTCCGTTTGTGTTCAACATCCCCATTTTGGAAACACAATTGCTCCCCCGCACTGAATCCTGGGTTACCGCCACCTCCTCTTGCGTTAAAGTTTGCAGGTCCGTTATCCCGTTGTAGCTTGTCGAAATTTTCAGAATTTGTCCGTTCGCCTTTAGCTTTCCTCCTGCTGTTGGGATTTGCTTCATCAAATCTATTATCAGAGCGTTTAGGCCCCCCTCTTCCCTCTGAGTCAATGCTAACTGCAGCGTTATTAGTCATTCTGGGTGCGTTATCTTTTGGCCCTTTTCGGTGAGTTGCGTTTACACCGTCTCCATTTCGTGACTGGTGTTGTTGGAAAGAAGCTGTAAAGTCCGTCTGCTGTTGGTGTCCTTTTGATCGGGAGAATGTTTGGGAAACCGCAGGGGTGGACTGGTCTTCGTGTGACCTCTCATGACCTTTCCAGTGTGGAGGTTGCACAGTGGTCGGAGGCGTGGGGTTGGAGACAGGATCCTGGCCCGGTTTGGGAAAGTCTGTGTCTCTATGGAAACGAGGGGGTCTGTCGTTCCGCTGCTGCCGGTGGTCATTGTGGGAGGAGAACCTGCTCTGAGATGGACCTTTGGAGTAGGGCTCAGAGTTGGAAAAGTTTGGTTTGCCGTCAAATTGTCGCTGTGGTGCATGGCTCTTTGGCTCTATTAAAAAAAAAAAAATAAAATAAAATAAAATAAAAAGTCATTGATATGACTGATTTATTCTTCATAATTAGCTCATATTGTCGTCAATGGTTCCAGAATTTGGATTCTATTATTGTTACAGTTAATAACTAACATAACTTATTACATTAATGTTTACACTTGGTATGACTTTTGCATTCTTTTCGTATTCTAGCCAGATACTTCAGACAGTTCAGTTTCCACTCCATACAACTGTACAACAACTCACCATTTTTCCCTACAACCTCTTGTTTATAGCAGAGATATTTTTATTACTATTTTCTATGCTACTTCTTTATAATGTATTATGACCTTTCATATTTTTTTAATTATAATATATTGTGATCTGTGAGCTACTGTGTCCAAGTAATTTTCCTTGTGGATCAATAAAATTTGTCTAAGTCTAAGTCTATGTTTGCTATACGTTAGACTTACTTGGACTTTATTGATCTACACGGGAAATTATTTAGACAAAGTAGCTCACACATCACGATATAATTCAATAAAAGAGCAAGAATATAAACGACAGTAATACATTCAAAATAAGTAACAATGTTGGTGGTATATTGTTTTTAATAGTTTTGAGTTAATATTTTTGACAATGTAGCCATAAATAAAATACTGTAAATATGTATTGTAGATCAGAGGGGTATTCCACGAACGTGGCTAAACTTAGCGGCGACTAAGTGCCAAGTTCTCGCCTGGCTGAGACACAACTTAGACAAAAGCCTGAAGCCGTTCCACTAATGCATTTCAGCTGCGCCTAATCAGAGCTAAGCTCAGTCTGGCCTAATCAGGCCGGGCCTCCGCGCGTGCACGGGGTAAATAAGAAGCCCTGAACAAGCGACTGTCGAAAACGTGATCATGTCGAAGATTCGGGCCGATTATTTCAGCGCATCAGAACAGAAGTTGCTTTTGGAACTCTACAACACATTTGCAATAACCAAGGCCAGAGACATGGCGTGGCAGAAGATCGCCAAGCGCTTAAATACGCAAGTCCTATTACAGTGCTGGACGTTGAGTTTTTTAAGTGTGTTTTTCACCACTGATGTCAACGCTGATCTGTGGCGCGAGGGAAAAGTTACCGTCTGGGGTGCGGGAGATTGTGAGTTTGATTCTCATGGTAGGTAGTTGATGGCATAATTATTATATATTTGTATAGCAGTCTTGTCAGTTGTAATTTATTTTTACTGTGTAAAAGTATTTGCTCAAACTAATACGTTAAATTGTGTTATCTTGTCTTTGAGCAGGAATAATGTGAAGAGGACTGTTTTGCTGGTAAAGACAAAGCATAATAACATTTTGCAGAGTGGTAAGTAGGCTAATATTAATATTATTATTCAGTGAAATTAGTAATACTGTTGAAATGGTACCTTAATTTAAAATGAACAGTAGCTACCAAGCCACAAAGTTCAAAGTTCAAAGTCAGCTTTATTGTCAATTCTGCCATATGTGTTCAACATACAGTGAATCGAAATTTTGTTTCTCTCTGGCCAGGTAGTGCAAAAAGACAGTGTACAAAATACAATATGAAGACAAAACACAACAAAAAACTATCTAAGACAGAGATCTAAAGTTAAAACTAAAGTCTACGATCTAAAATCTTAAAACAGGAGGTGGGAGCCCCCTCAAAACCTTTCACCTGCAGAGGAGCTGGCACTGGCCCTAAACCGGGGTCACCCACTGGTGGAGGTAATTGAAGGAGGGACCCCATCAAAGATCCTTCCTGCGAGTTCTCGTGAAGAGTATATTCAAGGTATTCTCTAGACTAATGCTTGCCTCAGCTGCGATCCAAGCATTTGTATATTTTAATAGTATGCTTGTGTTCTAGTTACTGAAGATGGCGTACACTTGGACCCTCCTCAGCAGTCCTCCAGCAGTGCCTTGCCTGACCCTCAGCAGTCCTCCAGCAGTGCCTTGCCTGACCCTCAGCAGTCCTCCAGCAGTGGCCTCACACCAGAATGTCATACCTAATGTCTTTTATTGTTTTATGCCTATTGATGGAAATTGATAAATAGGATTTCATTAAAGAGGCTTGCACAGCATCTCTGAAGCAAATTTGTTGAATCATTGAAATGTTGCATCATGGAGTGTGCCTGTTATTTGGCTACATTTTGTTTTAAAAGTCAAGGTTTACCTGTAACTGTATTCTTTGATAGAGATGTCACATAAAAAATGTCAATGTCGTCAAGTGAGAGTGATGTTAGGACTAACTGATAAGTTATGTGATGATAACAAGAATTGTAGGTTAAATTCATTTCCATTTCTGTAATATGTTGCAAATATAAATGCATGAAAATTTAACTCAACTTTGACTTGGCCATCAATAGGTCAATAGCGGGAATCGAACCCGTCCCACCCGTATGAGAGTCAAAGCACATAACCACTCGACCAAAGCCTTTCTCTGAAATACCTCTGGAATTCTTCTATATGTTAATGTCATAAAGACAGCGGTTCAAAAGCATATGTTTAGATTACCGGAGAATTGTCAAGAACGTAAATTTCTTTTTTTGCTGATATTATTTTCGGACAACACAGATACTCATGCGGGAGGTGTGCGGAACCGTTTGTTTGACACTCTGTTTACGTCAGGTACGTATTCTCTGCGACACGGCCTGACTAAGCCACAACTTTAGCCTGCCCGCGACCAGACTATCTGCTAAGACCATGTTGCCCCAGTAACTCAGCAGAACTAAGTTTAATGAGCGTTATGGAACCGAACTCTCACTTAAACTAGCGCCAACTGACGAATAAAGCCGGGCTTTGCGCTTAGTAGCTTTCGTGGAATACCCCTCTGGGGTTTGCAAATTAAATGTCATTCTGAGCTACAGTGCCGTGAAAAAGTATTTGCCCCCTTCCTGATTTCTGTGTTTTTTGCATATTTATCACTCAAAACATTGTCAGATCATCAAACCAATTTTAATATCACACAGAAACAACCCAAGGAAAGACAAAATTCAGTTTTTGAATGATGATTCCATTTATTAGTGCACAAAAAAAATCTAAACCTATCTGGCCCTATGTGAAAAAGTAATTGCCCCCCCTTGTTAAATCACAAACTAACTGTGACTAACCACAGTTTTGAGAAAACTTAGTTCAGTTCTACATGCCACACCCACACCTGATTGTCACCACCTGTGTTGAATCAAGAAATCACTTAAATAGTTCCTGTCAAACAAAGTGAAGTTGGCTACAACATCTCAAGAACAAACACATCATGCCACGATCCAAAGAAATTCAAGAACAAATGAGAAAAAAAGTGATAGAAGTCTATAATTCAGGAAAAGGTTACAAAGCCATTCCCAAAGCTCTGGGGCTCCAGCGAACCACTGTCAGAGCCATTATTCAAAAATGGAGGAAACTGGGAACAGTTGCAACCCTTCCCAGGAGTGGTCGACCAACTAAGATTACTCCAAGAGTGCGACGACGGCTCATTCAGGAAGTCACAAAAGAACCTAGACGCACATCGAAAGAACTACAGGCCTCGTTGGCCTCAGTTAAGGTCAGTGTTCATGACTCCACCATTAGAAAAACACTGGCCAAAAATGGCATCCATGGAAGAGTTCCCAGGAGAAAACCACTGCTTTCACAAAAGAACACAAAGGCTCGTCTCACCTTTGCCAAAAAGCACCTTGATGACCCTCAAGACTTTTGGAGAAACATTTTGTGGACCGATGAGTCTAAAATTGAACTTTTTGGAAGGTCTGCAGCCCGTTTCATCTGGCGTAAAAATGGCACAGCATTTGATAAAAAGAACATGGTGCCCACAGTAAAGCATGGTGGTGGCAGTGTGATGGTCTGGGCCTGCTTTGCTGCCTCAGGACCAGGACAACTTGCTGTGATTGACGGAAAAATGAATTCTGCTGTTTACCAGAAGATCCTGAAGGAGAATGTCCGGCCATCAGTTCGTGCCCTCAAACTCAAGCGCTCTTGGATCATGCAACAGGACAATGATCCAAAACACACCAGCAAGTCCACCTCTGAATGGCTCAAAGAAAACAAAATTAAGGTTTTGGAGTGGCCAAGTCAAAGTCCGGATTTAAATCCGATTGAGATGCTGTGGTGTGACCTTAAACGGGCAGTTCATACAAGAAAACCCTCCAATATGGCAGAATTGAAACAATTCTGCATAGAAGAGTGGGCCAAAATCCCTCCCCAGCGGTGTGAAAGACTCATCACCAATTATCGCAAACGTTTGGTTACAGTTATTGCTGTCAAAGGAGGCTCAACTGGCTATTAGATTAAGGGGGCAATTACTTTTTCACATAGGGCCAGATAGGTTTAGATTTTTTTTGTGCACTAATAAATGGAATCATCATTCAAAAACTGAATTTTGTCTTTCCTTGGGTTGTTTCTGTGTGATATTAAAATTGGTTTGATGATCTGACAATGTTTTGAGTGATAAATATGCAAAAAACACAGAAATCAGGAAGGGGGCAAATACTTTTTCACGGCACTGTACATGGACTATGACCGTGGCAATGTCTCTATCAAATAACCATAAATAATAAAAAAGTGGATATGAAGGAGTAAAACCAGATTTAGTTCTATATTTACTACTCACCATCAACAGAGAGAGTTCCAATCTTAGACTCCAAAAAGTCAAATAAAGTGCTTGGTCCAGATGGCCTTCCTCCTCCCTCCTCTGAATCATCATTTCTGTTTCGTCCTCTTCCTCTACCCCTGGCTAACAATAACAGAGCATGATAACAAAATGAGTTATTTTATTTTACAGTTGATTTTACACAATAAAATAGCTTTTGAAAACCTAAATTACCTGCAGCTACGCCAATAAAGGCTTTTATAATAGCCCCTGTTTACACTTGTTTCACCACATAATAATAAAAACCCACTTGCTCGTTCACTATGATCAAACCTGTTGCCGGAGGTAGATTTTGAGAACAGAAATAAACCAAACCAGTGTTTGCAGGTATTCTTCAATGTCTATCTAAAAACAGCTTATGTTGTGAGCGCTGCAATTTGAGGTAAATGGTCTAAAACAAGCAAGACCGTGAACCTTTGAGCCATTTTTGTGCATTCGAAAAGCTCTATTCTCCACTCCACCCTCCTCCCCATTCAACATGAACAAGGTACATTTAAGGTCACGCTACATTTGTCTTGGGGTCAAAAGAAGAATAATTTGTGTGTTTTTGTGTATTGTTGTGGTGGTGGGGTACTGACCTCTTGGCTGGAACTTGCTAGATTCGGATGCGGTGGGGCTAGCTCTGCTCCCACACTGGCCGGTCAGGAGGCTGTTAAGTGCCACCTCCAGGTTGTTGTTATTGTCCATCAGGGCTTGCCGGGCGGCCTCCCTGTTAAAGCCCATCTCCATGATGTCTCTCAGCGCGCGCTCGTCCACCTGAGCACAAAGACACAAGGACAAAACAAACAAAAAACATGGCCATGAAGAGAAGGCAAGGCAGAAGCTTCCTGGAATAAGAAGACTGGTATTTTCTTATAATGAACAGGCACAAAGATTTGGTTTGTATGTGAAAAGGTGGTGGTGATGGCATTATAACTGAACATAAAAGCAGCATTGAACTTAGGGATTCATAGGAAACTAGGCTAATGGAATACAAAGGGAGATGGCACCAAATACATTTTAAGAAAAGACTTATCTTGACTTATTTGCAATGAAAATTCTCAAATAGTTTACAATAATTAGCAGGAAGGCCGATAGAATAAAATAAAAAAATAAAAACATACACTTCCAAAGTTTGCATCTACTACACAGTGTTTTGTTCTATTAGTTTTGGCTAGAGACGGTTAAAGGTGCATTATGAAACTTGTAAGGTGGATGCTCTGCCACCTGCCAGTCTCCATGAAGATGTTATTTCTTTGCCTGTAATGTTCCACAGTAGGGCATTAAACATATCTCCCTTGCATGTTCAATTAGATCAAAGATCAAAGTCAGCTTTATTGTCAATTCTGCCATATGTGTTCAACATGCAGTGAATCAAAAATTTGTTTCTCTCAGGCCAGGTAGTGCAAAAAAGACAGTGTACAAAGTACAATATAAAGACAAAACACAACAAAAACTATCCAAGACAAAAATCTAAATCTAAAACTAAAATCTAAGATCTAAGATCTAAATTCTGAAAGCAGTGCAACATAATAAATAAATACCTATTTACCAATGTCCAAAAATGTGCAGTGTGCATCAAAATGTGCAATGGAAGATACAGCAGTGAAATGGTAATGTGCAATAGAATTTACATTGAAGTTAAGATAAAAATAAATGTGCAACAGTAGTAATTCCAGTGCAACAAGAGTAGTAAACAACCGTACAACAGTAGTAAAATTCCAGTAGTAAATGTGCAACAGTGCAACAGTAGTCCTTAGCAGCAGTTTTTTTTAGAGTGATATGTCTTTTATTTTGGTGAGTGATATGCCTTTTATTTTGGTTATGCCAATATGGTGAAGCTGTTTGACAGTCTGGTGGAGTGGGCCCGGAGACTCCGGTACCTTCTCCCCGAGGGCAGGAGGCTAAAGAGACTGTGTGAGGGATTAGAGGTGCTTTATATCTCAAAAATACCTTAAAAAAAATCTTACCATAGGTCTAATAATTAACCTGTCTCCACTGTGATTACCAAGTTATTGTGAAATAATCAGGGCAAAACAGGAATATCTCCATGGAGATAACCAGAAAAGTTACACAGTGCACCTTTACCGTTCAAATATGTCTAATACAGCAGCTGAGTTTAAGCAAACAAATACACTAGTGAGGATATACAGGCCTGTCCCATGTGCTGTGGGACAGCAACACGCCATAACAGCAGAGAGCTGACTCTGGTGTAATGTTATATTGTTTACAATCATTCAGGTCCCCCCATATACACTCTCACCAGCTCTCTGTAATTGCCATCGGATCTTTCAGGTCTTTCTTCTCGTCTTCTCTGTTGGAACGATTCCCGACTTCGAGAAGAGGTAGAAGTGGTGGATAAATTACTTCCTGCATTCCCACCTCCTCCAAATGTACGAGGACCCTGACAAAACACAACCATATAATAAAGACAACAAAGAACATATCGGTAAAATTGTGAAGGAAATATGTTTTCCATCTCAAAAGTCCTGAAGATTTTTTTTTTGTAAGTGCAAAGTTTAAGTCAAAGCAGGATTCACATTTCTAAGCATTTAGGATTATCTTGATTTGGGATTACAGTAATCCCTCGTTTATCGCGGGGGTTAGGTTCCAGAAATAACCCGCAATAAGAGAAATCCGCGAAGTAGGACAACTTTATATTTTACAATTATTCTACATGATTTAAGGCTGTAAATGCCTCACCACACACATTATACGCTTTTCTCAGACTGGAATTAACCTTTTCTCACATTTCTCTCTCGTTTAAACACTCAAACTTTCATAGATTTTCAACAAAATGTATTAATAGTGAAGCGTGGGGGCTCTGCCGGGAGCCCCGTCGGACGTGCGAGGGCAACGGAGTCACTGGATCCGCAGTGCGTCTCGGCACTGCCACGTCCCGGGACGCGACGCGCACCAACCCCTTGGAGAAGTGCGCGACACGCACAACCCTCATCGTGGTCAAATCCGTGACACGGCAGCATGACCGGCACGAGGCCGCGTGTACACCGGGGCTGCGAGCACGAACCGCATCCTCTCAGCCCGAGCCACAAACCAGCTGCACGAAACCAGCAAAGAGCGGCATGTGGTGGTTTAATCCTGGTTTAGACCTGGTCCAGTCCTGGTTTAGTCCAGGTCCAGGTTTAGACCTGGTTTAGAGCTGGTTTAGACCTGGTTTAGTTCTGGTCTAGACCTGGTTTAGTCCACGTTTAGTCCTGGTCTAGTACCGGTCTAGTCACGGTCTGGTCCCGGTCCCCCCCGCGTCCCCCATCTATCAATCGGCAAAGGTCTACAGTCTCTTAGCCAATCAGGACGCAGAACACAATGTTACACTATTAATAAAAAAAAAAAAGTTACACTATAAAAAAAAAAAAAAAAAAAAATCTGCGAAACAGCGAGGGACCACTGTAAACAGCTAAATTAAAACACACACCTCTTTGGTCTTTGCCACCTCAGCAATGGCCGCCGTCCGCTGCTTTTCAAACTCGTCATTTTCATCAGGATTTTTGGTGACAGTTTGGGGCTGTAAGGTCTTCTTATTATCCAGGTCTCTACTGTCCACTTCCTCCTTACGGGCACACTTCTGCAACAAAAATAAAAATAAAATAAAAAACACACATACTCATGTAGAGGTGTGCTAAATCATTGATAATATTGTGAATGTTGTTATGAAAATAAGCAAAATTTGAACATTGGATAAAACTTATGTTATTAAATTTCACAGTCCGTTCACGTGTGTCTGATACTTCAAAGGTGCACTGTGTAACTTCTCTCCATGGAGATACTGCCTGGAATGTTCCACAGTATAGGATTACACTTATCTCTACGGAGGCAGCAGGTGACACCACAGTCCCACGTTACATGACAGATCTGTGGCGCGGCAAGCCCGCTCACAGTAAAAATTACACAGTAAAGATTTTTAGTCAATACAAACTCATATTATTGAGTAAAAGCAAAATGGATACTTTAACACCATACCGGGACATTCCAGACAAACCAATATCATCTCCATGGAGACAAGCAGATGGTGGACACTTCACCAGAAAATGGACCTTTAAAGCTCATCACATACATTTAAAATACTTATCAGTACATTTCTCTTGTATATAGGAGATGTGGACATTTCAAAAATATTGAGCTGTATAGTTGCACTTAGAAAGGTATACAAAAGGTATTCATTACATTCAATTTCTAATAAAATGGTCCCTATTCCACTTTTGAATTTGCTTCGTTTGTAAACGTATTGGTCTTAGATTAAGAGCTGTGCTGATTTTCAGGCCATCAGAGGTGAGACGGTGAGAACAGAGATGGAAATTGAACCAAGGTGGCGAGGACGACTACATGAGTCATGTGTTCAGGTGCAGCATCAGCTGTGACCTCTGCTACCAAATCCATTCATCTTCTGTTGGTTAAACCTGCTGTCGTCCCAGTGCATACACTAAAGACAGCTCAGTATTTCAGAGGATAACCTACAGATCAATTTGTAGTAGTAGGAAGAAACATTTAAACATTTATTTGTAATCAACAGAGATAACGGGAATGGTTTTCTTCCTAGTACAGTGTCTCGATGTAGAAATCACCACTATAGACTAATCTTTTAATCTAACAATGTATGGCTATGTATTGCCAAAAATATAATTCAATTTCTACAATTATCAGAAGAAAATACCAAAGTCTTTTTTTTTTTTTTTTTAACTTATTATGCCACATGTTCCACCAATAGCTACTGAAGACATTCACTTATTAAGGTGACTGAATTAATTTGAAGAAATACAAGAAATACAAAACAGCACAGGGTTGTCGCTGGATCTTTCAACAATCAGAACACAATGCGAAATCTATGAAACTACAATAATTGCGTTGAAAATTACCTATTGCCTGTTTAGTCATATCAAAGTCTTTTTCTGAGAATACTTCTCAAACTCTTAATATCGTGAACAGCACTAGAAAAGCACAAAACTACTGCCTAACCCCTGGAGGTAAGCTCAGGTGAGAATGACGCATCTGGTACATCAGGAACAGGATGGAGTTTCAAATGTGGAAATGCTCTGCAGAGTAACAAAGTGTAAATTATTCTCTGACAGCCAGACAACTACAAAAACCACTGCAATTACCCTATACCCCATTGTGACTAATAACGAAGAGAGAAGCTACTGCAGACATCCAATCATCAAAGTCCTCAAGTGACTGAGTTTTTTTTGGAAACTTAAAAGGGGTGAAACTATTCCCAAAGTAAGGCCCTTTAGATTTTAAAACAGAAAAAATTGTAACAAAAAAAACAACACAAAAAAAAATCCACATATCAACAATTTCACAGCTGTATCCCACAGAAACCTTCTATTTAAGGTATGTATATATTCACAAAACACAGAAAGGGAAATAATTAGTGCTGTGAGGCGATTTAAAAAAATTAATCTAATTAATTACAGGATTTGTAATTAATTAATTACAGGATTTATAATTAATTAATTTAATTAATCACATTTTAAGAGATAGCGAGAGAGGGAGAGGGAGAGATAGAGCGAGACAGAGAGAGAGAGAGGGAGAGATGCGAGTGAGTGAACAAGCCACCAAACAAGCGAACGAACCCACATTGTGATTGAGTTTGTCAGTTTAAAGGCAAATTAACGTTTTTTTACAATCTGAGCCTTCTTTCGGCAATAAAACAAGTAGTTTTACTCACCCATAGCATTTTTCTGTCAATTGGAGCAGTATCGCAGAACTTATGTTGAGCCGTTCTGTTCTACTAATGATCCCGTATCTTTTAACATGGTGCTGTATCATTTGCTCGGGGCATTACTTTGCGGTGTCCAAATAACACAAACTTTAGCACTTTTCAAATCATAGAAGCCCGATGTCTTAATGTAAGAAATCGTTTGAAGCAAAAGTGGCCTGTAATCCGAGATTTAGCCATAGTTTCGAGTAGATGAGGATGCCAGTGCGCATGCGCGGACTGCTCCTGGGCCCCAAACATGAAACGCAAAGCTGAAAACTATGGATAAATCTCGGATTACAGGCCACTTTTGCTTCAAACGATTTCTTACATTAAGACATCGGGCTTCTATGATTTGAAAAGTGCTAAAGTTTGTGTTATTTGGACACCGCAAAGTAATGCCCCGAAAACAAATGCTAATGGTTACGCTACAACATAACTTTCTTCAAACAGCTCCAAATGACACGAACGTGATATGGGTGAGTCAAACGACTTGTTTTATTACCGAAAGAAGGCTCAGATTGTAAAATAACGTTACTTTGCCTTTAAGTGTTCGCTTTGCTCATTAGTTTCCCAAATTCTGTGAGCGTGGTTTGGTGGTTTGGTGAAGTGCGCACTATCACCGGTAACAACGGAACTTGTCCAGACGTGTTTGTTGTTCAAATGATCCGTCAGGCTGGAGCAGCTTCGGTGATCGGAAAATTCTTGACAAAAGCTACAAATCACCGTGTTCTTGTTGTTGTTAGTTCCGTCTTCGTTCTTATAAATAAACTTGCCGTTCAAAGGCCCAAGCAGGGATTTGCTTGCTGCACGCCAAATTTAAAAATGCGCGCGCATTGAATTGCCGTGTAATTAATTAATCTAATTAACGGGTTAAACTGACAGCCCTAGAAATAATACCATAAATGATGCTCAAGTTGGAAGTGTTTAAAAAAGGGAAATTTTAGTCTTTCAAAAGGTCAAGTAGCTTAGAATACAAAAGAAAAATGAACAAGGATATATTTTCTGATAATAAAATGTGATTTTCAATATTAAATAATAGTACTTTCTTTTATAGTACCACATGGTGTTATATCTGTGTAATCCCTCAGTCATCTAGGTAGGTTCCATAGTGGTCCATAGGAGTATAGTAGTCTATGTGGTCTTAAACTTCTTCTGATACAGCTCAAGATCATTCTAAACCTATTCAGGAAAGGTTCTTTCTGTCACGCAATATTTTACCAAATTACTTGAGAGCATCATGGAAACCCCTTCTAATAAAAACTAAAGATTCATTTGTAATCACAGTTTCACCTACCAACATCAAATGTAAAATAAAATGGTTGCTGCATTGCTGCAGTTGGGGATGGGGTTAAAGCTTCATGGTTCAGTCTCTGTTAGTTATTTGAAATCAGTTAGTTATTTTTATATTTTATTGTATTTTTCTCATATATTCTTCTGGTGTTTGCATTCAGAGTGGTGGCGCAGTTCAAGTTGTTTGTGTAGTTCTACAGTGGATGTACCTGACCAAAGGGCACAAAAGGAGGAGGTCCGCCTTCTGCTCCAATGTTGTTCCTGCTGTGCTTGGCCAGACTCTGTAGAACGAATGATAAAGAGAAAGGGTTTATTCTGGGTAAGGATGGCGAAGGGGGCATCACAGCATTAGCATAGCTCTGAGTGCACTTGGTTTAAGATGCAAAAATATTATTAATGTCAGGGTATTGTGTCATTTAACAAAAGCTGAGTCACCCTTAAGAAAAAATATCACGCTCACCCTTTGAAGTTCCCATTTCTCAACCATGTGATCTACCTCTCCACCAAGGACACAGATTTTAGAGTCGTCGAGCAGAAGAAGGCCATTTTTAATTTGAACTGTACCAAGGAGCTTTACTTTAGTGCCGGGGGGAGTGTTGAGACTGTAAAAGGAAACAAAATAGTATTAAAAATGTATGCTTGCCTGCCTGGAGAAGGTATTAGTTTGGCATTTAATTTATCCATCTCAAAGAAGAATAGCTGTCAAAACTTGAATTAACTATATACAAGATAGAAGACCCTCCATTAGAAAAGTTACATAGTGCAGCTTTAACAAACAAATATATAAATATGCACGCGCCGTGAAAGACCCGCACCCGACTGCTTCACCCGCACCACTTTGTAAATGACATGGAGCAGTGCCAGGGGATGGGCTGCTGAGGCTAGGAGAGACTATTAATAATCCCAGCTGCGCAGCCGCCCTCATGCCAAATTAAAAGCCCCTCTATCTCATCAGGTCTGATAAGGCCTCTGCCTCTCTCATTAGGGAAGCACAAGGACTTAAGAGGGATTTCCAGCTACTGATGCCGGACGCCAAAGCAACAATTACAGATTTCACTTGGAACCCCAGGATAGATGGGCTGTTCTCCTGATACCAGACGAGGCATGAGAGAGGCACTTTTGACTCTGTATTCAATCAGAACACACATCTAACAATGATACTATTGTTACAGCTTAATACTGACTTGTCATCAGTTCCTATCGCTGTCTCACACGCTGCAGCAATCCCCAACAGCTCTCCTAATCTATTTCATCCTTCTCTGCCTCTCACTTGTGGCCACACGCACTCTGATTCAGCAGACAGTTTAGAAACACTAAGCACTGCTGCTGGCAAAGAGTGCACTGCTCATAAAGAGAGCATTTGTTCTGCTCTCTCCTCTGCTCCCATCAGGAAGTCCAGGCCTAGACTCGGCCATTCCACCTGTACAGTCGCCATGGCAGCAGTCACCAAGGCCACCAGCGCTGTGAAGGAGATGCAATTAACGCTGCAAATTGTTAGATCAGCTGCCACAATGTGGAAAGTGCAGATAAATGGAAAACTGAGGCATGTGGCCGGGTTAGAAAGATGACAACAAGGTGAAGGAGACCGACTGTGCTTACTTATGAGACACTACAAATACATATGACCTTCAATTATGCAAATATTATAATGTTTTATTTAGAAAATGCCACCCCGTAAACACTAAAATCTTTATAAATAATTAACTGATCATGCAAAATAAAAAAAAAAGTGTAAATGAACAAAAAATAAAGTGTAAATGAAAGAGGGTCTTGGTTACCTTATCTTTGACAGGTGTTGAAACTCCAGCCCCACACAGGTGGTATGGCCATCTGTCATCTGGAGGCGCAGCATTCGAGGTGCACCCTGGGACTCCTCGTGGTCTTTAGGAGCGGATATATTCCTTACCTTCTGTACCTGGAGAACACATGGTCCCTCGAGCTGCAAATGGTAATAAAAGAAATCCAACATTTCAAGACTGGAATGATAACAAAGGTCAGGTTAAGAGATCATAGTCCATAACTATATCTTAATGTGAATATTAAATTGCAGTATAAATTGGCATATTGTATGTTAATGTATGCTACAGTTTGTATTTATTCACTGAAACGCAGACATCTGTTTTTTGTAGAGGTAATGCATTCTCAAGCAGATTCTGCCGTTTGCCAGAGTATTAGGGCCATCTAGTGGCATTGATGGGAACATCCATGGTTGTGCGTTTCCATGACCGATGGGTAAGAATGTAAGACAGACACTCACCTTTTCAACTTTTCCACTGTTGATGTCTGTTGGTAGAAATTTCTTCCCAATAGGCCTGAGATCACTCTAAAACAAGAAATGAAAAAGCTTCATCAAACAAATTTTCATACAAAACACAAAATAACTCATACTTGCTTTTAAACAATGTGACAGACTAATATTACTGTGGGAAATAGAATGAAAATGTTGTTGTAACATTTTAGTACAACTGAATTGTATTAATTTTATTATTGTTTCTCACATATAGACATGCCCACACAGTTAGAATAACAGACTTACTGTATGTCTAACAATGTTTTAAATGCCGTCTTTGTTTATCTGTATAATGGAACTATTCAGTGGCAAATAGTATAAAGATCTATTTAAGCCATAAGACAAGAAAGAAGACAAACAAAGCCAAAATTTACTGTCAGCAAGAAAAGTAGAGGAAACATGAGCACACACCACCATACAGTGACATTCAGTTTGTTAAGCCCCTGTGAAGACTGTCGTTCCAATATGTTCCACCTGATCTTGTGTCCAATCCAAGTATCAAGTGTCTAAAGCAAACCCAGTTTCAAATGTCAGTTCTGTTTAGCAAGCCATGCATCAATAATAATTGACAGGTTGTTGATTCTGTGAGAAAGCAATAATTCACAAATGTCAAACATAGTCAGGCATACAATTGTAAATGTCATAATAAATTTGTAACTACAAAGCGCTATTCAAACACAAAATGTCAGTGAGATGCAGATGTGGGTGTAGCTGTAGTACTACCACTTTTAACTGGGCCACACCAACAGCTCAACTAATTAGCTACTCTTGCTGCATGAAAAAACTCTTGGTGCATGAAACAAAACGTGTATGCAGCAAATCTGTTTCAGTAACATGACTCAGAATTAGAGCAAATGAAGCTTCAAGAATTTTTGCGCTGGAGTGAACCAATTGGATGAAAGGCTTCATGAAGCTTCATCTGCCCATCACTACTTTCATGGCTTAAATCTTATCATAGCCCAAAAATAACCACTAATTTCCCTGTAGTGCAAAGAAAAAGATCATAGATCTTTGATCTAGCCGAATCAATTCGGCTAGATGTGCTTGGCCCCACATTGCTGCTTGCAGCTATATTTAGGGCCGAGCACTGAAGGTGCGTAGGACGTAGGAAGGGGGATGAGGTCCCTATTGTAGTTGCTCTGTTTCTCTATTATTATTCTTGGGACGAATTTGATCACACGCGTTTGGGCAATTTTGAGCATGTTCCCATGCTTCAAAACGAACGTGACTTTGCAGGGGCATCACGTAGGGGGCAGCTACGCCTCCAAAAAGACCCGTCCCCCGGTGACCCCCAGGAGCTCCCTAGCGCGTTGTCTTTCGGGGCTGGCATATCGTTTAATATAGGCGCACAAAATTCAGTAGGGACGTGTATCTCAATAAGACGAACAAACGCCTCACTGCAATGTCATGGCCACGCCCAACAGGAAGTGAGATAATTGGCCTTTTGTGTGATTTTGTAATATTTGACATACAATGAAATTTGAAACACTTCTACAACGTACCTCAGATGGGCTTAAATTTTGGTGAACATAATCTTAAAGATCCCATGACATGGTACTTCTTGATGCTTTTATATGGCTCCTTAATGGTTCCCTAATACTGTAAATGAATCCTTCTTCAAAATCAACACTCAGTGCATGAGAAACAGAGATAAGATGAGAAAGAGTAATTTTCTCTCTCTGAACAGTCCATAATGGGCGTTGTTGTTTGAATGCAAATGAGGAGAAAAGAGATGGCCTACAGTAGAGGGTGGGGGCGTGGCCAAACTCTCCGCTGTGCCCTCTGATCCATTTCCGTGTTTTTGCACGGGGGGAGAGATGGGAAGAGTTCCATTGAAAAATAAACACATTTCCACAGAAAATAAAATTAAACCACTGCTGTTCAAAGGTCCAGAGGCTCAGATAAAGGACTTCCAAGCCTAGAAACAGTCGGACGTGCCTCCAGGCAAATAAAAAAAAACGCATTTCGCTTGCCTAGCGCATTCGCAGTCCAAACTCTCTGGGCGCGATTTACAGAGACGCCGAGTACAGACAGACGGGGGTGGAACTGCATTTGCATTTCTTTTTTTTCGATCTGATGTCAATAAGGTGCCTTGTTCAAAATCGCCCGTTTGAGCTCTGATTTTTTCTAACGCAGAAAAGGATCGCAAATGCTCAGTTTAGACATTTCGCAACTTTTAACCATTGGGGGGGGGGCTAAACAGGGTAGGGGAGCTCACATTAACATTCAAAAACCTCAGAAAGTGAAAATTTCAAGCCATGGGACCTTTAAGATGTTGGAGATGTTAAATTGCGAAGGATTTTCAAATAGACGGTAATATGACGATACGGCGGATCAATAAACTTAGGTATTTATTGAATGGGAGTTATGAGTTATGAATGGGAGGTATTTATTGAATTTGGAGTTCTTCCTCAGACTAAAACTTCACAGGGTAATGTAGATGAGGACTACCAAGATTTTCATGCCAAATAACTGGCAGTCTGACATAGCGCCCCCATATGACAGGCCAGTGAACTGTCAGAAAATGTACAGCAAATGAGCGCTTTAACACAAAGAGGATCGTGGGTGGCATACGATTTCAGCCAGACACACGAAAGTTGGTATGGGTGTGTATCTCACCAAGATGAACAAAATTGTAATTACAATGTCATGGCCATACCCAACAGGAAGTGAGATAAGAAGACTTTTATTGCGATTTTGTGTGATATGACATACAATGGATTTTACATCAGATGGGCGTAAATTTTGGTGTACATGAGCTCAAGACATTGGAGATGTTAAATTGTGAAGGGATTTTTGATATCTTGTAAGATTTATATAATTTATATAAATGATCTCCCTTCAGTTTGTGGTGATGTGGATATACAAATGTATGCGGACGATACCGTCGTTTATGTACATGGGAGTGTCATGGAAAACATCTCACGCTGGCTACAATCTGCTTCTCTCACTTTGAACACAAACAAAACAGTGGCAATGTATTTTACTAAGACACAAAAACAGAAGTCTTCCTTTCCATGTATATACATAAATAAGAGCCAACTCAAAACAGTAGAGGAATTCAAATATTTAGGAGTTGTTCTGGATCCAATTTTTAGTTTTAAAAAGCATGTTAAAGTTTCTAATGCTTTAAAATATTGTCTGTGTTTAGACACACTCGAAACTAAGTTAGCAATGATGCTGCAAAGGTTTATCTGGATGCAATGATTACCTCACATATTAATTATTGTATAACTTGTTGGTCTCAAGTATGTGAGACAACAACAAAAACAAAGTCCTTATATAATCAGGCTGTTAAGATACTGGACAAAAAGCCATTGCGATATCATCATTGTCCAATATTTGCACAACATAAAATGCTAAACTTTGACAATTTAATCACCTATTCAAATGTGCGATTAGTCTTTAAAATCTTAAATAACACAGCGCCTCCTCCATTGAAAAAATGTGTACAGCTCTGCTCTGAACAAACAACCAGGACCTCAAGGTCCACAAGTCACAATGACTGCAGAGTACCTAAACGGAGCTCGGCCTTTGCACAGACAGCTTTTTCTTTCAAAGCCATCAAAGAATGGAATAAATTGCCACAAAGTTTGAAACTTTCCTCTGACATGAAAAACTTTTCATTTAATGTTAAAGTCACAGTGATTTTTACCCGTTAATTACTGAAATTGAAGATACCCATTCAAAAATACATTGTTTTCAAGCCTTTTCACTTCCATCATGAAATCAAAGTATTCTTTTGGACTTAGATATAGTCACATAAGAGGGGGATCTTCCCCATATAGAGGCAGCCATTTTGAATACGAGAGCTGCAGAAGGACATTTGGGCTCCGCCTTCGGCAAGGCTCGTGGTAGCACCGGAGGCAAAGCAGGCGGAGCGCTCGGCGCGGGCAGCGCAAGAGAGAAGGAGAGAGGTGCGGGTGGGGTGGGGGGAGGCTCGTGGTTTTGGGTAAGCAACAAGCATGCTGCTGTATCACAAGTCGTAATGGATCTAACATGTGTTTTGGACTAAATTGTTTTACTGGATTTTATTCGCTGGATCCTTACGGACATATTGATACCAAGCTTGTGGTGAAATACAGAGTTTGTGCCGGGTGTGCGCGTGGGTACGCAAGCTGTCCGCTACGGCGCGTCCGGGTGACCCTCGAGGTTTGCCGTAGCTAAAACAGGAAGTGCCATAGCCACTATCTGCCTATGCGCCACGAATCCTACACACTGGACCTTTAAGAAATTATTATTAGAGAATCAGCAGTGTCAGCATTAAGAATGATAACTGGTATGTTATAATCTGAGTGAGATTTTATTGTAATATTTTATTGTGTAATAATTGGTAATTTGTAGTGTGTGAGTGTGTATTGATTATATTGTTTACGTTTTATATTGTATTTCTCACCTGCTCAGGGACTACAGATGGAAACTAGCTTCAGCTATAATCTGGTGTAAAGCATCTTTAATGTTTTTGCACATTGTCCCTGTCAAATAAACTAATAAAGAAAGAAAGAAAGAAAGAAAGAAGAAATACTCCTCCTGAACTGTAACTCAGATGGGCGTAATTTTTGGTGTACATGAGCTCAAGAGCATGGAGATGTTAAATTGCGAAGGGATTTTTGATATCTTGTAAGACGACAAAATGGCGGCCTGATGAATTTTGCTACCATTTGAAAGTGCCAAATTCAATAGGAGGTGTGTCACCACTTCATTTAGCAGGGGTTTAAAAGCCTGGAACCCCATAGGCTCATGTATATTGTGACTATGAACATTTTCAAGCAAATTAAATGGTAGTTTGGCATAGCGCCACCATATGGTAGGCAAGTGAACTGCAAGAAAATACAGTAGCTTAGCCCCCTAAACGCAACCACATGAAATTTGGCATAGCCTTGTATATGATGAAGAGAAACATTATTATGCAAATGAACTGCCCGTATGTCATAGCGCCACCATGTGGTAGACAAGGGAACTGTAAAATGCACTGAAGCTGCTACTGTGCTTTAGATTGACATGACATCTTGTGCGGCTGGCAATACTTTGTATTGCTGGCATGGAGCATGCCCCCCCACCCCCATAGGCCGCAGGTGCGAGGGCCCGACAACGCCGCTTGCGGCTTTAATTCAAAATTGTATTTCCATTGATTCATGTATTTAAAAAAAATCTGTCCTGCCCTGTATTCGAGGTTTGAGAGCTCACAAAAAGTAAGAAGCTGCAGTAGCTCAGTTGGTAGAGCGTTTGTCCACTGACCGATGGTTGGGGATTCGAATCCCGCTCCCACAGATGAATGCAGCCATTCTGTCCTTGGGCAAGACACTTTACCGCACCTCAGAGGATTCATGGGTGTATTGTGTGATCTGGGCAGACTTGTCTGGACTGTTGGATGGAAAAAGTAGGAGGGGCTAGGTTGCAAGGCTAATGGTGGCCCACTGCTTACAAGTAATACTAGTATTGGTACTGATAGGGGAAATACTGATGATACTAATGATCGGACACTGGGATAACTGTCCAAATTAAAGAGGAGTGCTTACTAATTTAGACCTTCCTGACCAGGTAACCAACTCAACAGACTTTGAGATGACGGCACTGCCACAAAAAAGCAATACAGAAGGAATCAAATTAAAGAACAAACTTACATCCAGTGCAATACGCATGATGTCACTGGCTGTTACTTTTTCTGCAGAACCTCTGAGCTCTGATATGCCTTCATCACTGAGGTACCTGCAGGGCAAAAGAAAAGATGTAAGACAAATTAGAGAACAAGACCTTCATGATAAGCAAAACAAGCTCTTCATTTTGTGTTTAATCATTTACAACAAGACCATCATGATAAGCAAAACAAGCTCTTCATTTTGTGTTTAATCATTTACAATGAAATGTATACCATTAGACTTAACCAACAATGTATGAGTACAGTTCATCACACGTAAACCAAGACAGGGCACATTTGTTTACACTTAACTACCGTGTCATTTTTTTGATCAACCTTGTGGCTAAAGGAAGGAGAAAACAATAAATGAACAGTCTTAAAGAAACTAACTTCAGCACAAATCAAACGTCCATGAATAACATGCCAGTAGAGACATTGGGGGCTCTGTGGCTGTAAACATAAACGAAAGCTAATTGCATCATTCGCTGGTTAGCCCAGCCAATGCTATGATTAATTTGTTATTGTCATATTTGTCTGAGCGCAGTTTCCCCGTTATTCACCAACACGCTAAAACAAGGCGACCAGGATGTATTTGTAGCCTATAAAAACTATAATGTGAAAACAATGTTGTTGTCCTCTATCAATCAAACAGGCATCATAGCACCCTAGTGAGTTAGCATGCTAGGATTATGCTAGCTACACTGGCACCTACCAGCCCTCGTTTTTCAGTAAATCTGATAATTCCGTCATCTTCGTCCGAACAGGAGAAAACCGGATGTTGATAAAAAGAATACTTAAGTAATAGCACAACTGATGCGACTATCTAAGTCTGAAAACCATGTTATTCGACCTATAAAAGAAAAGAAAGCTCCTAAACATGGACCGTCCCAACGTCAACTACGTCATTGGCCAAGACGCATTGTACGAGTGCCGAAAGGGAAAAAAATGCTTTATACGACGCAATCATAAATGCTTATCATTGTTAAAAAATACGTAACTACAAATGTACTTATTAAATGCATTTTCTCTAACATGTGTGACTAGAGGCTGCATTTACTTTACACAACGTCGAAATCCAATGGAAATGCAATTATGAATGCCACCACACGATGGCAGCAAATACATACGCAAAAAGTTTGAACGGTTTAATCTAGTGATACTATTTATTTATGCAATTTCATAAAGAAAATTACTTCATGGTTGATTCTAAATGTAATGGTGTAATGTCTACGTTGAAAACCAATACTTTTTTCCCAGATGGCATCTATGTGGTATGATTAATTGCATGCTTCCCCTTTTAGAATTAAAATAAGGAGAGGTAGGTATGTTATATTTGGGGTAAATGTGAATCAAATGAATCACTAATGAACTGGGAAGGTCAGTATTCTTGTTGACACGACACCCCTGTAGTTCTTCAATCAGTCTCATCATCAGTCAGTCTATGATGTGTCTTTCTGTTCATGTCTTTCTGCATACATTTCATGCCTACGCTGTTAGGAATTTCCGTTTGTTGCTGTCACTGATAAGTCATTTGAAATGAACTCAAACAGCTTGTACAAATGTTATCCTGGCTGGTACAATCTATGTGTTGGACAAGTGGGATTGATGTTTGACGGCTTATATCGTATCCTGATACTTAGAAAAAGTATAGTTTGAATGTGAAAGGGAGACAGAAAGAGATAATGCTTGTAAATTTGTAAATGTCCCTTCATATCTGCACAGATGTCCACGCAATTCATCATTTTCGACCAGTTTCCTTTTCTACCCGGGACTGGGATTGGCAGTTCATTTGTCCAATCAGAACCAGAATTAATTGTAAACAAAGACGTTGTCCAATCAGAGTGAAGCGTTTTTTACGTCGGCGAACGCCATTGGTTGAATCAAACCCGAAGAGCCCACAGCTGAGGTGCGCGGGTCTGTCAAAAATTTACTTAACTCTCCGGAAAACGGTAACGATTAAAAAATAATAATAAACAGGAGTTAGCAAACCATTTGAATTGTCTGTTAAAGAGATTAGAACATTTTGGTGCGCTTTGGAGGAGTTAGTGGAAACTTTTGCGTATCGTGCAAGCACATTAATTGGATTAGCTCGGGTAAAGCCAGCGCTATCAAAGGCTAGTTAGCTCTGGTAGGGGAGCTAACGTGCTTTACAAAGAAAAAATAAGTCCGTCTTGTAAATGTAAAAACACCAGATATCGGTTACAGACAGGATTGAATGTGATCGTGTTAAATGTATAGATGACATTTTGTGATTGATTTCAGCAAGATTATGACTGTTTATGTCCTTGTCCTTAGGCATCATGGATAGTTATGGTTCCCGGTTCGACTCCGTTGCTGGACGAGACAAATCTCAAAAGAAGAACGGATCTGCCCACAGTTCGTCCTATTATGATGAACGAGATCGCAAGCCTAAGTTTGTAAGTATTTCTTCTTTAATTTATCTCTTGCAGAAAGGCAGGGATACAAATTATGTAAATGTATGTGGACAGTAAATCATGCTGGGTTGGAGGCAATGTAAAACTAATGATTTAAGATGTAGACTCCCTTAGATTTTCAAGATAGATTATTAAAAAAATAAACATACTAAAATGTTTGAAATGATTGAATCTGTAATAAAATGCAGCACACTAATAAAATAAACTTAATAGGGGCCAGTAATAAATGTCTTGATTTTAACAAATAAACAAATCATTTATACTGCACAAATGTAGACATGTGCAGTACTTGAAGATAATAAAATCATACATTTATAAGATTATTGTATACACCAAATTGAATAATTTTATTATTGAGAGAATTTAAAGAGTTATATGGGGGAACAATGTAGACACAAACATATGAGCCCCTTTAGAAAATAAACTGTCACAATAGTAGAATTGGAGAAACTAAATATTTGGCATTTGGAGCACTGGCTGATGGCACAGTTGAGCATGAAATTTTTATGGCATTTCTGAGTATATCTATATCTTACTGTTAAAGTACACGTCATTGAAAAGTGTGTCTTCTGACATTTGACCCATCCCTCAGTGCTGCTGGGGCAACCTGTAAGGAGCAAGCTGGAGCAGCAGTGCCCTGCCCCAGGAAGCCAGCTCCAGATTTTGACCTAAACTCAGTGAGAACTACATTAGCTAAAGGCTTTTACCTATGGTTCATATTTTACTTATGGTCTATACAGCAAAGTGGCATATTTTATTATGCTGAGCAACAAGGGATTTCTTGCCTAAAAAAATGTCTGTGCAATCTAAACAACTGAATTATGGTACAGGAGCGTTAACATTTAGAATATTTTTTCCTGCTTATTTTAGGATAACTAAACATTAATACAAATATTTTCCAAAAGGAGGCACTGTAATACCACAATATTAAATGTAGTTCGGAGCAAGATGTGCCTTCAAAAGCTTTTTCATTCTGCTCAGTGCTGCCTGTCCTTTCGAGCAAAGCAGTATCAAAAGGAGAAAAACACACTAGATATGGTAATGAACATAATGAAATGTGTTAATGTCCTTTTGAGATGCTGCCTTTGGCTCCTATATAGAGCAAAGGAAAGTAAGAGACAGGCTTCCTATTTGACAAAGCAGCAGGTTATTTAAAGCTCTGAACATACTTTATCATTACATTAATAATAACACCAACTCGATCACAGAGTAGCTGTCTTCAGAATGTGTCCAAAAAGCTGTTTTCAAGTAGGACTAAGGACAGCAGCCTTTGTGGGTATAATAAAAATATCATTATTACAATATTCATAGTAATAATAATTGGGTCAAGATAAACAGTGCTTCTGTGATACATTGACTTACATTGTCCATAATGTATTCAATGGTGCATGAAACCAAAAATCATTATGACGTACTTTGCCATATGTCAAAATCTTCAAAACCACAACTGTCAGCTGGCTCTTGTCTCAGCATTTTCATTGTTTTGCCTGTTAACTGACTAACACATGTTTCTGGGTTTTGTTTTTGAGCATTCCTCTTTTTCTGCTAAGCGTGTGAGGTAACTTGTCTGAGTTAATTGAAAAAGATTTTATCGCTGTTTAATTAAATGAACAAGGTGATAACAGAAGGTAAAATGAGTTCAGTGGCACTTACAAATTGCTGTTGTCGGTTTGTCAGCTGGTTTGTCCATTCTAGGACTGGAAATGCTGGGGATGTTTTGCTCAGTGCCAGTTGACTAGATATAATGAGCCATAGTATATTAAAGACACATGTTAAATTGCTGGTGTTTAAGTATCTAATTAGAGATGGGACTGAATTAATAATGGATCTGAGCGAAGGCAAGTGTCCCTAGATTCCCCCAAATAAAATGGTGCAGTGGACTTTTAATTATTGCGTTTCAGCAGCAATGGCTTTATCACATCTAGTGTAAGAGATCAGAGGGGCATTTAGCTAATGATAAGAAATGGCATTGCAGGGACTTGACAAGAGCTGTTCAGATTGCAATACATTGTTCACATAAAATCTGATTACTAGACATTAAATTATTATTCTCAAAAGACCAATGTTTATCTTGTTAGTTGAAATATTAATGCTAACATTGCTTTTCATAGTCAGTTTTTCAGGGATTGGCACAGCAAATCACCTGCCCTCATTTAACCCTATTCTCTGCATCATCTTTCACACCAACTTTTTTTTTCTTTTCTTTGTTTTTGCTCCTGGTCTTCTGTTTTCTGGCAGCTCTAGCATCAGCATCCTATATATTCCATACCTCTCTTCTGCCCATAGCATCAGTATCACAGTAGCCTGGTTATTGTCATATCTACTAGGAATGCAACAATCACAATATCAATTCAGTACATTTTAAACCTCTGAAGAACAAAAGTTTATCTATCATTAAAGGTTCTATATTATGCAAAATTGTCTCTTGTGAGCTATAAGCCTTGTTAGAATGTTGTCGCCTCCTCAGAAGAAACATACCTAGAGTTGTGTTTTGTTTCATTCACACATGTTTGAGTTACTCTTTATTATTAATCTGTCTACATCTCCAAAGCTCAAAATGCTCTGTTCTACCTTGTCATGTCACAAAAGTGGTAGTTTTCAAGTTACGCTTTTATTTAACCTTTAGTTCAGCAGAGATTTGAAAATCCAGGGCTGAAATTATCCAAATGATTCTAGTGAAGGTGTGTGGAGTTTAAAACACAGTGGAGCACTTCATTTATTGCCACATGACATCACAAGGTGGAAAAGAGTGTTTTCTGTTCTGGTTGGTAAAGGAACATTGCCTAAATACGCAGGATTTGTGTGTTAAACATGTGTGAATGAAACAAAACACAACTGCAGGTATGTATCAATGAGATGTCATCTTTTTAATCAACTATACTATCTTTTCTTTGTTCAAATATAGAAGTTTTTGGCTTTGGTGGAGTTGTTTTTGTACAAATCTGAAAAATTTCGGCATGATTAGCACGCTGCAGGAGTGAGGTGTTTTGTTGAGTCACTCATGTATTGTATTACGTAGGTCCTATTGAACTAGCAAACGGTGAAAATGACCATGCTTGAAGTATGAAAATGTAAAAAAGTACTGTGACAAAGTAAAAAAAAAAAAAACAGTCAAAAAGGTCCAAGGCACTTAAAGTTAGTGAAGGTGAAAGTTCTTTATTGCTTGGGACGAGCCAGTGCGTTTCTACACAGGTCATGTCTTCATTCCTTTGCTCTACTGTACTTTTCTTTAGGTTGGATAGGCATCTGATTTCTTCATTTACTGTACTGCACCTACATGAAGGGAAAATCCCCTTAAGAAAAGGCATATTATGGTGTATCCCCCAACCTGCTGAAAAAGCATAATCAGAAATATCTAAACTCTTTGCCAGTCTACCGTGCTTCAAACTGACCAGAGAATAGGTGTCCCTACATCCTCTTTATTATTGTGATGCGTGTCCTTGTTATCATCTTTTCACACACTCACCGGCTCGCTGCAGAAAACCCTGAAAAAAACAAAACAAAAAACAAATTCATAGCTGCAGCCCTTTCTGGCCCTTATGCTGACAGCTTGGCTTGCTTTGACACATTTGTAATTGCTTCTATTGTTTTTCGGAGGCAAGAGGGTGAGTTCAGGTGCACTCTGGAAGTCTTAAGTTGATTGTATTTAAGGAGTTTCAACAAGCAAACAAGACGCAGGATCCAAGTTTAAAGGGAACATTAATGCAGGCAGTCTGAATACCGTTAATTCTACTACAGTAATTAGTGGGGTAGCCTTTCTGACAGGTTGACATATTTAACCCTACAAAATATTAATTAAACACCAACCTGAATTGCTAATTGGTTTCTGTCTGACCTGCTGTCACTCCTAAGATATTAACCTTTCTTTTTATATGCGAATCACTTTCAAAGTTTGGGATGTTTTTCAAGCTTTTTTGTGAAATACCAATTACATCTAATCCATTTTTCATTTTGACTAATAAGGAAGTACAGATGGCAACTTCCCAAGCGGGCACTGGCAAATACAAACCAAAAAACCTGCTGGAAGAAGAGCTGTAGCACTGAGCACGAGTTGTTTGGCTGAAGATATTTCTACCAGGCACGCTGATAACAACTTGCCAAATGCCAGTCACATCTTTTGCAGCTAGAAGTTCCTCCTTTCTAATTTGCTGGCAGCATTTGGGAGCTCTTGTTAGTAATAAATTGTACTTTAATTGAAAAGATGTGGTGTGGTGTCCATAATCGTGCATCCAAGTTCATTTTCTTTACTGCCAAATTTAATGTCTAGGTTTGTTTATCAAGAACTTTCACTTGAAATTGGAATTCATTTACCAGTGTGTTACTTCATCTTCAAAGTAATTACAAAGTGCTGTAACAACTCGTATAAAAAGGGAGAGAGTATCCTAAACGCCAGAGTTTTCTATTAGGTTCAAACTTACAGTATAGTACACAATATAGCTTTTCTGCCTCCGGCTTGTTGTCATGGAGATTGCGTTTTGCGGAGATTCTGTTTAGCGTATTCCACAGTATGGCATTAAACTTGTGTGTGACAAACAGGCCAAGTTACTGGTCAGATCTGTGGAGAGGTGACCCCTTTCACTCTAAGGAAGCATGATTAATGGCAATTAAGTTATAGGCATCTCCAAGTGCTGTAGCCCCAACCAGAAATCCTGTTAAATAAGATTCACCTGTAATTTTTACCAGTTTATTAACAGATGGTCCAATCAACCTCAATTTTGAAGTGTGGTATATTGATTAAGTGTGTGTATATATAGAAGAAACAAAAAATAAATGAATAAAGCTGCAATAAATAAATAAATAGCAGAATGAAACACTTTGGTAGTTAGTTTGTACCTATAATGGGTCATAGATGTTATTTATTCAGCATTTTTCAGCTTAAATCTCTATAAAAATAACAAATCTCCCCACTAGAGCAAAGAACCCATGATAACTATTGACCCTTTAAAAAAAAATATATATTTATATATTTTTCCTACCTTTTCATATATTGAACGATATGATGATATAGTAGTTACTGCAACATGGCTACTGTGGACATATGAATTTAACATGTATTAGCCCTTCTCTAGCCTACATACACTGACATACATTTTTGTGTTTCCACTTGTAGCATTTGCCATTTAAAAAGATGATGGCAGATGATGTGGTAAGATGCTTTATGTTTGAGTTTTGTCATTGACTAACAAAAACGTCTTCATTCTTAATATATGCTGTCTTCTTTAGAAACTATTGATTTCATTATCCAACTGGTGTGAAATGCATGTTATGTACCCAAAACCACCCCATGATAATTTCAAAAATATATTAACCTCTCCTGTTTTAGGTTCTTATGGACTAATTTCAATACAATCTTTTCTATATCATATATTCGCTATACTCATTGTGTATTTTTCATTATTGTTCTTTTTGTAGTTGGACAGATTCGCCAGCATTCGTATCCCAGGCAGCAAGAAAGAGCGCCCCCCTCTGTCCCATGTCAAACACAGCTCGAGCGACTGGTCCATCTCTTCATCTTCATCTTTGAATAGATTTGAGGAGCTTTCATCTAAAATCACCTCTGAAAAGGAGATCCTGGCTTTGTTTGAAAAAATGATGGTATGTTTATTTAGTATTAGAATTGCAATAGCTTGACATATTTGCCCGATACCTGAAAGAATAACTTTGCAAATACTGTAGAAACTTTTTGGTTTGCTGAATTTCTTTTTTCACTTACCCCTGCTGTTTCTTTCAATTTTTAAGGGCATCTCACAGGTTCGGGGTTATCTTCCTGTGCATTTTAGATGATAGAGCATAGATGCCATCTCTTCAACAGACTTTGAATGCCTGACTGATAATCTGGTGTGAATATTTTCAGTGTTCAAAGTCATTTGAACAGTGGGAAGTATCACATCTTGTCTCTGGCTCCACTGAGAAGGGCTCTGACTGTGAAAAGCTTAACCAGCGAGAAGGAGCTTTGCTTGCTTTGCTTGTATTCAGCCCTGGAGTTGAGGATTTGAAAGACAAACGCAAGACGCTACTGTCCGTTTGCATCAGCCTCGTTTCTCTTTGTGACCTCAGCTGTACTAAACCTCAGTACAGTGTGGAGTTACATCATGTACAGAATGAGTTATGCCCCATGTCTACACCATGTGTTGTATTACAAATGTGATTAGGAACACTGTTGTCTCACAAGCAAGACTGCTTCTCCCACCTGCACAGCCTGGGTCTCTTATGTAAGACCTATTATTAATAAAACCTTTTTAATAAATATTTATTTTTGGTTATAATATTGATATTACAAAAAAATGTGTTATTTCACTAACTTTCAAATTATTAACTTAATGCCTCTAGGCCTAATGGTAGGTACCTTTTCAATCACTTTTAGGCTTTTCGATCACGAGTAGACTGCGGCTAAGAATCTTTAAAAATATATTTTTTGTCTGTACAGGAGGACATGAACTTGAATGAAGAAAAGAAGACTCCACTGAGAGAGAAAGACCTCAACACTAAAAGGGAAATGGTCATTCAATACATGGCTACTGCAGCAAAAACGGTAAGTTGTATCAGTAAACAAAATAAAATATGTTGGGTACTCTTGGCGTATGAGATTTTGCTTTTTAGTTTTCTATGATTTTGGATTGTAAGTATGGTCAGTTCAGCTTCAGTATGACTTTTGCTACCAACAAGACTCATCATACCAGAGTACCTGTGGAAAACCTTAATTTTCTCTTAATATGAGTAAAGGAAAACTTGTATATTGTACTATATTTTTTTATTATGTCAATGCACATAGTGGTAAACCTGCTGCACTGTCTCTCTTGCTCCATTTTGTTTCACTTAAATCTTGGCCAAACTGAAGAGCATTGATTTTTGTTCTCCTGGAACTGAAAACCACTGACCTGTGTTGTGTAGTTGACACAAAATCACCCTTTTACCTCTCAGTAATGCTATTACTGAGTCGTGTGCTCTGCCCCTTGTTGCTCACCACATGTAGTACAAGCTCATCTTTATTGTCTGCTCGCAAAGGACACACTCCAGACTGAGCAGGCATCTGTAGACCAATGCAAATAAATACTGTAACATTCTGTGTGTGGGTTTAAAGAGAATACTATCGATTAGCCTCATACAACGGCAATTATGAGCAACTAAAATGGAAAACGTTGTCTATATTGTTACATTTTGCGCTTAGAAGTATGCTTCAAGCCTCCATTATCATTAATATGTTTAGTTTGCTTTCATCTCCTTCCTTTCATAAAATATGTTGTAAAATATGTTATATCGAACCTAAAATTGTGCATAACAAAAATAAAAAGTAACTTAACAAGTTAAGTTTTGACAGATTTCCCCTCCCAAACAGGCTAGAGCATATTCACCTGAGAGCGAATATTGAAATGACTACAGTTTGGGGCTTGACGTGTCAGGGGAGTGACAGACTGGGCACACTTCCATTGTTTTGGCAGCTTGCAAGGGTTGGGGATTATTTATTCCTGCCAGCAATGATACAGGCTGATTTCTGAGGCCTTTGATGAATCAAAAACATACCCAATGATATGTGACGCCTTGGCATTAGTGCAGCTGGCTCTCACACGGAGCTCTGTACACACCACAGACACTGGTAGTTTCAAGTGTCCTATGTATTGTATATGGGTGTTCTACAGCTGAGTGCATGGTATACGGCATAGATTTAATTAATTATGCTTCACCTGCTTTCTTTGGCCTCCCTTGCTGTATTATAAATTCTCTGCCTTCAATTGTTAAATTAACAATGATTTTGCATTGTTTTTATTCCCATCCCTTTTTATATGGTGACATGCCGGCGTCACAGTAGTTCAAGAGTAAACTGAGATATGACATTTAAATGCACAACTTATAATGACAAATTAAGATAAATTACATTTTGTACAATATATAATTCCCAACAAGACTATTGTGAATTACAAAAACACGATTTTCCATTTATTTATGTTATTATTTGGTTGGTATTTGCTTCTCAAAACGATAATCCAATCAGATAGCAGAATGAGCTTCACAATATTTTCTTATTTGGGTTGCCAGTTTCAATGCTCAAATCTCTCTAATTGGAATTGTCACTACCTAAACCCCAGGAGCTGCAGCTAATAATTGATCAATGCTGGGGCAGCCTCTGCAGCTCAGTGAGTGAATTCTGGAGGTTCTGAGCTTTCACATGAGGCTTTTCCATATACTGAGAAAAATGTGGCTACTCTATCTGCAGGTTTAGGTGCTGATGTAGGTTCAGTTGTGATTGTAGTATCTTAAAAACAGACTACAGGCTACTGCAGTTAAATGCATGTGGTATAAGTAATTTCATAAAAAGGCACTAACCAGATATTGATGTGTGCCTCTTATTGCTAATGTCTGGGGAAAAAGCTTTTCCTTTTTAAATTTTATGATATTTTCTATGAATCCTGATCCTTCATGAAGTGACATGGGATGTCTTTGGAGAATGTTGTTTGGAAAATGTGTCATATTTGGTACAAATATTCAGAGTTTGGGGAACTAATTAAGAGACTCAAATTTGTGTCAAATTAAAGAAAACACAAAATAAGATTGGGTGGGTTTATCTGTAACCCCTGGCTTTAAATAAACCCTGGCATTAAATGAGGTGACCACAAACACCTCATAATCCTGAAGGCTTAGTCTTTGCTTTCCCAACTTGTACAGATTCTGTTTAAATAAGTAATTAGACAAACCATGTGATATAAATATTCCAATACAAGCCTGTTAAAGCCTGTTCAATGAATATTAACCAGGATGTTGCAATACAGTTGTATACATTACATTTAAAATTTTTCCTTGATGTAAAGTAATAAACACATCTATAGATCAGTATTCAGTAGTACAGTGGTACCTCACCTTACGAAAGACCCAACAAACGAAAATTTCAAGTTACGAAACGCCTTCACGTTTAATTTTGGTCTCTAGATATGAAAGAAAATTCAAGTTACGAAATGCGAAATCTCAAAAATTCAAATAATGCGCGCTCAGCCACACACATTATACGCTTTTCTCAGACTGGATTTAAACTTTTCTCACATTTCTCTCTTGTTTAAACACTCAAACTTTCATAGATTGTCAACAAAATGTATTAATAGTGAAGCGTGGGGGGAAGGAGGAGGGTGGTGTGTGTGCGCGTGGACACGTGTGTGATAGCGGAGCATGACCCGGCGCGGGGCTGCGAGCAGAGACCCGTACTCAATCCGTGCCAGGTCTAAACCAGGTCTAAACCAGGTCTGAACCAGGTCTAAACCAGGATTAGACCACCGTGGCTCTTACCTGCGTTCGTTCATGCGCTCAGACTGTGTGCGGTCCCGAGGGGAGTCCTCGCTGCTCGCCTCAGCCGTGACTCGAAACAAAACCAGGAAATAGACCTGCACGGGGTGGTTTAGACCTGCTTCAGACCTGGTTTACACCTGGTTTAGACCTGGCACAGTTTGAGCACGGGGTCTCTGCTCGCAGCCCCGCGCCGGGTCCTGCTGCACTATCACACATGTGTCCGCGCACACACACCGCCCTCCCCCTTCCCCCCCACGCACGCAGTCGCTGCTCGCCTCAGCCTCGTGAGGTACACCGGTGCTGCTTGGTCTAGACCTGGTATAGTCCACGTTTAGTCCTGGGTTTACAGTCTCTACGCAGAACACAATGTTACACTATAAAAAAATGTTACACTATTTAAAAAAAACTTGGAACGGGGCCTTGGAACGAATCAGGCTTTTTCCATTGAAATAGCTACTCAACTTACGAAAAATTCACGTTACAAAACCACTTCTGGAACGAATTAATTTCGTAAGGTGAGGTACCACTGTATATTCATTTTATGTTTCATTGTAAGAAAACTGCAGAACTGATCCTCTGCTGCTGGCTCGCTTCTTTGTAGTGCATTTATGGCTGATTGTTTTCATTTTTGCATCAGCCATTTTTTATTTACAGTGCTTTTATTTTGATAAATGACCATGCAGCATTTTTTAACCTTAAGCATTTGTCCTGGAGTTTGTTACACAAGAATCACATGTAGGGATCATTTGAACACTCAATCAACATACATCACCACCATGATCAGTATACTGTATATATCGGTTTTAATAATGGCAGTGGGTGATATTGGAGGCTTTTCAGACTTAATATATAGAAAAATCTGAGGATATTTGGTACAAATATGTTTTCCGGTGCCTCAGTCTCTGTCTGGCTATGTGTCATTTCCAGATTGTCCTCAGTGTATCAGATTGGTCTTTTCAAACAGACTAATGACTAATGAATGAGCTAAAAATACGCCTAAATATTATTTTTTTTATATCTTTTTGTGCCATTTGCATTTGGGTTTAATGATTAAACCAAGATCTAAGTCACTATCTACGATTATTCATTTTATTAATTATATATGCACACACTTTGCATTGTTTCCCCTGCTTCTCTAACTGAATTTTCCTTGCTGTATTTGGGTGCAGGGCAGTCTGAGAAGCAGCCATCAAATATCTCCTCAAGAGTTTGTGGCAGAGCTGAAATCAGGGGTGATGGATGAACGCCTGTTTGCTTGTTTGGACTCTCTGCGTGTGTCTCTCACCAGTAACCCCGTCAGGTAAGGACCGCAGCTATCAGAACCAGCTTTCATCTTACAGGCCTGTCTATTACGAAAATATTGGTACTTTTCATTTCTCTTTGGGTTATTTTGCAGAGAAGAAAGGCAAAAAGTATCCATGGTTACTAGTCCTTACCTGATATATAACATCATGCGCTGTGACATGCCTATTGTTACATACATCGGTGTGAACATGTGTTTCAGTACTTTAATTGAAACCATAAGATGATTAAAGTCATAATTATCTTCCAGAATAAACAGAACAGTTTATACATACCATCAACCTAAAAAAAAGCAATGTATTTTCTTCACTGACATGCTTTTAGAAAGAAAATTATACTTTTGAAATATATTGCCTTGCTGCCTGTAGATCTGATGTTGAAATAAATGTACCAGAGGCTTATGTAAATGTAAGGATCTGTGAAGCTCCTCATGGTGATTTCAGATGACTGGGGTCTTGCATCATGTGGTGGACTATGAATTTTGAAAGGTTTTCTGTTGTATAATCTTATGTTATTTGTCAGTGGATGGGCAAGACACATTTATTCCACTATTTAATTTTTTGGCCTAAATCTAAAACAACACAGACAGATAAAAAGCACCTCCGGAACCAGCTCACATTTAGCCCAATCTGAACAACATAAAAAACACATTTTAGTGGCCAAAATCAAGTCAGTAAGTTCCAGAAAATTATAACTTTCTTTGTTGTTTTAGATACAACAATAGCTATACTTTTGTCTTTCTAATAGAGAGTGGCCCTTGTCCTAACCTCCATCTGTTATCTGGTTGTTGTTGCACTCCCTACTTTGTCAGTCTGACTCGTATACCTCCGCAGTAGGTCTCTTGTGGTGAAGGTAATACGGTCCGCATGGAGGCTCTGAGCATTGCCCTATGACGCCTTCACTGACCCTGGGACACTTTTGCTATTCCAACTCCCCCACACACTCATCCACAGAGGAGGCCAGCCTACCAGACTCCAGACCAACAAGGCTACTGAATGTAATTGTATTAAAGGGATTTGATAAATGGATGTGACAAACAAGTTGAAATTGGTTTTTGATATTGTATTAAAAGTGACCTTCGGGTTTAGGCTGAAGTTGTGGGTTCTTCTTTTATGCAAACCTTGGGCCGTCTTCATGCACCTGCTGCAGATGAAGTACAAGCTGTGCGCTGATGTTCCCTCAAAATATAAGAGTATTGCCTGTGAGGTTATTTTTCCTTTTTCATACACATTTTTAAAATTATTTTTAACTATTTAAATTAAAGGGATAGTGTGTTGTTTTTTTTTATGTGAATCTGTATGGCGTCCCCTTCAGCAGTCGTCCATTAACACTGACTTACCACTGACCGTGTCCTCTGAGCCCAGTTCTGCTCTGGTTCTGTAGCTCACGAAAGTAGGTCCGGTAAGTTGACAGGGACATTTAATAAAGCTTTATTTTCTACTCAAAACAATATTTGTCAAAAAAGTGATATATTTGCGTCACAGTTGTCCGCGAAAAATTCAGCAGTCTAATTCGCATGGTGCTATTTTCTCTCGATTCGTATCACTGCGCGCCTTTTATTATTATTAGCCTGTTCACTTGTAAGTGGATGTTTACACTAGTGCACTATCCCTTTTAATATATTCCAGTGGTGTATTAAGTAAATTTGTAATCAGTGGTTTTCATCTATACATACTATATTCATAATGCAGATGTCTGACTACTCCACAAAATTTATAGCTAATTGTAGATTATGTATTACGCACAAACCGTATCTCACAGTGCACTATCTAACGGAACTTTGCATTCTGATTTAAAACGTTGTATTACTATCTGTATTATTATCTGCTTTTCATTTTCCTGTGTTTTCTCTGAGCATTAGCAATAAAGAAACTGTCAAGGAAAAACATGGCTATAGTTGACGTCATATTCTCCCTAATGAATGAAATGCCCCTTTTACATGTCCCATATAGTGTGACTACAGGCTTCCTCTTGTCTCGGGAGAGCCATGATGTAGTGAGTTAACTTGCTTGCTCCAGAACACCATTATAAAGTTAATTTTTTATTTCTGGTTCATAGTGGCGTTAGCGAGCTGCAACGCTGTGCTGTATTACATGGGAACCTTGGAGGCATTCTCCTGAGACGCTGTTAGAAGTCAAGCTACCTTAGCCGTGAAGTTAGCCTGATAAGATGCCTCATTTTTCTCAGTGATTTATGGCTGTTTTTGTTTTGTGGGGAATGGGGTGATTAATTTGTTTTTCTTATTTTTAATGCTTTCTCTCATGCAATTTCTTGTATCTGTGATGGCTCACAGTTGAATAAGGACAGATTTAATACCAATGTGGGGGTTTTAAGTATTATATATGGGTGGTCCACTAGTAAATACCATGGAAATATATTGTGTGTAAGGATATCAAGATTATTTGTTTAATATTAATTAAAGTGACAATATGATGGCAAGAACAAAAAAATATAATTCAATTCAGTCTGTATTCCAGAACAACAAACCTAAAATGTAAGTTGTTTTTTATGTCTCTATTTAAATCACTAAGTTTACTTTTGCAGAATTAAATAAAATGAAGGATCTCATATTTTTTCCGTTACATGTCATTAAGTATGAATAATTCTTATATTGTGATTTTTCTTCTCAAAATTATTGTAACACTAAAATTCAATATTCATCCACTCATAGTGACGAAAGTTATATCTTGTTTTGAATAGTGCCACCTACAATAGTGTAAAATTATATTTTTTGGAATAAAGATGCTAACATGTTGATGAGGCTAATGAATGCAGACCAATTACTTTATCAGAGATGTGTACTAATTTGTCACATAATGGCTGACAGAGGGGAGATGTTTCTTGGGTCTCAACATCCCAATTTTTTCAGCGGCTGTAGTTTAGCAATTAGAAAGCCCTGAAATGGACTTTTCTGAATTTTGCACCTCACAGCTCAGACACTAAGGACACTGGGACTTTGAATGTGATTGAAGTTTCTCATTTGGGATGTGGGAGGCTGCCAGATGTTACAGCTAATGAAACCCAAGGGCTGGCAGAGCACGCCAGATTAGCAAACACAATTTAAAATGCTTTAATCACAGTGCAGTCTTTGTAGGCCGCATGTCAAATACTCACAAACCACTTAACCCGTCGACAGAAAAGTGGTCAGCATTTTTGGAAATGACCTAACTTTTGGTCTCAGTTAACATAAGTCACATCACTGCTTTCTAGTATTTGTACTACTAGTATATCACAAAATAAAGGCAACAAAAGGCTGTATCTAAATTGTACAGTGACAACAGTGCATGATTTTAGTAATACAATTTACCCAAAAAGAGGCTCAGTTAATGTTTAAAAGCAAGAATGTGGTGAAGAGAAATAAAAATACAACAATAAACCTTATAATGGAATTCTCAGTTCAGTTATGTATCTAGTTCTTGGCAGTGTTGAGAAAGAAGAAGATTGACTTTATTGATCTCACACAGGAGAAATTGTCATCTGCATTTGACCCATCCTGTTATTAGCAGCGGTGGGCAGCACATACTGCGCCCGGGGACCATCTCCATGATCTTATTGCTTAGGCTTGGTCAGGACCTAAGCTGGAGGATTTTACCTATGGTGCATGTTTTTGGGTTGATGGGGGAAACTGGAGTGCCCTGAGGAAACCCACCCAGACACGAGGAGAACATGCAAACTCCACACAGAAAGGCCAGGGCGACCCGAATCTTACGGCCATACCAACGGGATCCATACCAACAAGAATAAAATATATTCTCTTGAGGGGATGCCTTGTATTCAGTCTTTATAGTAATGTCCTGAATTTCATCTGAACATCATTTAAAAACCATACAGAAAAATATGATCGAAGGTTGAAACCAATGACATTCGCTCTTACGCCTGAGCCATATTGCGATCGCATGTTGCTTGGTGTATAAGTTGCTTTCTCATTTGACTCAGCCATGCTTCATCTGACCTTAGGGTACTTTTATTTCCGCTTTTGTCCTAGTCCTCCCGATGAGATTTTCTTCAGAAACCCATCAGATTGCCTTGTTCTGCCCTTTGGCTTTTTGTACTTTGCATGGCCTTCACCAGAAGTATTTGTGAGCTTTGAGTCAAGTATCAACTTTTTCATTTTTGTTTTTTAAGGTACAGTTGGCATCTTTTGAATTTAGCCACAGACATTGAAACAGCAATGCCTTTTGTTTTCAAAGTCCTGCTTCAGATCAAACGATTATTTCCATTTGCTTGGCTGCCCCACTTACTGATGATGAAAAACTAGCATGCACTTGCCACTGAGCTATGCATTTCAATGAAGCACTTGTCAAGACCTCCACCCTTCCCACTTTCTTACCACAATGGCCCGTGCCTTGACCTGGAGAGAAGTCTTAAGCTAAATTGATTTTTCTCCTTCATCCAACATGAGTGCTTCACATCTTGGCTGTACCTTGGCAGAGAGCTGTCTTCATTGGTTTAGACGTGGCAGATTTTGTCAGGCCTCTTCATTCTCTTGACCCTGTCTTTTACATACTGCCACACTTCCTGATGTGTACTCCTGCAGTGCTGTTCTGCCATTGTTGTCTTTTGTAAGCGAAGCTATCATAGAAAGGGCTTTGCAGCTGATTCAATCATATTTTAGCATGCTTTTTAAAGGTCCCATGGCATGAAATTTTCACTTTCTGAGGTTTTTGAACGTTAATGTGAGCTCCCCTACCCTGTTTAGCCCCCCCCATGGTTATGAGTTGCGAAATGTCTAAACTGAGCATTTGCGATCCTTTTCTGCGTTAGAAAAAATCAGAGCTCAAACGGGCGATTTTGAACAAGGAAACTTATTGACGTCAGCTCGAAAAATGAAATGCAAATGCAGTTCCACCCCCCTCTGTCTGTACTCAGCATGTCTGTAAATCACGCCCAGAGAGTTTGGACTGCGGAGGAGCTACGCAATGCGAAATACGTTTTTTTATTTGCCTGGAGGAACTTGCGAGTGTTTCTAGCCTCGGAAGTCCTTTATCTGAGCCTGTGGATATCAGAAACAGCAGTGGTTTAATTTTATTTTCTGTGGAAATGTGTTTATTTTTCAATGGAAGGCTTCTCATCTCTCCCCCCGTGCAAAAACACGGAAGTGGGTCACAGAGCGGAGCGGAGAGCTTGGCCACGCCCCCACCCCCTACTATAGGCCATCTCTGTCCTCCTCATTTGCATTAAAGCAACAACGCCCATAATGGAGTGTTCCAGAGTGACATTTATGATTCTTTCTCATCTTATCTCTCTTTCTCATGCACGGAGTGTTGATTTTGAAGAAGGATTTATTTACAGTATTAGGGAACCATTAAGGAGCCATATAAAAGCATCAAGAACTACCATGTCATGGGATCTTTAATGGTTGACATCCCTAGTTTATACTGTTAATCGATTAATTGTCGATTAAGACGTTGGTCGAACAAAATGCATTAATTGTAATTAATCGCTAATCGCGGACACGCGCACCCGCGTGGTCACGAAACAAGGAAACTGCGCACCGCGCTGTGCCAAGCTTGACTCACTGCCGGCTGCAGGCGCCAACGGCACTGCTCAGCAGCCCCGGGTGTACGCGTGAGGCGAGATCGAACCGCGGCGCCCAGGAATGCGCTGCAACGTGCCGCTGCTGGTCCCGCGCGGCTGACCCGCGGCCCGGGCCCCGAGCTTCGCGCAAACCAGCCTCACGAAACCAGCAGCGGCCCAATCCTGGTTCAGTCCAGGTCCAGACCTGGTTTAGTTCTGGTCTAGACCTGGTCCAGTCCACGTTTAGTCCTGGTCTAGTCTCTTAGCCAATCAGGACAGAACACAATGTTACACTATAAAAAAAATGTTGAAAAAAAAAAAAAACGCGACAGAGCGAGGGATTACTGTATTTTGTTATTCAGCATCAATACATTTGTCTGCTTTTTACTAAGGAATAATTAATTGAGGAATATACAATATAATAATACTATGATATATTTATGACTCAGTGTTATGTATACTAGGCTATAGCTTATATTCTTAAAGACCCTATTGAAACACTAAAATTCAGGTGAAAAACGCCGCTTATCAGTTAATCGTTAATCGATCGATAAGGTCAATCAACTATCAATTAATTAATTAATCGATAATTTGCATCCCTAGTATAAACCACTTACTGTATTCAGACAGTCTATCGGTTTGGTAATATACAAACGTGGACAAAATTGTTGGTATCCTTCGGTTAATGAAAGAAAAACTCACAATGGTTACAGAAATAACTTCAATCTAACAAAAGGAATAAATAAATAAAAATATTTGCTTTTCAACCATACTTCAACAGAATTACTTAAAAATAAAAACCTCATGAACCTGGACAAAAGTGATGGTACCCCTACAAAAGATTGAAAATAATGTGACCAAAGGGGCATGTTAATCCAAGGTGTGTCCACTAACTAGCATCAGAGGTGTCTACAGTCTTTTTCTCAGTCAGTGGGCCTATATATAGGTCTACAGGTAGTCACTGTGCTGTTTGGTGACATGGTGTGTACCACACTCAACGTGGACCAGAGGAAGCAAAGGAAAGAGTTGTCTCAGGAGATTAGAAATAAAATTATAGACAAGCATGTGAAAGTAAAAGCTATAAGACCATCTCCAAGCAGCTTGATGTTCCTGTGACTAAATTTAAGATCCATGGGACTGTAGCCAACCTCCCTGGACGTGGCCGTAGGAGGAAAATTGATGACAATCAAAGAGACGGATAATACGAATGGTAACAAAAGAGCCCAGAAAAACTTCTAAAGAGATTAAAGGTGAACTTCAAGCTCCAGGAACATCAGTGTCAGATCACACCATCCATCGTTGTTTGAGCCAAAGTGGACTTAATGGGAGACGACCAAGGAGAACACCATTGTTGAAAACAAATCATAAAAAAGCCAGATTGGAATTTGCCAAGCTACATGTCGACAGGCCACAAAGCTTCTGGGAGAATGTCCTATGGACAAATGAGACAAAAATTGACCTTTTTGCCAAGGCACATCGGCTCTATGTTCACAGATGGAAAAATTAAGCATATCAAGAAAATAACACTGTTGTTAAGTGAAATATGGAGGAGGCTCTGTTATGTTCTGGGGCTGCTTTGCTGCATCTGGCACAGGGTGTCTTGAATCTGTGCAGGGAACAATGAAATCTCAATGAATCAAGGGATTCTAGAGAGAAATATGCTGGCCAGTGTCAGAAAGCTTGACCTCAGTTGCAGGTCATGGGTCTTGCAACAGGACAATGACCCAAAACACACAGCTAAAAATACCCAAGAATGGCTAAGAGGAAAACATTGGACTATGTGACTAAAGTGACCTTCTATGAGCCCTGACCTAAATCCTATTGAGCATCTTTGGAAGGAGCTGAAACATGCCATCTGGAAAAGGCACCCTTCAAACATGAGACAACTGGAGCAGTTTGCTCATGAGGAGTGGGCCAAAATACCTGCTGAGAGGTGCAGAAATCTCATTGACAGTTACAGGAATTATTTGATTGCAGTGATTGTTTCAAAAGGTTGTGCAACAAAATATTAAAGGTCCCATGGCATGAAATTTTCACTTTCTGAGGTTTTTGAACGTTAATGTGAGTTCCCCTACCCTGTTTAGGCCCCCCTACATGGTTAAAAGTTGCAAAATGTCTAAACTGAGCATTTACGATCCTTTTCTGCGTTACAAAAAATCGGAGCTCAAACGGGCGATTTTGAAGAAGGCACCTTATTGACGTCAGATCGAAAAAAAGAAATGCAAATGCAGTTCCACCCCCGTCTGTCTGTACTCGGCGTCTCTGTAAATCACGCCCAGAGAGTTTGGACTGCGAATGCGCTAGGCAATGCGAAATGCGTTTTTTTATTTGCCTGGAGGCACGTCCGAGTGTTTCTAGGCTTGGAAGTCCTTTATCTGAGCCTCTGGACCTTTGAACAGCAGTGGTTTAATTTTATTTTCTGTGGAAATGTGTTTTTTTTTTTTCATTGAAAAGGCTCTCCTTTCCTCCTCCGCTCTTAAAACGCGGAAATGGATCAGCTGAGCGCTCAGAGCAGAGAGCGGAGAGTTTGGCCACGCCCCCACCCTCTACTATTGGCCAGCTCTTTTCTCCTCATTTGCATTCAAGCAACAAGGCCCATTATGGCCTGTTCTGAGAGAGAAAAATTACTCTTTCTCATCTTATCTCTGTTTCTCATGCACTGAGTGTTGATTTTGAAGAAGGATTCATTTACAGTATTAGGGAACCATTAAAGGGATATGCCACCCCCAGGTCAAATTTGGGCATCTCCCCACAGTCCAGAGACTAAAATAAGTGGTGGAAAGCGTTTTCCTGGTCACCCAGCCATTGTCCGAGTCTGTCAGCACTGACCGCCGCGGTATCTGCAGCGCCAGAGAAAGATTTCGGCCAAAAGGAATTAATTTGCTCAATGCGTTTCCCAATTACTTTCTGTGTAGTGCGCATTCATATCGAGTGCAAATAAATGTGCAAATCAACACGGAGAGCTTGCCTTGGTCATTTTGGGTGGGAACTATTTTTCAGTGCGGAAAAATAAAGCCGAATCACGCAGCACGCTGCCAGGGGAATCCCAGTTACGCACCAGGAAGGGAGTTCCCCTGTTGCACAGTGTGGTGCGTGATTCGGCTTTATTTTTCCGCACTGAAAAATAGTTCCCACCCAAAATGACCAAGGCAAGCTCTCCGTGTTGATTTGCACATTTATTTGCACTCGATATGAATGCGCACTACACAGAAAGTAATTGGGAAACGCATTGAGCAAATTAATTCCTTTTGGCCGAAATCTTTCTCTGGCGCCGTTAGACTCCAGTCTAACGCAGAGGAGCAGCAGATACAGCGGCGGTCAGTGCTGACAGACTCGGATAATGGCTGGGTGACCAGGAAAACGCTTTCCACCACTTATTTTAGTCTCTGGACTGTGGGGAGATGCCCAAATTTGACCTGGGGGTGGCATATCCCTTTAAGGAGCCATATAAAAGCATCAAGAAGTACCATGTCATGGGATCTTTAAGTTAAGGGTACCATAATTTTTGTCCAGGTCTGTTTCATGAGTTTATTTTTATTTTATTTATTTATTTTTAAATAATTCTGTTGAAGCATGATTGAAAAGCAATGCCTGACTTTCATTGGTTAAATTTCATAGACTTTTTATTTATTATTACTTTTGTCAGATTCAAGTTATTTCTGTGACCATTGTGAGGTTTTCTTTCATTAACCAACGGGTACCAACAATTTTATCCACGTGTGTATAAATCTTCATCAGAAATATTACTGTGAATTTCCTGAATGTAATATTTGACCTTCAGTAAGTTACTGAATATCTACTGCTAAAGTTTTCATTTGGAACATGTTTAAAAAATGAATAAAATGACTACCTTTAACCATTTTTGCAGTGGGTCATGTGTAGCCATGTTGTAAAACTAATCCAATGATACAGACACACTTAAACATTGTACACAACATTAGATCTGCATACCCTTTATGTACTACATTTTACTTTACAACTATGTATTTTCTTATTTACATTGGAATTATTTGGGTTAAGGTAACAAAGACTCATTCAGCCCTTGTCCTTCTGTTCACGAAATTAAATTCAGATAACGGCGTCCCACTTTGTGTTGTCACCTTGAGAGTTTCTGTAGATTTGAGACTGGGAGGGATGCATCTTGTTGATTAGAAACAAACCGACATGGAATGCTAATGCAGAGAGACACTGTTCATTCTCAATTAGACGGAAGGTGCATTTACTTATGATCTCGCTCACGCTGTCTTCTCTTTGTCTTATGAATACCTAATGTGTTTTTATTATTCACACAACATTATGAGTTTAGCATTTAGGTTATACAATTTGTCAATTTTAAGTGTCTATTTACTCCAAAACAACACTGTATACGTACTATCTGATACCTTTCTGCATGCATAATATAACTTTATTCTGCAGACCCGCTTCTCTTTTGGCCTTTAAAAGTAAGTGTCTTTACTACACAAAGGAAACGTGCCCTTTAAAAGAAAAATAAATCTATATTACATACCTGGTCCTAAATTTTCAATATGACTGCCATTACTCCACAGGCAGCGGTCAAGTCCCTCGACCATCAAAGGCACCTTCTCCATAAGATCAGGCCAAATCTACTCTAGTCTTGCAAAGAGCAGCACATTTTTAATTTGGCCGTTTTTTTATGGAGGCTGGCGGTGTATCTGTGAGGAATACAAATCAAAAGGGTTGGGGAGAGCTTTTGTTGTAGATTTTTGGTATTTTTGTCATTGTTTTTTTACTTATTAAAACTGTCTCGACATTTGATTTTAGCTTTGCAATAGAAAAAGGTCATAGACATCACAGCACTGAAGCTGATTTAATTGTATCAGTGTTTCCCATTAATAAGAGGTGCCCCCTGTAGTCAAATCTTTGTCCCCATACTAGTTTAAAAACAAGCTTAAAATGATGATACAATTATAAGATTGTGGTATTGTCATCATGAACATGTAGAAGTACCTATATTTTATCTGTAATCAGTGCTTTTTTGAACAGTAGAGGCAATACGTGACATTTGTACTACAAAACATGTTTAATGAATAAAATGATTCAAAATATGGATCCCTTGTGCCACCATCGTCTCTGTATAAATCTTTGAGAAACCCTGCATGTTATAAAGTCTGTCTCATGTTGTGAAATTGTAGAAAGAGATGCTTAAAAATATGTTTGTTTGTTGTCACAGTTGGGTGCAGAGCTTTGGACATGAAGGTCTTGGACTTCTGATGGACATCCTGGAGAGACTGCTGCAAAAGAAACAGTGAGGACATTCAATTCATTCATTCATTTTTATGTGATGCTAAAAAGATGCACAAAAACCCACTTTTCTTTCTGTGTTCTTACTGTTTTCAGGCAAGAGAAAATGGACAAAAAGAACCAGCATAAAGTTGTACAGTGTCTTAAAGCCATCATGAACAACAAGGTAAAGTCTAGTGTTTGTTTTTCTGAATCTGATGTTGTATTGCTTTTTTTTACTCAAAATAACAACATTTGATGTAATTACATTAACACATTTGTAATGTTCTTTTAGCTGGAAGCATATCAACAAGTAATAACATTGCAATTAAACCAAAGATTCAGTATTTTAAATATCACTGCAATAGAAATGAAACAAACTAACCAGCTTAACCTATTATGCAAAATTGACTTTTCAAAGCTTCCAACTATGTTATAGTTGTTTTCCCTCACCCTACTCACCCGAAGTTATATTTGCTAAGATTCATGCATGTTTGAGCAAGCTTTAATCTCTTATTTAATCTCAAGTCTCCATTTAACCAATCAACAGAGTACTCCCACTACTCTGTTTTCCAGTCTTATTTTCTTAATTTGTGATATGAATGTTGGAAATGTTACAATGTACACTCTGAACAGAATCCTAATCCTTTTACTACAAAACATAAATCGCAGGAGGTTACCATGGTGACACAATGCACACATTAGCAAATACAGCAAAGAAAAATATTTTAAAATAAAACTCACGAGAAAATACAACATGGATTCAAACCACACACCAATACGAGCGTTCATGGTTCTGTTTAGGTGTGTGATTTTCAACAAAAAGGTGAAAAACTGTTGGCTAATGTTAGGTAGCTTGTGACTACAACGTTACTTCAGATGGACGTGTTTAACAGTAAAAATGATCGTACCTGTTGTAGTTCACATTCATTCTGATCAGACTGTGTTAAAATAAAGCTCAGATTACGGTCTAACCTGACTAACAAAGCCTCAGACAGCAGCGCCTACAGTTAGCAGAAAAATCCCTATTTGATTTTTTTTCTCTCAAAATCGTGCAGCCGAGAAACTGTGAAATGTCTGTTGTTTTAGCCTTTCATTTTTGATGGTAAAGCTCTCATGCATCCCATTGTTTGTACAGTGCGTGGTAGCTAAGAAAAAAAACCTAAATCTTGCCACACGGAGCTGGGGCCCGGCGGAGGCAGATACAGGCACACTGGCACAAACGCTGCTGTAAGGTCTCGTGTAATCCGGCGTCTCAACAGGAGCCAGACGCCACGCTTACCCGTAGGCCGCTCTGTCAGCCCAGACCTTTCCCTGGCTGGAGCACGTCTGGGGATGGGATGTACCAACAATGCCAAGAAGACAGGTGTTCTCTGCCAGCTGTCACCACCGCCTTTTCTTATTCCACATTTCTGCTTCAAGACACACAGCTTCTTTGTCTACCGTGTGTCATCAGTGGCATTGTGATGCTTTACCCAAAGTTTCCATGCCATAAATCTGACTTTGGCTATTTTTGTTTTATGTGAATGACACTTGAGTAAAAAAAAATAAAATAAATAACGTTGTGTTTTCCAGATCAGTTTTTTTTAGTATGTTGCATTATTTCAGCCTCACGAAACACTATTAACACTGTTATTAGGTACATGATCCTTTCATAATAAGCTCATGCACATCTATCATGAATTTGCACATTTCAATTTGTTACTCTGTGTTGTTACCTGCACAGAGTAAGAATGGATTTTTTTTCCCCCAAGATATTTTGAGCAATAAAAAACCCTTAAAAGTGGTAGATAGATGAAGTTACTGCCATATCGTGCAACATTCTAAGGCTAAGCATTGGAATATCTCCTTGGAGATATAAGATAGTGTTCTAAATTTTGAAAAAAACACTCTCAGCTTCTATTCTGAAATAATTTTGTGTTTTGAAAGGATAACAAATGACTTTTGTGTTTATCAAGAGCAGAATTAGAGCATGTTTTGTTGTCTTTTTCTTTCAGTATGGCTTGGATCGCATTTTGGCAGAAGAGAAAAGTCTTGCCTTGCTGGCAAAAGCCATTGATCCCAGTCAGTCTGCCATGATGACTGATGTGGTGAAGCTGCTCTCAGCCATCTGCATAGTGGGCGAGGAGAACACGTATGTTACTCATCACGGCCTCAGATACTACAGTTTATTCATGTATTATTATAAACAGTAACATTAAACATTCCTCAAGGTTTAGATCATTTATATTTAAATGTTTGAGACTAAATAGAACTAAGGGAAATATCTGTGATTCAGTGTGGTAAAATTTCCATTACTAAGCGGTACTTAAATGGATAAATAAAGAACTAAATATTGCAAATGTCCTGTTATCTCCATCAACAAAGGATAAAAGAGGAAAGTAAATCACTGCTTTAATCGAATGAAACGTCTCATGAAGATAGTCATATACTGTCCTCCTGATTGAGCCTGGACTTTCAAATGGGAAATGAAAGCATGTAAGACTTGCAATACAGTTTTTTGTTTAAATGTCCAATATTACACAAAAGCGTTAAGTCATGTTATGTTGTCAAAAACATACCTGGTGTTGTGTTTTGTTTAGTTCACACATGAATAATCCTTTATCATCCATATGTCTACATCTCCAAAGCAGGAGCAACATCTAATTTTCTTTTTTTTTTTTTTCTAATTTTTTTTTATTACAAAGACACAACACAAAACACACAGTGGGGTACATATACAAAACAAACAAACAAACAAACAAAACAAAACAAAAAACAAAAAAACAAAAAAATTACAAAGTGCAAGTGTCCACAGTTAAATCATTTGACAACATTGTAATATTCTTTTTCAGGAGTCCACTACAAATTCAACTGTTCTAGGATGGGTTTCCATACCTTCTGAAATTTTTGAGGACTGCCCGACACCTCGTACCTCAGTCTCTCAATATGTAGTACTCCCATTAATTCCCTGAGCCAGGCTTCAAATTGGGGTGGAGATTCCGATTTCCACAGTTTTAAAATGCATCTTTTAGCTATCACCATGCCATGAGCCACTACTGTAGTGACATCATGGCCCAGGTTTTCCAAAGTGTTGGAGAAGCCAAAAAGAGCAGTTTCAGGGTCGGGATCTATAGTTATTTTGAGTGCACGGGAAAACCATTTAAATATTGAGCACCAAAACCTTGGAGCTTTGGGCATAACCAGAGTTGATGTGCAAGCGTACTATTAATTGTTTTACATCTGTCACAGAGAGGTGATGTTTGAGAAAAAAAATTTATTTAACTTTACTTTTGAATAATGCAGCCTATGTATGACTTTAAATTGTATCAGCTGCAATCTGGCATTAACAGAACAGTTATGGAGATCATCACTTAACGCTCGTTTCCATATGTCATCTTTGATTTTAATATTAAGATCCTCCTCCCATTTTTGTTTAATTGTCATTGCAGGTTGAGCCATATTCTGTAAAAAAAGTTTAACTAATGATGAGATTATACCCTTTGCTTCTGGTGGGCTCAATAAGATCTTGAACAGAGGGTTTTCTGCAGGAAGAGAGTTGAAGGTTGGGATGTTTTGTCTTACATAATTCCTTAACTGTAAGAATCTAAAAAAATGTGTTTTAGGCAATATATACTTCATTTGTAACTGATCAAATGAACAGAACTGTTTGTTTATATACAAATCTTCTATGGATTTCACACCCTTATGACTCCATTCCAAGAAAACTCCATCTGTGAGTGAGGGCTGGAATGCATGGTTATGCCATATGGGAGCATGTACTGAGGTGTCTGGAAGTTCACAAAACCCTCTTATTTGTGACCAGATTTTCTGAGCGTTAAATAGAATAAAGTGTTCTCCTCTTCGAGAGGACATCGGCCTAGGTGATGAAAAAATAATTGCCCTCAGAGATGTTTTTGAAGCTAGATTATGTTCTATTGTTAACCAAGAGGGAATTTTATTTGTTGGCCCTGGATCTTGAACGAATTGCCAATATGTCATTACCCTCACATTGGCAGCCCAATAATAATGTAAAAAACAAGGTAAACCAAGACCACCGCATTCCTTTGGTTTTTGGAGATGTTGTTTTGATATCCTGTGTGCCTTATAACCCCAGATAAAGGGTAAGATAACAGAATCAATAAGTTTAAAGTATGCTTTAGGGATGTAGATTGGAATGTTCTGAAATAAATAGAGAAATCTTGGCAAAGAGACCATTTTAATTGTATTTACCCGGCCAATTAATGACAAAGGCAATGTCCTCCATTTTTCTATATTTTGTTTTAGGGTATTTAATCTCTCGATAAAGTTACATTTAAAAAGAGAGTATGGGTTTTTAGTGATCTTAATACCCAGATATTTAACAGTGTCTGAGATTTTAAACTGAGTTGATGCTACAAATGAGGGGTCCAAATCAGCTGTAAGTGTCATAATCTCACTCTTCCGCCAGTTTATGGTATATCCTGATAAACTGCCAAAAGTATTAATTAAGTCCAGTAAATGAGGGATGGATAGCTCAGGGTCTGACATAAAAATGGCAATGTCGTCCGCATAGAGGGATATCTTATGATCGACTCCCCCAATTGTTATGGGTCTGATCAGAGGACTTTCTCTAATGCTAATTGCTAACGGTTCGATGGCTAATGCAAATAACAATGGTGAGAGGGGACATCCCTGACGAGTCCCTCTTTCCAGTACAATGGGTTGTGATCTGTCCTGATTAGTAACCACTGAAGCCATAGGTTTTTGATACGCCAAACGTGCCCAAGAGACAAAGGAATCACCCAGACCAAACCTATCCAAGACCTTAAACAGATACCCCCACTCCACTTGGTCAAAAGCCTTTTCGGCATCCAAATATAAAATTGCTTGTTTTGAACATGCGGCAAACTTATAATATGTAATGTTTAACACCCTTCTAGTATTAAAAAATGAATACCTGTTAGGGATGAACCCAGATTGATCCTTATGCACAAGGAATTCAATACACTTATTTAACCTATTAGCAAGTATTTTAGTAAAAATCTTGTAGTCAAGGTTTAACATAGATATTGGACGGTATGATGCTGGATTGGAATCATCTCTATCAGGTTTTAATAGAAGGGCAATGTTTGCATTATATAGTGTGGGAGGGAGCATTTTTGCTTCAATGGAGTGTGACAGCATTCTGAGCAGGAGTGGGGATATTTGCCCAGCAAACTTTTTATAAAATTCTGCACCAAAGCCGTCCGGCCCAGGTGTCTTCCCATTGGTAAATGACTTAATGGAGTCCATCACCTCATTTATGGTTATTGGCTGATTCAGGGCCTCACGTGAAGCATCACTCAATTTTGGTATGGGGACATCTTTAAGCCAAGAATCAACATCACCTCTTGCCTTTGAGCTATACAACTCTTTATAAAAATCCATAAAACATTTATTTATTGTCTTAGGAAGAGTAATGATCTCTTCAGTGTTGGATTTAATCCTGTGTATTGCTCTGCTATTCTGTTGCCCTCGAAGTTGGCGGGCTAGGAGTGTATGTGGTTTGTCCCCAAGCTCAAAATAGCGCAGACGGAGCCGTGACATCTGGTCGCTTACTTGTTTAGTCAAGATAGTATTGTATTCATATTTAAAATTAAGTATCTCCTGTAAAGTTTGATTATTACTGTTCTGGCGATAAAGTGTTTCCAACTGTGTTAACTTATTATCAATTTCCCTCAACCGCGAGTTTCTTAACTTCCTTTGTAAGGCTTCGTATGATATAATGTGTCCTCTTATAACCACCTTTAAAGTTTCCCATAGAATGGAGTCTGATGTCTCTGACGTGTCATTAGTAAGTAAAAATTCCTCCAGTTTACTAGATAAATATTTGCAAAAATCAGCATCATTAAGTAAATATGGACGCAGCTTCCAGGTAGTGTCTTGTTTTGATAAATTAAAGTCAAGGACAATACTAGTCGGGGCATGATCCGAAATAACAATGTTATGATATTTACTGTCAATCACATTGGGTAGTAATTTAGCATCTAATAAAAAGAAATCAATTCGTGAGTAAGAATTATGTAGTTTGGAGAAAAAGAATACTCTCTATCCTTTGGATGCTGTAAGCGCCAGATGTCCACTAAATTGGTTGAAGATATAAGATTATTCAAAGTTACCATAGCGTTTGATGGTGCGGATTGTTTCCTAGAGGATCTGTCTAAATGCCAATCCAGAACCACATTATAATCCCCAGCAATGATAATCGTAGTGCTCGTAAGATCTGGTAATTTGTCAAAGATTTTACGAAAAAAAACCCGCATCATCAATATTCGGGCCGTAAATGTTGACCAGAGTAACATGCATAGAGTATAACCTACCAATTACTATCAGAAATCTGCCATTAATATCGCTAATTGTGTTAATATGGTCAAAAGGAATGTGCTTTTTAATAACAATGGCTACTCCGCGTGCTTTGCTTGAAAAAGTTGACTGAAATATTTGCCCTCCCCAGCTGCACTTTAAACGTGCCTGATCAGTTGGTCTAATATGAGTTTCTTGTAAAAAAGATACATCTGCACATAAAGATTTCAAATGAGCAAAGACTTTGGCCCTTTTTATGTGATGACCCATACCCCTTACATTCCAACTAACCATAGTGACCCCTCTGCCCTTATTACTAACCGTTGTCAGGATGAAAAAATGTGATCATTATTCCCTGAGAAGTGGACAAATGAAATACCCCACAAACATACATAAAAAAAGAACAGATGTACAAAACATGTACAAAACCTCTCCCCCCTCCCATCCCTACTTTCCCAAACAAAGTAGGGGGGAAAAAACCCCTTAACATACTCCTAAAGGGGGATTTTCGCCGTTCTACCTACTAAACTATTAATAAAGAAAAAGAGAGCGAGCGAGAGACTACAAAATAAAAAACACTTAACATTCTGTGCTCCCTCCGGTAAAATTAAGTTTCAAATGAAACACCAATTTATCATAGATGTTACACCAGTTTATCATATATGTTACCCATAAGGTGCTAACAATCAACTAAAGATTATGTAGATTGAACAGATCAAAACAGGCACATTAAAGCAAAAATTATCATTCTTTTTTTTTTTTTTTTTACCTGAGTCTCCTGTAATAGTTGGCCCTCAGGATGTTTAATGAAGGTCTCAATGAGGGATTGAATAAGACCGCTAATGTCCAGCACTAAAGTCCTCTTCAGTCTTCCACCCCTGACGCTAGGTTGTCCACAAAAAGTCTCGCCTCCTCCGGTGTATTTAACGTGGATGTCTCGTTGCCACGGGTAACCCGCAGGCGAGCTGGATAGAGGAATCCCGTGCGATAGCCGGCTGCTTTCAACTTATTCCGTGCGTCCTCGAACAGTTGGCGACGTTTCACAATCTCGACTGGAAAGTCCGGAAAAATATGAATACGTCGTCCCTGGTACATCAACGGAGAGTGTTCCATTGCCAGTCGCATTATCAGCTCTTTGGTGCGGCTGCTGTGGATTTTAGCGATCAAAATACGAGGTCTATTGGCACCGGTAGCCTCCCGGCTGCCTAGCCTGTGTGCCCGGTCCACTTCTATAGGTTTAGGGAAGTGCTCTCGGCCAAAGAGAGCAAGCATCAAATCCGACAAAAAGTCAGCAGGCCGTCCGGCTTCCACGTTTTCAGGCAGGCCGACTATCTTTATGTTTTGGCGTCTGGAGCGGGCCTCTAAATCAGTGATTTTGTCCTGTAAAGTCTTATTGGCCGCCTCCAGTCGCTTGGGCTTGTTGCTCCAGCGTGGCTAACCTAAGATCATGGTTAGTGCTCAGGTCTTCCACTGCAGAAAGACGCCCCTCGTGCTCTGTCAGGGTGGCCTGGCTTTCTTTTAGAGACGTTTCCAGAGAGTTAAATCTATCGTCCATTTTCTGGCTCATCTCCTTGATAGCAGCGAGCACAACCACGGTGTCTGTCGAGGGGCTAGAGTCCAGCTCCGTTAGCGTGTCTCTCACAGGTGAGTCTTCCACGGTAGTTTCGGTCGGTTTTTTCATTGATACTTGCTTCTTTGGTGCCATTTTCAGTTGTAGCTAATAGACAATTCCCTTAATCACGGTTTTCAATAGATATCTTTTCAGTAAAGGTGTTTTATAGTCGTAAAACTCGATTACCGGGTGAGAGCCTTACTCACACACGTTTAGTCTCTCATGTGTCGGCCACTCCCCAGCAACATCTAATTTTCACGTTTAGTTCAGTAGAGATTGTCAATTCAAGGGTTGAAATTATCCAAATGATTCTAGTGAAGGTGTATGGAGTTTAAAAACACAGAGGAGCACTTCCTGTATAATTACATGACATCACACAGTGTTTTCTGTTTGAGAGAAGAACTCCAGATCAGAAAATTGTGTAATATAGGCCCTTTAATTAAAATGCTATGGCTAAAATATCACAGACTGCATATTATATTCCTCTTGTTATAGTTTTGCTTGTTGCTAGCTTCATTTATATTTTAAACATGTGCCAAATCATGTACTTTCTTTCCTCCTAGTTTAGAGAAGGTGCTGGAAGCGATCACGACAGCAGGGGAATGGCGGGCCATCGAGAGATTCAGTCCTGTTGTGCAGGGACTCCGAGATCGCTCTGTTCAATTACAAGTAAGTGAAAAGTACATGCAAAACCCCTGACACTTGTTCTTTTCAAAATGGAAATTAGGAAAGGTCATTTTCCCCATTATATAACAACTGTATCCTTTAGTTCTTCTGGGCCCTAACACAGACTGTAGTTGGATAATGTTGCCTTGTGAATTATAATGTTAGTATTAAAGGTCCTATATTAAACAACATGGACATTATAACATGAGCTTTAAGTCATATTATAATGTCCTCATCAAAAACATACCTGGATTCGTGTTTTTTGTTTGTTTTGTTTGTTTTTTTCCATCCAAACATGTTTGAGGAATCCTATATTATTAGCCTGTCTACATCTCCAAAGCTCGAGATGCTCTGTTCCACCTTGTAATGTCATGTAGTGTTGGTTTCAAGTTAACAGCTACCTTTTAACCTTTTGTTCAGTAGATATTGGTAATTCCAGGGCTGATTCTAGTGAAGGTGTATGGAGTGAAGCGCTTCCTGTATTGCCAGATGACATCACAAGGAGGAACAGAGTGTTTTCTGCTTGAGAGGAGAACACTAAATATCTAAGTTTGCAGGGTTTGTATGTTAAACGGGTTTGAATGAAACAAAACAAAAGTCCAGGTATGTTTTTGAAGAGGAAACAGTATTATAACATAGATCAGAGAATAGCGTAATATAGACCCTTTAAACTGCTCTTGAGGATTTAGTACTTTTGTGTCACCAATTTACATAAGTTTTGTTCATATCTAATTGTATATTATCTCTTATTTGTCACAGCAGTTTAATTTTTATAACCAATACAATTGTATTTTTGTCACAGCAACAGTGAAATTGGGTGATACAACACCCATGTAATCCAAGCACTGAAGTCAATTTGATGGTGTCCAAATTAGTTTCCACTCAATTTTAATATGAATTTAGGCAGTGGTCAAATTCTTGGCTTGCACATGCAGAAGCTGGTGTATGCTGTGTGTCATTTGCCCACCTGCAGTTACTAGGTTTGAGTGACAAGGTAAAGAATAATGACAAATATAAGTGTGCTATCAAACGGAAAATGAACCTGTAAACATCTGAATATCCTTCCTGGGCACCCGCATTTGCCATAGCCTCTTTTCACACATGAGTGAACCACTCCACTGATCAATAATTGAGTTTTCTGTCTGTGTTTGCTGGGCTAGTTGAGGAGTCACAGAATGCACTGGTCTCTGTGCAGTAAACCAGATTCTAAGGGGAGTGGAAAACCCGCTTCCAAAAGAACGAGTTTGCCCTCAAATTGACTGTTAGTTAGGTTTGTGTGTTTGGATCCGTGGTTGCAGCATTAATATTAAAATCAGCCCCCCTCCACAGTTGGCGACTAGAGAAAATAGACATGCATTAGTCATGGTCCTTGGCTTCTCAGGGACATGACTGATTTAAAATGCATGTCAGTGTGCTTTTCATCAACTGGAAGAAGTTGTCCATCTCTCCTGGTTCATTCTGCTCATTGTTGTGTGTCCTCTTCGTGTTTGCAGGTGGCGTGCATGCAGTTTATCAATGCGCTAGTTACGTCTCCCGAAGAGCTGGACTTCAGACTGCACCTAAGAAATGAATTCATGCGCTGCGGTCTGAAAAAGATCTTGCCTGTAAGCAAAAACACACATACTAAACTCTCACCAACCTCATATTAATATTTAAATGAGTTGTCCACCCCAGTAAAGTATTGTGAATTTGTCCCAACAAATAATTTATCCAGCACAGAGAAGTGTTTACATGTTCTTTCTCTGGCCCAATGCTCGGGCTAATGATCTTCTACTGACATTATGATCTATAACTTTACATGCTTGTTTGCATTACATTATGGTTTTTCACTAGGCCTTGAACTCCACACTTGTATACTGAAGTCCCACAGCTTTCATAGTTGAACATGTGAATGCCTTTCCAGTTTCTTTCATAAAAAGTTCTTTTATATTTTTGTATTTTGAGCAGTACCTTTTGGTGCTTCCTCTCATGGACATTATTTTCTATTGCAATTCTGTAGCATCTGGCAACCATCAGAAATGAGGCCCTTGATATTCAGCTAAAGGTATTTGAAGAGCACAAAGAAGAGGACATGATAGAGTTTTCACATAGGTTGGAGGACATCAAGGGCGAGCTGGAATATCCTTGTCATTTTTGCACTTACTGCCTGTACCTCTATGGTGTGAAATAGGATAGGTTATTTAGAAATCACATTAATATGCAGTAAATTACCTTTATTGTTTCTTTGTAAATATTTCTACTCTCGATCAAGATTACCACAATGTCCTATTAAATACCACAGCACATCCATTCATTCCTTTCACTTGTGTATCTTTTTTATTGAATTTTTGTTATTCACTTTATGTATGAATCCTTGACTCCCTGCACTGATGCTGGGGATGTGTTCAGTATTGTGCACTGCATGGTGAAGGAGAGTAGCGCAGAGCCCTATTTTCTCTCCATACTGCAGCATCTCATGCTCATACGCAACGACTATTTGGTCAGGTAAGTTTTTCTCATTCAAAGAAATTTGTACATACATTTAATTGATTTATTTTATTTAATTACCCACTGCCACACATATTATAAAAGTGGGTCTATACTATTTTAGTACTTGGATTTACCTTTTCATCAAACAATTTAATTCACTATTTGAATGCTGGTGGTTATACATTATGCATTTTATTTTTTCTCTCATTGTAAACCAGTATATACCAGCTTCAGTTCAAGTGTCTTTTGAATCTCCTTTCAATGCTCCAAACTTTAAACCACTGATCTGAAGGCTAATGTAATGGAAGAGAATTTAATCAAAGAGAATACTCAAAGAAAACCCTCTTTCATCTTCAAACCAACTGTATTGTACACAACACCTGAATGGCATGAACATAACGCTTCTCTCAAAACATTTTATTTCACATTAAAAGCTATTCAAAGGCTTTTTATGTTGGTTCATTTGAACATGTGTGTTAAATATTTAATTTTGTTTTCACATATCAATGATGCTTTGCTTAGCAATCTTATATTTCATATTGTACTTTTCTCCTCAGACCTCAGTACTTCAAAATAATTGATGAGTGCGTGTCTCAAATTGTTCTCCATCGAAGTGGCACTGACCCCGACTTTGAATACCGCAAACGCCTAGATGTTGACTTCAGCCACCTTTTAGGCAAGTTGGAAAAATAGAAATGACACATAATGTGAAACTACTTAGTTAATAAATGTTTTGTTTTACAGAGGTGTGTATTGATAAAGCTCAAATTGAAGAATATGAACAAAGAGATTCAGAATGGGCTCAAAAGGTATGGATAAATTACATTTTGTATATCTTATGTGTTTGTTAGATAATTATGCTTTTCCAAGACCAAGCCATTGGCAAAACGGTGTGTATATTACAAGTCACATTGCTATTCAGATTTTTTTTTTACACCTAATTTATTGTTTACAAAGTGCGACTGGGTTTTGAAGATCTTTTAAAATAGAAATTGATCTATATTTTTTCTGGTTGTTTCCTTGGAAATGATGAAATGGCTTTCTTTGAAATGTTCCACAGTATGGCATTAAACTTGTTTATTTTGCAATAAATTAATTACAGTTATTTTTATAGCTCAAACATAGCTTCATACTGTGTTTCATCTCCACATACCTGACGAATTACTTGGACTGGTGGTGTCACATGCTTGTTTCCATGGAGATAAAGCAGTTTAAAGCCATACTCTGGTTCTTTCCAGGCAAAGTAATGACATCAGACAACATACAGACAACAAATGTTACATAATGCACCTTTTAATACTTGAGCACATCATTTGAAATTACAATGCAACTATCCATACCTAATTTTTATCATTGTAATATCATACTAGAGATTGACCGATATGGATTTTTTTCATGACTAATACTGATTGTTTAGAATCTAGAGCAACCGATGGCTGATAAACTGCCGATATGTAGGACTGATTTTGATTATTTTTCTCTACAGTAAATTATATAAGACCAATAGTGGATTGGCTAAAAAGTGCAAATATTGGTTGATATATTGGCTTACCGGTATATCAGTCTATCTCTAATTTAAAAGTTTATTCGTTTGATTTGATGCTTTTTAAAGTAAGGAATAGATGTGATTTTTATGTGTCTGAGGTCACCAGTGTTGACTGCTATGCTTGAAGTCTGAAAACAGCAGGTTGTGGCTTCTGATTACAATGATAAGCCCACTGATTAACATTATGTATGGCTCTTAATAGTTTTATTAATAAATTGATGCTCAAAAGGTTAAAATGCAATCAGTGGCTAATGTTAATGGAGTCGAAATGAACTTTGATTATATAAAATTGTTCATTTAACATCCGTTCATTTAACAAGCTTAAACTTTTGAGTATGTAAGTCAATTATGTGTCATGTTCTTTTGTTGATTGTTGGAGTTTTGTTTGCCCCTTTAGTTTGACAAGGAGCTTTTAAACCGGCAGGAGGCACAGGCACAAGTAACAAGATGTGAAGAGAAGATTTCTGAACTCCAAGCAGAACTGCAAGCATATAAAGCACAGGTAATTTCATATAGAAGAAAATCCTATCAGTGATAAAATGTTGGAGTGTGTCCAGAAGATGGCTTTCTAGACCATTGGGTTTCCCATTAATACAAGAGAATACGTTGCCCCTCTTAGTTTATAATTCTGATCCATAGTCCAAAAACAACATGGACTATTACATTGGCATAACAAAATCACACTTAGTTGGTCATGTGTTATCAGAATGAAAATACTTCTAAAAGACTGCTTCATTATGAAATATAAGGAATATGTGACTTTATAATTCAAAATTCCAAGTTGTATGTCAGAAATCATATTGAGTATGTAATTTATAATAATAATTTAATAATTTAAAGGGTCCATATTACCCTTTTTTCTGATACCCAGAGTTGTGTTGTGTTTTTTTATTTAATTTTTTTTTCTCATTCACACATAACATAAACCCTGCATATTTAGGCTATGTTCTTTCAAACTGAAAGTAGTCTGAATTTCATTTGTAGGAAACACTGATTTGAATGTTTAAGATAACTGTATTATCTCTCTTAGTCAGCGAATCTCCAGAAATGTAGAATATAAGGACACAACTGCAGTACTCATTAACCTCCATAAAAGTTCCACCATTGTGGGATTGGACATTACCATCATGAAGCGCATTATTTCTAACCTAGGCACTGTACCTGATTTTTACTGACTTAAAATGTGAAAAAGAAAACTGGTTCATTTTTAATTGTTTGCAGTGGTCTAAAGTTACCTTATGCAATTTGAGCATCCGGAATATTAACTTTAATGAGTTTATAAGCACTTTTCACATTTTCAGAGACAACATCAGAATTCTAGCAGGGCTGTAAAGCTAACAACAGCTAGCGGCAGACTTATTTTGACCTCAAGAGCTGCTTATATAGAAATCAGGAACACACCCTTTAGTAGTTTTGACAACCACAGTCACAGTCATAAATTATGTATTCATTTTAGATATCAAAATTCATCTTGATTCATCTAAAAATTAAACTCTAGCTGCACAGCCCACACCGATCACATGGCTGTTCTTGTATAGTCTCCTTTGTAGTTTTCTAATGAGATGCATTCTAGCTGTGTTCAGATACTACGTGTGGGGTTTTCCACTGGTGCTCGCCGTTTCGCTTTGACATAGCGGGGCTGCACGGCTGGCCAGGGCTGACACCAAGTCTAATGAGAACACTGACCAGCACTCTTTATTGTCCATTTCTAATTCTCTGATCTCTATCCCATAAGAGCATGTGTTCCAAAAGCAATTTATTCTGACAACCAGCTTCAGCCTCTCTTCTGGGACAGTCTTCAACCCTCCCTCCCCAACCCTCTTTACCCCCCCCTCCCCTCAACCTTACACTCCAGAGAATCGCTCACATGCCCGGGCACTGCGAGATAACTACCCTCTCGGAAAATGGATGAAAACTTCCCTTTTTATTTAGCTGATAATTTTTCAATTTGGATGAGCAAACATTGAAAGAATACTCAAACAGCACCTTGGCAGAAACGTGGAAAAGGCATGTTGGGGGGTTTAAGCAGTTTTAGCCACTGTGATGATGTATGCGACTCCTGTACACTTATTTTCATTGCTTGGGTCTAGGTTTGTGTGTCATTTTGACTTTTACAACATTGAAGCGCACTCACTTGTTCATTCAGTAAAGGTGTTGCTCTCTCAGGAGGCACCCGGAGAGCAAGGGCCCAGGGCTGACCTTTAGTGAATGCCTTTAATCTAAAACTGGTGCATGGATCAATAAACCATTTGCTCCATATGATACAATTTACAGAGCTTTGTAGCCTCCACTATAACACTTGATTTTTTTTTACTTTGGAAAAAACAAATAATGCCCTGCACAATCTGGACCACTTATGGGGCATTGGCCTCTGTGCTGAGTTCTAAGTCTGTGGTGTGGAGGTAGAGCTTGGTATTACAGTATTATTGTTCCTGACATTTCAACAGTACTGTTTTTTTTCTTTTTTTCCCAAAAATGTATTGATTGAGGTTTTATTTTTTATTTTTTTTTGAAAATGAGTGACAGTGTACCCAGACGAGGGGCATGTTTTCTGGCTTAGACTCTCACTCATAAAACATTTAATTTGTGTGGAAAAGGGATTATAGGTACTTTCCTAATCTAGTATGTTTCTTGCACATCCACTTAACAAAATTTTTAATTATTTGTAAATGAAAAACCACAATACTTAAGTATCTTATCTGTAATATATTCTGTTTCTCCAGATTGGTGCTGTTTCAGTCACTCCTGTCCGAGCTGGTCAAGTGTTGCCTTCTTCACCATGTGGGCCCGGGTTCCAGGCTCCTGTCCCGGGACCAGCAGGCATACCTCCGCTCCCTCCCCCACCACCTCCTCCTTTACCTGGATGTCCCCCGGCTCCACCTCCCCCTCCTGGAGCGCCTCCTCCGTTTGGTGCCCCACCTCCACCACCTCCTCCAGGGTTCGGCGGTCCCCTGGGCTCTCCCATGCCCCCTGTATTGCCTTATGGACTACGACCCAAGAAGGAATTCAAACCTGAGACCTCCATGAAGCGCCTGAACTGGTCCAAGGTAGGTCCTGTCGAGATCTAGAAGTATTTTCAGACCATACTTGGGTGTAATGTAATGTAATGTAATGTTACTGTAACTGAGTAGTTTTTATGAGTAATTTGTAATTTTTTAAGTAATTTTTGAAATGGGTAATTTTACTTTTACACAAGTACATTTTGACCCAAGTTTTTTTTAATTCATTACATTGGAACTCACCCTCCTTACTGAGTATAATCAGATTGTTAGAGAAAAAAAAAAAGAAATGCAAAAATAAATGAATAAATAAAAATTACCAGAAATGAAAAGAAAATTGCACGGGCTTGCATGTGATGCATTTTCACTATAGCACGTACAGTCATTGTACATAAGTCAGTCTATCTTGGATCAACTTGAATGATAGCTGGTGCCAAGCCAGCTATCAGGCTTGGCACCAGGTTGTCATGGACAATATTCAAGAAGAAGGAAAGGATTAACATAAAATAAAAAGTGCCTGCCCTGCCGGACAGAGCTGTTAGCATTCAAAACCCCAACATCAAATCTGCGAAAACATGTGGTGGTAAGTAGGTTGTTCCAACGGATGTGATGGATGACCCAACATCACGATAGAGAGCCACCATCGTGATGCCACACCCCCTCCTGTCAGAAGCACACAGTGATCTTCTGTAGGCCTAATTAACCTAAAAACTTTGGAGGGATTGTACTTTAAATTAAATCAGAGACAGTGACGTGTTAGTCTGTTAAAATGGCATGTCGCTACACAAATTGTTATTATTAATCTTGACTTCATTGTTTTTTACATGTCTTGCACTATACTTTTAACTCACAATTTTTTTTTTTTGGAAGGTCCGGTAAGTACTAGTACAAAAAAATACTGTTACTAAAAAGTACTGTACTAAAAAACGTTCGTTCAGGGAGTTAGTTTGAGCCAACACATACACTGCATCAATTTATCAGTAGTGCAGATGCTCACATGTCACTTCTGCACTTTGCACAAATTTATTGCCCAAACGGCACTCATGTCTAACATGTTGAACACTTTGTACATGTGTCCAATAGGGATGTCAACAATTAATCGACTTGCGATTAATTGTCGATCAAGACGTTGGTCGAACAAAATGCATTAATTGCAATTAATCGCTAATCGCGGACACGCGCACCCGCGTGGTCACGAAACAAGGCAACCGCGCTGCGCCAAGCTCGACTCACAGCCGGTGTACTGCCGAAATGGGCCGCTTCATCGAAATAGGCCGCCTTGTCGCTGCTGCGCATGCCCCTTTAAGCGTTGTTTAAAGTTTAAATGCCGTTTAAATGCCGTCGAGCTGAGTTCTCAAGGCAGAAATGGAGTTGTTTTCACCAGTGACAACGCAAGTAAGTAACATTTTAACAGTCTATTGGTTTTATTGTATGTTTTAACCAATTAAGCATGTAACGAACGATATGTGAATGTTAGATTTGCGGCAGAATATCTACGTCAGATGATTATAGTTTGGATTTAACATTTGACTGCATCGTTATTGTTTTTATTCTATCGTATTTTGTTATTTTGTGATGTGAACGTAGAAAACGTTATATATATATGTTATATGATGTTCTCATTACATTTGTTTAATGTTCCCTGCGGTACAGTTTTTTCATTACACACTTAATTTCTCCTGTGTGAGATCAATAAAGTCTTCTTCTTCTTCTTCTTCTTCTTCTTCTTCTTCTTCTTCTTCTTCATCTTCTTCTTCTTCATCTTCTTCATCATCTCCTTCATCATCTTCTTCATCTTCTTCTTCTTCTTCTTCTTCATCTTCTTCTTCATCTTCTTCTTCATCTTCTTCTTCTTCTTCTTCTTCTTCTTCTTCTTCTTCTTCTTCTTCTTCTTCTTCTTCTTCTTCTTCTTCTTCTTCTTCTTCTTCTTCTTCTTCTTCTTCTTCTTCTTCTTCTTCTTCTTCTAATTGTTTCTAACAGGAACACGTTCATCAGCTCAGTGAAGACGTCTTGAAGGCTCGACTAGAGGTCGCATGTGCTCCCTAGACGCATCATTGTGATAAATTTCCTTCCTTGGATGTATATACTGTATATATTTTTGTAAATAAATGTTTCTTCTGTTGTCCCTTTTCCTGTCCTCATAAATCATTATTCTTCTGGGTCAAGTGGGCTGTCTTCTTCAGTCAGAGCCTGATTTGATAGATAATATAAGCATGTCGGAATGAGCTCCCCTTTACCAATATTCATATAAATGAGTAAATAATGGTGATTCTACAGTGGGAGCCTTATTTAATGGGTCAAGTGGGCTGTCAAAATGAGCTCCCTTCAGTCGGAGCCTGATTTGATGGTACTCAACCCAGCACCAGCCCCCCTCCACCCCCCACTACCACCACCCCCCGCAGTCCACCCCAGTCCCTCCACCACTCCCCCCTCTCCATCACACCGGACGAGGTGAGGAGGGAGCTTAGGCGACTCAGGCAGAGGAAATCCGCAGGACCCGACGGTATCTGCCCCAGGCTGCTTGGAACCTGTGCAGACCACCTCTGTGAGGTTCTCTACTACATGTTCAATCTGAGCCTCAGGCTGGAGAGGGTCCCCGTCCTGTGGAAGACCTCCTGTGTGGTCCCGGTTCCCAAAACAACAAACGCCAGGGAACCGGCCCACTACAGACCAGTCGCCTTGACCTCCCACCTCATGAAGACCATGGAGAGGGTGATCCTCAGCCACCTCCGCTCTGTGGTGAGCCCCACCCTGGACCCGCTGCAGTTTGCCTACAAGCCAAACGTAGGTGTAGAGGACGCCGTCATCTACTTTCTGCAGCGGGTGCTCACCCACCTTGAGACCGCCGGGAGTGCTGTGAGAGTCATGTTCTTTGACTTCTCCAGTGCCTTCAACACCATCAGGCCGGCGCTGCTGCGGGGGAAGCTGGAGGACGCGGGAGTGGATGGACATCTCGCTGCCTGGACCATCGACTACCTCACTGACCGTCCACAGTACGTGTGGCTGCGCGGCTGTGAGTCAGAGGTGGTAGTCTGAAGCACTGGGGCCCCCCAGGGTACTGTCCTCTCACCCTTCCTCTTCACCATCTACACCTCGGACTTCACATACAACACGGACAGCTGCCATCTCCAGAAGTTCTCCGACGACTCGGCCATTGTGGGCTGTGTGTCAGAGGGGAATGAGCTGGAGTACCGCTCGGTCATCAGTGACTTTGTGGACTGGTGTGGGCGCAACCACCTGTGCCTTAACACCAGTAAGACAAAGGAGCTGGTGATCGACTTCAGGAGGAGACCACTACCTCACTCACCGGTGAACATCCAGGGGCAGGACATAGAGACTTTGAACAGTTTCAAGTACCTCGGTGTTCACCTCAACAATAAACTGGACTGGTCCCACAACACCAACGCCCTGTACAAGAAGGGCCAAAGTCGCCTCCACCTCCTGAGGAGACTGAGGTCCTTTGGAGTGTGCAGGCCTCTGCTCAAGACTTTTTACGACTCTGTGGTGGCCTCTGCTCTCCTCTACGCTGTCGTCTGCTGGGCCCCGAGCAGCACAGAATGGGACAGAAAAAGACTGAATAAGCTGGTTAAGAGGGCCAGCTCTGTCCTGGGCTGTCCTCTGGACTTTGTAGAGGAGGTGGCTGAGAGGAGGGTACTGGCCAAATTCATGTCCATTAAGGACGACACCTCTCACCCTCTGCACCGCACTATTGAAGAGCTGAGCAGCTCCTTTAGCAGCCGACTAAGACACCCCCAGTGCAAGAAGGAGCGCTACCGCAGATCCTTCATCCCCACCGCCATCAGACTGTATAATTCTAACATATAGGCCAGATGTGCAATGTCCTCCTTTTTCATGTTGATGCTTGTTGTTACTATTATCATTATTACTATTTTCCATTATTATTATTATTACTACGTATTACTATTTGTATTATTTATTACTTACTTTATCCCCTCCCTGCCTGCATGCACTTTTTCCCTCTTGTCCAAATATCCTGGAGCTACTGTGGCGAGTAAATTTCTCCTGTGTGAGATCAATAAAGGCTTATCTTATCTTATCTTATAATATAAGCATGTCGGAATGAGCTCCCCTTACCTACATTCATATAAATGGGTAAATAATGGTGATTCTATTGAGCTGTTTGCATTGTCTTTAGTCATGTAAAATTCCAACTCATTTATATATGCGTAGGCAGTTCATTTCGACATGCTTATATTATCTATCAAATCAGGTTCCGGCTGAAGGGAGGTCATTTTGACATCCCACTTGACCCATTAAATAAGGCTCCCACTGTGGAATCACCATTATTTACTCATTTATATGAATATAGGTAAGAGGAGCTCATTCCGACATGCTTATATCATTTATCAAATCAGGCTCCTACTGAAGGGAGCTCATTTTGACAGCCCACTTGACCCATTAAATAATGATTTATGAGGACAGGAAAAGGGACAACAGAAGAAACATTTATTTACAAAAATATATACAGTATATACATCCAAGGAAGGAAATGTATCACGATGATGCGTCTAGGAGCACATGCGACCTCTAGTCGAGCCTTCAAGACGTCTTCACTGAGCTGATGAACGCATTCCTGTTAGAAACAATTAGAAGAAGAAGAAGTGACTTTATTGATCTCACACAGGAGAAATTGTGTAATGAAAAAACTGTACCGCAGGGAACATTAAACAAATGTAATGAGAACATCATATAACATATATATATATATACGTTTTCTACGTTCACATTACAAAATAACAAAATACGATGGAATGAAAACAATAACGATGCAGTCAAATGTTAAATTTAAACTATAATCATCTGACGTAGATATTCTGCCGCAAATCTAACATTCACATAACATAAAGGGGTGGTGCGCATGCGCAGTAGACGAGGCGGCCCATTTTGACGAAGCGGCCCATTTCGACAGTACACCGGCCGCAGGCACCAACGGCACTGCTCAGCAGCTGCTGAGCACGAGATCGAACCGCGGCGCCATCCATCATCAATCCAATATTGCATTATAGACTTCATGTCTGGATGCCACCACAGATCAATGTGTTTTAAGATAGCTTCATAACTGCGATGAGTTGGAGTATGGTATTCATCATAGAGCATCCGAAGTAGCGGAATTGGAGCTACGATTTTTCCTTCATGATTTCTCCAGATTCCTGTAGCGTCTTTAGTAGCCCCTTGTTGTCTCCAAGCATTATGCTCATAAGCTCCCCCTGCGTCTTGAATCTCCTTTATGTACGTTGTATTGATTCCATTTGCATCAGGTAACATCTCCAGCTTCTCTTCAGTATGAATGAGCATATTTCTTAGATTGTGATTTGCAACTTTCTTTGCTGCTTGATCTGCTGCTTGATTTCCAAGAGAAATAAAATCTTTTCCTTTGGTGTGAGCTTTGCACTTCATAATAGCAAGTCTTGATGGCAGTTGAATGGCGTTTATCAGTTGCTTGATCAATGGTTCATGCTTGATTGGAAGGCCTGTCACGAGTTTGAAACCATTTCTGATCCAACCAGCCAATGACAACGTAACAGTTTTATATGCGTAGACTGAATCCGTATAGATGTTTACTGACTTGCCTTCTGAAAGTTGTAGTGCTCGTAACATTGCTGTTATCCCGGCAACTTAGGCAGAACCCTTACTGATTTGTTGAGCTTCCATCACACGATACTCATTTAAAGGTAGCTGTTCTACAACTGCATACGATGACACAATGTGTCCCTCTTTTGCTCTATAAGAGCAGCCATCACAAAAAATAGTCATCTCTGGGTCTGAGAGCGGTGTAGTCTGCAAATCTGCTCTCACATATAGTTCAGTTTTAACCTTTTCTTCACACACGTGGAATTCCTTCAGTCTCCATGTTTGCTGCCATATTGACATTTCCACCTTCATAAGTAATATGAGGCTGTTTCAGAGTCTTTGAGATGTTATTTGATCTTCGTGCAGTAGTGATAAACAAACGAGAGTTGAGATAGGCCAGTATTCCATGTTCAGTGTGTACCACCAGTGGATGATTCTGCACAATATGTGAGGTCTTTTCAATTGTCCTTGCCAAAGCAGCAAGATAACGAGCACAACCAGGTTGAGTTTGTTCATGAGAATCCAATCGGCAGGAATAATGTTTCAGCACTCTTCTGCTCTGTTGGTACTTCTGATAGAGCACAGCTTGAACAAATGACTGTTTTTCTGACACATCTAGATGAAAAGGAATATTGTAATTTGGAGCACATAGGCTACAAGCTGCAGAAATGGCTTGCTTTGTTTTGGTGAATGCCTCTTCAGATTCTGTCGTCCAAAGCAGTTCAGCTGATAAATTATGCATTCCATGAGGCTTAATAAGTTCTCGGAGTGGCGTAGTAAGTTCAGTATAGCTAGGAACATATTCACAAGAATAATTAGAGAGTCCCAAGAAACTGAGCATTTGACGCACCGTAGTAGGTTTTGGAGTTTTTAGAATAGCATCTTTGTTACTGTCGGTCACTCCTTGGGTGCCGTTTGATACTTCTCGTCCAAGGAAATGCACAGTTTGTCTTGCAACTTGTATCTTTTGCCTTTTCACTTTATATCCCTTTTTTGCCAGATGTGTGAGCGGTAGCACTGAGGCTTCCAGTACTTCTCTTGCCGTTTTTCCCGCAATCAGGATATCATCCACAAAAGTAATCAGAGTACATGTCTCTGGAAACTTCAAATCTGCCAAATCTTGTCTTAGAAAATGACTGAAATATCCCGGACTGTGCTTCCATCCCATGGGCATCCTTCTATACGAATAGACTTTATTTCTGTGTCTGAAAGCAAAGTATTTCTGGGATGATGCCTCGAAGTTAATTGTAAAGAATAGATTGGCCAAGTCAATCACAGTATAGAACTTATATTCTGGCGACAGGTTATTCAATGCAATATAAGGATCTGGTACTGGGTATGATTCTCCCGCTGTGACCTCATTGATAGGACGAAAATCTTGCACCATTCTCCAATTCTGCAGATCCGATTTCTTCACTGGAAAGAGCGGTGTGTTGTATTCTGACTTTCATAAATCACTCCAGATTCCAGCAATCCATTGATAGTTTCTTGTTAGCTTCTTGTTCTTCTCTGAGTGGATACTGGGGAGTATAAACTGGTTTGTCCGTAGTGAGTTGCACCTTAACAATATGCTTTGTTTGTCCCACATCATTTGGGTGCATCATCCATATTTTAAAGGGTACTTGTGCCAGGTACATCTCAGTATCTGGATGATTTTCAAAAGTCCGTTGTCTGCATTGTTTTGATGTTCTGGTGTTATCTTCAGAGCCTTGAGGTAAGACAACTTTAAACATCTTGTATTGCGGATTATAGAATATCCCATTGAACCCAGTTTCATTACATTGGAGACTTGAAGCTAGTTTGACCATTGGTCCAAGCTGTTTTGGCAAATGATCCTTTGAGATGGCCAAAGTCACATGAGGTGCACTTTCTTTGCTTCCCCTGTAGTATGGCTTTAAGCCTTCTGGAAGGGAGACAGCCAATGCCATTCCTTGTGGACCCAAATAAAGATGCGGATAGCTCACTCGGAAAGTTTGTCCATCGATGTCTTGCCATGTCTCATCATAAACGTCATCATCAAGTTGGGAATAATTCAAAGTGATGTGTAAGGGGTCAAAAGGCTCACTTAGTACATATAATGTTCTCGCCCATTTTTTGTAGTTTTGCCACAGCGCTGATGCAGTATTTCCTTCTTCTGGATCCGTGAGAATTTGTGCCCAATAAATTGTAACTTGTGACTTTAAATCTTGTGCAGTGTCAGGAGAAAGGTGCAAAATCTCAGTGGTTTTACACTTAGTCGCATTTGTCAGCATCTTGATTGTTTCACATCTGTCAAGTAGTTTATGACCTTCTTGGCAAAATATCACTGACAATGATAGTTTACTCATTAAGTCTCTTCCACATATGGAAACACTGCAATCAGGTAGATATAAGAATTCTTGTCTTACTGTTTGCTCGTTCAGTGTTACTGCCAGTGGTTCAGTAAATGGTTTAACTTCTGCTTGTCCCACACAGCCAGTTATGGACATACTTTTTAATGATAGTGGAAACTTCTGCTGAATACAAGATACTGTTGCTCCTGAATCCACCAAAAACTTAATCTTTTGTCCATTTACTTTTAAGACCACCATTGGTTCGCTCTTCCATGGATTTAGCGAATGGTCTGACTGTGGTGGGCTCCTTCAGCAATCTTGATGTTCATCAAAACATCCATGAGTGTTTCTTCCTCCTTGATGGTGCTCTTCAATATTCATAACTCTCCCACTCGGTCCTGGGGGCCTTGGAATAGCTGTCTGTTGAGGTGTCCCCACCTGTGTATTGTATGTCGGCATCATCGGTGGCATAAATTGTTGATTATATCCTTGTATGGGTTGCATAGGATGTTGAAAATTATTTGGCCCTTGTCCCAGTCTTTGAGCTACTACAACTGTTTTTCCAATGTCCGAATCCATGACAGTAACTGCATTGATTGGATTGTAGCTGATTAATCATATAGCCTCTTCCTCTGTTGCCTCCAAAGTTTCTGTAACCTCCTCGATTTCTTGGTTGACGGCCATTATATATAACTGGCACATTTGGCGTTGTCATAGATTGATTTGGCTGAGCATTAGGCGTCATTGTTTCTTGCGGTTGTTATGTATTCCTCATCATCTTAATTGCAGCTGTTAGTTGTTTTGTAGCAGATAACATATCTTCTTGATCAGAGTCCGCTTGTATGCTCATTATTTTTGCATTTTTCTCCTTTTTCTTGTCTTTAAGTTCAGCCTGGTATTTTGCCAATTGTAATTTTACTGTGGCAAGTTCCAATTCTTGCTTCTTTTCTTCAGTAGCTTTTTTGTCTTTTAGCCATTTATTTATTTGATGATTGCAATGAGCATCAAATTCCTCTTCTGGTTTGTTGTATAGGCCCATCACATTTTGAAGTGCTTCTTGAACAACAGTAGGCATACCTTTCACCAGAGTAGAGCGGAACATTAACGACATTCCAGTGCTGACTTCAATTCGTTCTCCAGTTGCATCGTGATATATACTCAACAAAAATATAAACGCAACACTTTTGTTTTTGCTCCCATTTTTCCTGAGATGGACCCAAAGATCCAAAATTCACTCCAGATACACAACACTACCATTTCTCTCAAACATTGTTCACAAATCTGTCCAAATGTGTGACAGCGAGCACCTCTGCCCCGCCGAGACAATCCACCCCACCTCACAGGTGCGCCACATCAAGATGCCGATCCGACATCATGACCAGTGCACAGGTGTGCCCCAGAGTGCCCACAATAAAAGGCCACCCCGAAATGTGCATTTTTTTTGCTTTATTGGGGGTCTGGGGGCTCAGAACCAGTAAGTATCTGGTGTGACCACCATTTGCCTCATGCAGTGCAACACATCTTCTTGGCATAGTTTATCAGATTGTCAATTGTGGCCTGTGGAATGTTGGTCCACTCCTCTTCAATGGCCGTGCGAAGTTGCTGGATATTAGTGGGAGCTGCACGTGAAGACGCCGGGGAGAGCACGTGAAGACGCGCGCGTCCGTTTCCGTATCTGCTGCGCGCGCTGAACCCCTTTCAATTCCCCATAACCTCTCCAGCGTGTTCTGCCGTGACTAAGGGTGCACGCTTAAGAAGCGTTAGCGTGATTTGGATGGGCAAAACTATCATTTGCTCACCCCGCGGTGCCGCCGCCGCCTCCTCCCTCCTCCTCCGTGTGATGGTCCGGACACATCCGCGCCGGGTTCCGGGGGTCAGGTGAGCCATGAGTAATTTACACGGACAATGATTTGTATTCTCTGTATATTTGAAGCTGTGTATATTATTTATTGACATTGCATGAAAGCTACTGTACATGCTCACGTACACCAGAAATATTCACCATTTAATAGGCTAGTGGAATGGTGTAAATGAGCTTTCGAATGAATGTTACGTAATGTGGGAGGTGAATGGGGGTGTACAGCAGTCTTGTCTTGGTTACACTGGAGGTAACGTGCACTGAAAGAGTGAAAGACTGAAAGACTTAAAGGGGAAGTGCGTGAAGAGTCCCTCAGTCGTCCAGGTAGAATCCATGATAAGAGAGAAATTCAATTTGTCAACTGGACAAAGTTTGTTTGGTCGAAAACGTTTCGCCGCTCATCCGAGAGGCTTCGTCAGTTCTGGTTCTAGTGCTGGTTAGACCCTGTTTAGAACCAGAACTGACGAAGCCTCTCGGATGAGCGGCGAAACGTTTTTGACCAAACAAACTTTGTCCAGGTGACAAATTGAATTTCTCCTTTTATCTTTGAAAGGGAAGTCTGCATTCTTTTCACTGTACCACTATAAATCACACCTTTTTTGCACTGTGGGAAAGCACAATAAACCACCTAAAAAATTATTTATAAAATGCGATTAATTAGATTAATTAATTACAAATCCTGTAATTAGATTAATTTTTTAATCGCCTGACAGCACTAATTTATTTTATTAAGAATGTCGCCATATCTCAAATCATTTGTCATCTGCAACTTTACTTTTACTTTTATAATAGCATTTATACAAGCTATTTGAGGAATTTAACTTAGAATTTTATATACAAAGTCCAGATGTACCAGGCAATTCTTTCAATTTAATCCAATACATCCAGTAATTATTTTACAATACAATTATCCTCTGTAATTACAACACAACGAAAATAGCTTGCATAAATCCTATTAGTACATCAAATGCTTATTGTAAAACATATTTTCAACAACTTGTATATGTCACTCTAATCCCAACTCACAGTAACCTGTAAACTGAGTCACTAACTTTCCCCTTCCTTTTTATAATATGGGCAAAACTACACTGCACATGCACTCGTTCAAAACGGCCACTCAAACAGACACACAGTCCCACAACAATTCCTTAGCAAACTTTCACTCACATTAACCATTTTTAACACAATTAGAGCCATCATACAGTGCCATTTAATGATCTCAATTAAAGGTCCCATGGCATGAAATTTTCACTTTCTGAGGTTTTTGAACGTTAACGTGAGCTCCCCTACCCTGTTTAGCCCTGTTTAGCCCCTTTTAGCCCCCATGGCTAAAAGTTGCGAAATGTCTAAACTGAGCATTTGCGGTCCTTTTCTGCGTTACAAAAAAACAGTGCTCAAACGGGCGAGTTCGGACAAGGCACCTGATTGACGTCAGATCGGCAAATGCAGCTCCAGCCCCTCCCTCTGTCTCCGCTCAGCGTCCCTGTATATCCCGCCCATAGAGTTTGGACTGTGAATGCGCTACGCAATGCGAAATGCGTTTTTTTATTTGCCTGGAGGCACGTCCGAGTGTTTCTAGGCTCGCAACTCCCTTACCCGACCCTCTGGACCTCTGAAATACCAGTGGTTTAATTTTATTTTCTGTGTAAATATGCTTTTTTTCATTGCAAAGTCTCTCATCTGTCTTCGTGCGTAAAACACGGAAGAGAGCAGACAGGGAGCCGAGCTGCGGGGGAAACCCGGCCCCCCCGCTCCTTAGCCAATCTCTCTGTCCTTCTCATTTGCATTGAAGCAACAACACCCAGAATAAAGCATTTTAGACACATATCTAGCCTCATGAAGACTGTCAGAGTCATATCTCATGCAGTGAGTGTTGATTTTGAAGAAGGATTCATTTACAGTATTAGGGAACCATTAAGGAGCCATATAAAAGCATCAAGAAGTACCATGTCATGGGACCTTTAAACATTTGAATTATCTTCCACACTGAATTCGTCGTCCCAGCCATGCAGAGATGAAGAATTATCGGAGAGTGGCAGAACTATTTCAGGAGATTTTGGAAAACGTATCAGCACAGCTATCACCAAGACAATGCATAGAATTAAGAAACCCAAAACAACAACCGTAATAAGAGTAAATTGTAAATTGAGACTCGATAGGTCATATTCTTTTTTTTTAAGTCATGTAACATTTTTGCCAGCTTGGAGGAGTTGGATGAACACAAAGCCTTTGTTATATTAACATTTTTGGTTATTTCTTTTGCTATTTCAATTTTAATTTTTTTAATTACATGAGTGTCTACATGAGTTTGCTCAGTCATTGTTCCCATTGAATATGTAACTCTTTTTACAAACTTATTAAATTTGTTCGTAATGGATTGAATATCAAACAAGCTATTGTTAGTCATGTTAGGACTCAGATTCATTATCATTACTTATTGATCTATTAATGAGAATGCTACTTTCTCTATCCATTGAAGTGTCGTTTGGCATTGTGACTAAAGCAGTCAGATTTTTATGAGTAGTGCTCACATTTGCCTCTATTGTTTTATTATTTTCACAAATATTATCACTACTCATTGTTTCAACAAGTCCATACGGGAAAGAATTACACTTGCACCCAAATTTAGATCTTGGTCTGTTAACCCATCTACACAACAATTTGGCCTCAACAAAATCCACATCCCATAACAAAGTATCATTCAATTTTTCACAGACTTTGGAAAATGTTCCATAGCGTATAAAGAAGGTAGCAATCTCCTGCGTTTTTTGATATCCTAACTCCACCCCTTCTATTAACGCCTCTTCATCACAGGGCTTAGAAACGATTCCAATCTGTAATATGGTTCCTTGTACAATTTTACAATGACATGTAATATCATAGATTGTAGGAGCCATTTCGTACATTCTGTGTTCTGGAATATTCTGTTTTATAACAGCACTTCCTGTCCCGCCTTCAGGCTCAGGAAATGCACTGTGATTGGTCCACTTTGATCTTTATTCCTCCTTCTTTTATCTTTGATCTTACCTACTATAAAATACAGACGTAGGGACCACACTGGCACAGAGAGGACACAGACACCGAAGAAGGCACACCAGAAGACACACCACACCAAGACACATACACACACACAAGAAGAAAGGGACCACGCTACGTAGGTAGGTCTGCTACATGTTCAATCTGAGCCTCAGCCTGGAGAAGGTCCCCGTCCTTTGGAAGACCTCCTGTGTGGTCCCGGTTCCCAAAACGACAAACGCCAGGGAATCGGCCCACTACAGACCAGTCGCCTTGACCTCCCACCTCATAAGGACGCCTCGGGCCACAGAAGCTACACAGTCTTTTGACCGTCACGTAAACGTCACATGAACGTCACGTAACAATGTGGGACGTCACGTAACAAGGAGGTCACGTGAAACGTCACGTAGGGAAGTCAAGAACGACGTTAAATAGCGCATGAGGACGTCATGAGGTCGTCATTTAACGCCGCGTAATTGTCATGAAAGAGTGTAACATCGGACGTCTCCCGGGTGACAGACGGGATACGCACCGCTACAAGGCACATACGGACAGCAAGGAAGGACGTAGAATAGAATAGAGTCCTGTCGGGAGCCAAGTAGTACAAGGAAGCCCGGTCTCCCAGTGACAGGCAGGACCACTATACGACACGCAAAGACGTCAAGAAGGACCTCACAACACATACAGAGCCTAACACAACACTCATAGGAAAACCACAAGCCTCAGAAATTCATCTTTCCATTTCCCTCTTTATTCACCTTATTTGTAACCACTCTGTATGACCTTCGCTTTAGTAAAGATAGAAAAGACAAACCTTTTGATTCAAGGCTCTTTATTTACATTACGTTATGCGTCGGAAAGCAACTTCAAGAAAGGCCGAGGCTAGTGAGGCGGTTCGCCGCACTCACATAGTTTGTTTGGGAATAATTCACACTGACTTATTTGATAACCTCTGCAGAGCTCAACTTAATAAGAAACAACAAAACCCATATACTGGGATACAACATTCTTACGTCTGATCACAAAAAATATATTCTACAACCGCAAATGTTCTTGTTCAATTTTGAACAGGCACAATTTTAGAGCGCTCTAGTTACACATGTAGATCTACTATTAATTTGTATAAAACGAATTAAAAACGTTTTTTTTTTTTAATTTTTATACACTAATGTTTATTAAAAAACTTCCATATATATTCCATATATAACCTTATTCTTATCACGTGTACACAATCACAGAAGCAATATACAAATTCTCTATTACTATGAAACAGTGCTTACTTAGATAAACCTAAAAAATCTTTTTAACACTTTAATTTATTTACAAAAGTCCCATATTCATTACGTCATAATAAAATTTGATCTGACCAATTTCGACAGCATTTTGGAAAAGGCATCCGTCTGTACCTTCTTGTCGGCGCGCTCTTATGGCGTAGGTTTTCTGTGACTTTTGGGTGAGCCCGTCTTCCCGTTGTTTTCTCCCGCTGTTTTTGTGCTCCTTTTTTTATTATGCCCACATCTTCCACCATTTGTTGGGAATCGGAATCAGGAGACGGTAGCCGGAGATTTAGCACACAGGTTTAATAGGATTTGAAGTCAATTACATTTGGTTTACATAGCACTGTTCGCATGTACTCACAACTTGAAACAGAGAAAAGCTCTTTCTTATATAGACAGAGCACTGATGACTAGAGTTCTACTCCATACATGGCATTTAGCTTGCACAGCTCCTGAGGTGAACAGTCACTAAAATAAAACCCCCATAGTATTAGCTTTCTCAGAAACTCATAGAATGACAAATGGGAGACAACTGGACAGAGCTACGCAAACAGTTTTGCATGCATGCACAACACTGGAAAACAAGGTCACTCACTGATAGAAAACTAGTCACTGTTATAATCAGAAGAAGAACTAACTCACAGTACAAGCTCCGGTTCTCCCTCACTCGCTGCCATGCTAGCTTGTACAATGTTGTGCGCCTCGCTAACTTACCCGTGTAGAACGTGGCGGCGCGTTAGTTCCGCTCGCATGAAAAAAATAACTAAAAAATCGATTTTCATAAAAACACATCGTCCTGAACTGTAAATTCGAATTAATCGATAAATCGCGCACGTCTGGTTTGTATTACCATTTGGGGGAATATCTTAATAAGCAAATTGTAGTTAAGACCACTCGAATTTCTTTCTTTTTATAACTGAAAGCAAAAAATAATAAATGTACATTTAGAGATATTACTGTATTCTTATGGTGGATTTAATTAGTGACTTGGATTTAGACAAACTTAATTGATCCACAAGGGAAATTATTTGGACTTAAAAATAATGCTTGTACTCTTTAGCCTGGAATATGTGAGTCACAACTTCTTTGAAATTGAGGACAGGTGTTGCTGTTCTTAACTTTGTTCCTGATCTTTCTTGGCACCATTTCACCATGTTGCAGATGAAAACTACAGATGTTGTCTTCAAAATAAGCCGCTCATATTATTTCTTTGCCAACTCAATGATAATTGGAAATACCAGATGATCAGATACTATTGTCGGCCTCTGTGATGCCTTTTGCAGATGTTCGTCTCATGAGTGCAATATTAATTCAGACACTACAAGTCATAGTGGTCTGTTGAACAATTAATAATTTAATCTCATTTGTGCTATACAGGTGTGAGGGGAAACTTCTCCATATGCTGCAGGTGTATGGGCTGCACACAAGGGATTGGCTGCCCAATATCACAGCTGTGCAAGACCCTTACATATGTCAATGTTTTTGATTTGTTTATTGTAATAGGGTCATTTGAAGGAAACAATTGAGACCCACAGAGATTGTTTTTAAGAATTTGAACACATCTCTTCAATCTCATCAGTCTTAATCAATCTCATGGATCGTGGCCAAGAATCATATACATAAAATAATATATGTACACTATTATTAGGTTTCTGGTGTAATGGTCTGCCTTCTGCTTATCTCCATTGATATTATTGCTTTGCCTGGAATGGTCAACAGTACGACATTAAACATATTCCTCTTGGACTAGCAGACACCATAAGGCCAAAGTAGGTTAAATCTGTGGAGATGTGAACTTGCTCACATCAAGAATGCTCATTATGAAAAGCTATTATAGTAATAGGTCTCCTATAATTTTAATAAATGCAAGATAGACTATTTTAATGCAATAATGTGAAACATTCCAGACAAAACACAAACATTGCTATGGAGACCAGCAGGGGGCAGACCCCCATCAGAAAATGTTACAAAGTGCACCTTTAAGTAAACTGAATCATCATTAATGGCCACTTTACCAATATTCTGAACTGTTATCCATTCCAGTATTTTTTTCTAAATTAGACTTGATGCCTGATACCAGTATATGAATTGGCATATCTCTAAAAGCATGTCTATATATATATATATGAAGTGTAAGATGAAGTAATGGGGATCAGTTGGTTAGGTAAGCCAAAGAGGTAGAGACTGAATAAAAAATGTCAAGATTTGAAGCCCTGTCAGCCAACTTTCAAACAAACTTTCTTGTCTCGCCACAATGTCTGGTGGGTTTCAAAATCTCCCTTCTTCAATAGATATTTTTACTCCCCATTTGCCATTCTCTTGTGGTTGTATGTCTTTTTTAATGGTCCACTGGTTGTATCTCAAACTGAATCTATTTTTGTACAAGCCAATAAACCAAAAGTCCTTTACTGTCAGAAGCAAGCACAACACCTGTAAATTATCCTGAGCTAAAGTATATGTTTTATCAGACACATCAGGCCTATTTAAGTCTACTGCAAGATCAGTTTTTCATGATTTAACCCAAGGCTATGGTTGTCCTTTTTAGTATAGCGCAGCCACCCTCTGCATGAACTTGGATCTCAACTTTTTTAAGTTTTGTTTTACAAAGTTACTTATAAGTTATGGCAAAAGGAGAAATTCAATTTGTCAACTGAAAATTGAAATTGAATTTCTCCACTTGCCATGGATTCTACCTGGACGACTGAGGGATTCTTCACACACTTACAAGTTATATTAACTTAAGCATGGCATTGTGAATTGGTTATTTACTGTACTAAAACACATGCTATTGCATGTGTTTTGCATTCTCCCTATGGGACCAGCCCTCTCTAAAAATTAGATTCCAAACATCTGTGGAACTGATTATATAAATGATACCGAATACAATACGTGGTTTACCCTACCAGCACCTGTACAATTACCATGGGTAGCATGTGATTAGGTGGTAAACATTTAGGTGGGCTCTTGCTTCATGTTGTACACTACAGATTTTGTGAGTATTAAATACCAAAATACTTCATAAGCATCATAGCTTTTATTTTATACTACCACTGAAGTATCACTCAGTGGCACTTAACACTATTGGCAGTATCAACAAGAAGACAGATTTCTGTTAGATTTATACCACCTCTGGCCACCACCAACACTCACGCACACACCACTTTCATACTAGGCAATGTGTGTGAAGTGCCTTGCCTAAGGACACAACAACAGTTTTTGCGACTGGCGCTCCACTGTGGCACCTGATTTCCCCAGGTACTAACCAGGCTCAGCCTTGCTTAGCTTCTGAGATCTGACAGGATCAGGCTGATATGGCTTAAACACTCCATTGGTCGCAAAATTATAAGCACAACACACAATGTCAAATTATGTAAAGTGAGAATTTTGTATACACTTCAGAGTTTGTTCTTTACCTTTTTTCTGCATAGATCCAACCCCAGGAAATGTCTGAGAACTGTTTCTGGGTTGCAGCTGATGAAGACCGATATGCAAAGCCGGATTTACTGACTAAAGTTGCCCTTGTTTTTGGTTCCCAACGATCAGGTGAGACAACCCAACCTTTTCATTAGCATTATTTGTGTTTTTGTCCTTGATTATGCCTCTACAATATTATGCCTGCTCAATATTACACCTGCACTATATTACAAGCTCTCTTGCAGTTACATACACTTTTTTTATCTGAAGGCTTGGCTTTGTATGATTGTGATTCATTGTCGGGATTGAATTAATATATTTAATTAGAAAGGATGGTAAACACTGGGAGGCAGCTATTGTGCTTTAGCAATCTGCAAACCTCTTAAAGGGACAGTGTGTAGGATTCGTGGCGCATAGGTGGTTAGTAGCTATTCCACTTCCTCTTTTGGCTATGGCAGACCACGAGGGTCACCCGGGCGCGCCGTAGCGCCGATAGCTCGCGTGCACGCGCCGCTGTATACATAAAACGCCCGTTCACTTTTTTTTTTCTTTTCGCATGAAAACACACAATCCCGATCATGATTCATGACAATCTACACATCAAATGAAACCTTACAGTCTCCTCTTTTTGACTATGCAATTCATTTCCCTGCAAAACAATCACTCCCCGAGCACATGGGGCTTTTATACAGAAAAGCACAAAACGAGGTTTGTTAGCTTACCTTTGAAGGCTCTGCACAGGTCAAACTCTGTATTTCACCATAAACTTGGTCTCAATCTGTCTGTAAGGATCCAGCGAATAAAATCCAGTAAAACAATTTAGTCCAAAATACGTGTTATATCCATTACGATGTGTGATACAGCAGCATGCTTGTTTACACGAGGCTCCCCCCTTCCCCCCCCCCCCTCCCCTTCTCTCCTTCGCTCCTCTGCTCCCATATGCAGCGCGGCTGAGCAGCTGTTAGCAGGAGCCGAGGCGAAGGATGAGCCCAAATGTCCTTCTGCGGCTCTCGTATTCAAAATGGCTGCCTCTATATGGGGAAGATCCCCCTTTTATGTGACTATATCTAAGTCCAAAAGAATACTTTGATTTCATGATGGAAGTGAAAAGGCTTGGAAAACAATGTATTTTTGAATGGGTATCTTCAATTTCAGTAATTAACGGGTAAAAATCTTACACACTGTCCCTTTAAGGAGAAGCTGAATGAGCAGGTGCACGAGACTAATGATGAAAGGGAAAAATAAAAGAGAGAGGCTTGTTGAACTTTTTGGTAATGCATCTTAAAACCACCATTCTCACCTATCAGTATGGTTTGCATGTTGAGGAATATTCATGTACTGGATTGTTAGAATATTAAAGCCAGAACAAGGTAGTGTGATGTTATCAGTCTTGTCCTGCGCGGCTATTAGTCCCCTCTCTGATGATTTATTCACACATGTCGGCTTTGCTTTCCTGTCTTGTCTTTGACTCAGCCAGCATACACCACTTTGAATTATTCATCCAGGTGTTATCTACCTGTCACAACGGCATGTCTTAAGGTACACAGGAACTCCCCCCTACCCCAGCACAGCAGTGCATCGTTGGCCTCTACTTAGATCATGTTGAATAATGGAGGCACATCTCAATACCAAAGTGGTATTGACAGGGCAAGGTATAAGAGGAATGACCACATCAAACATTGTCCCATGTAATAAAAATAAATATGTAGCACTTAGCTGTGGTCTCAACATTTATTACTTAGAAATCCATAGGCTCATTTGGGAACATGGAATCCGGTTTATTTGCCTAAAGAAAGCTTTTTTATTTGCTAAATGTTTTATAAAACATGTTTTTGTTTTTTTATGTGGTGGTGGTTCGGCCTGTCGAAATAACACATTATAAAGCAGGATAATACCAATAAACCGTTTTTTTTATTTTTTTTTATTGAGTGTCATTAAAAGACCTGATCTGCCACACATAAATAGCAGAACGAGCCATAGAAATTACTTATTCAACTGTCTACAGCAAAAATATTGTATTACAACAAAAAATAACAAAAAAACTGGCTGGTATTGCAAGGAAAAATTCATTATGATTAAATTCGAGCCCCAAAATATATTGTTACAGTTTTCATGTACTGAACGATAAGTCAATATAGTAATTATTGTGACAGGCCTGGCTGTGTACAGTAGCCAAGACTGGTCTGTTATCCAAATAGTAACCCAGTGCCAATATGCGTGTGGGCTTGTCTTATTAAATAAAATAGCCATGTGGCATTATGTTTTATCTCACTTAAGAACAACAGCATCTGGATCGTCATTAAACATTGAAAGGGACACAGTATGAAACAGTCGGTGCACAGTTTTAGTCATAAAATATTCATTTGTATATCCCGCAGAAGTTTATATTCTTATGTGGTGTTTGTGCATCCATGTTCCTTACAGTAAATGGAGCAAAGATAATTCATGCAAGCAGTTTCAAAGAGTTAAGAGTGAGTAAGAGTGTCTATTTTTATGTCTACAGTGTTGGAAGATAAAAGTTATACAGACCAACATTAACTAGAATATGAGCCATCATTAGGATATAATTTGAGGTTTTCGTTGTTTCTTTATAATTTCCTTATTCTGTTTAGGGGCTGAAAGCATGACTGTACCACATGGACGAGATCAGCTTTTAGTGATGCAGCCACAATGACCCTTAATTATTTGATCCTTAAAAGTCTACGCTCGGACGAATCCCATTTTGTCTGAAAATTGCTTTTTGTGTCTTTCAAAAGCAGATGAATATAAAACACTAATCAATCTAGGTAATTTTCCCCTTGCCAAATTATCTATATCCGAATACTGTATTTCTGGTAGTTGGGTGTGAGTCAATACCCTGCAAGATGTACAAATAAGGTTTCTGAAACGGACTGCACAAGTATGTACATATTTCGTCAGTTGTTAAATAGAATGATGCTCCTCCAGTGCTGTAAATTATGTAACCAATGTAGATGGAGCCAGCTTGCCTTTGTGGTACTGATATTTTTCACAGTTGTGCTGGACATGAAAATTGTGTTATTTTAAAGGTCCCATGACATGGTACTTCTTGATGCTTTTATATGGCTCCTTAATGGTTCCCTAATACTGTAAATGAATCCTTCTTCAAAATCAAGACTCAGTGCATGAGAAACAGAGATAAGATGAGAAAGAGTAATTTTTCTCTCTCTGAACAGTCCAATATGGGAGTTGTTGCTTGAATGCAAATGAGGAGAAAAGAGATGGCCTATAGTAGAGGGTGGGGGCGTGGCCAAACTCTCAGCTCTCAGCTGTGCGCTCTGACCCACTTCCGTGTTTTTGTGCGGAGGGAGAGATGAGAAGCATTCCATTGAAAAATAAACACATTTCCACAGAAAATAAAATTAAACCACTGCTGTTTCAGATATCCACAGGCTCAGATAAAGGACTTCCGAGCCTAGAAACACTCGCAAGTTCCTCCAGGCACATAAAAAAACGCATTTCGCATTGCGTAGCTCCTCTGCAGTCCAAACTCTCTGGGCGTGTTTTACAGAGATGCTGAGTAGAGACAGACGGGGGTGGAACTGCATTTGCATTTCTTTTTTCGAGCTGACGTCAATAAGTTTCCTTGTTCAAAATCGCCCGTTTGAGCTCTGATTTTTTCTAACGCAGAAAAGGATCGCAAATGCTCAGTTTAGACATTTCGCAACTTTTAACTCATTCAATGCCGGAGACGTCTATTGACGTCCCCTCGAATCCAACCGTTGAGTGCCGTGACGTCTATAGACGTCAATTGCTTTTTTCAGCGGGGGTTGCTAGGTTACGGCCTGGAGCAACTTTTGAGGTGTAATTCACATCTCTCAACCTGTAGATGGCGATGTTGTATCATTATTAGCCGATCAGAGCCGGGGAAGAAAGGAGGAGTGCAGCGTGTGTATGGTGTATTGGCCAGAGTAGTAAGATGGCGAGGCCAGGGAACCCGGAAAAGCAGACAACTGTTGATCAGCGCCTATGGAGCGATCAGATTGCTCTTGGGACCCAGGATCCTGGATCAGAGGATCGCAGAGACAAGCCGGATCAAGCAGCGAGGTCTGAGGAGAGATCTGCTGTGCCCGAGGAGGGGGCGTGTCCTGTGTGCGCTGCACGGACCAGGGAGTCTCCTCAGAACTACGACAGCTCCAAAGAAGAAGTTTACTGACTTGGAGCAGTGAGCAGTGTATGGTAATTGTAATGAATGAAGTTGTGTGTGTGTGTGTGTGTGTGTGCGTGCGTGCGTGTGTGCGTGCGTGCGTGCGTGCGCGCGTGTGCGTGCGCGTGTGTAGCTGTGTGTGTGTAAAGGTTTATGCATGGGCTTGTGTGTATGTACATATATATGTGTGTGTGTGTGTGTGTGTGTGTGTGTGTGTGTGTGTGTGTGTATTAGTTTTTATTATGGGTCTGTACTCTGGGCCTCAGACAAAGCCTCAACAAAGTTCTATTTTATAGGAAAAGATATTATATCCTGTAAACATCTCTTGGCACTATTGATTTGAACGAATTTTCAATTCACAGAGCCTTATATTCTTATATTTGTAAATAAAAAATGTACTTTGTCATCAAAAATCTCTTTCTCTGTTATTTTAGATGTTTGAGGTGTCACTAAATCAATAAATATTGATGTCAAAGTCACTGATCTGCTCGAAATCCTTCTCTGAACTAAACGGTCGTTTTCTCCATTTCTTGCTCAAAAAACAGTGTTTTTGCTGAAACTTCCCTATGTTCTACTATCAGTTATTTGAGAACCGAAAAGGTTAGAAACATAATTTTTTTTCCAGGTGAAAGAAGAGAGTCGACACTTTATTTTGATGTGTCCCATGTTTATATAGTCAAAGAACTCAGTATTCTGTGGGTCTTGGAAAATCAGTGAAATTCTACTGAAACCTGTGGCACTCTGGGGGATAGAATTCTGAAAACAGGCCGGCAGTGAATGAGTTAACCATGGGGGGGCCCTAAACAGGGTAGGGGAGCTCACATTAACGTTCAAAAACCTCAGAAAGTGAAAATTTCATGCCATGGGACCTTTAAAGTGGCATTGGTTTAGAATATAGCTCAAATTAAGCCTTTAGTTTTTACATTTAAATATAAATAAATACATTTTTACAACATTTTTCTCTCCAGGCAAATAATTTAATAGGGCCTAAAAAAAATAAATGTTGGTTTCCGATTTGTTGACAGTTCTAGACATGGGTAGGTAGGGAATTTATTTTATTTTTATTTTTTATTTTTTTTCCTGTGGGAATATGGACATTTTGAAATTTTATTTTATTTTATTTCCTTCCGCAGCAGTACTATTTCAATAAAGACTATAATTGAAATTGGCATAATTTCCCAAAGCTATCTCAATGCTAAGGGCATATTCTATACTTAAGTATAGTCGAACGAAGCTCCAACATGCCATGCGAAACCAGGTCGACTGTACCAGAGTACATGTAGAATATATCTTACAATGTTACAAAAATACCTGCTGATTTTGTATTGTTTTTTATGTTCTTCTTTCAAATGGCAGTCATTAAATTTAGAAGCAGTAAACAATTTTGAATACTACATTTATTTAACACGGTGTTGACGTTGGTCAACTTAAAACTGGCACTGCATAATCTTAACAATTCACCGTGACCACGCATATGTCCAGCGATGCCGTCGCCATTGTTTTTATGGGTACAGACAGAGAATTTTACAGATCACAGAAAAACAGAAGCACATTACAGGGGGGTCCTCGGGTTACAATGTTGATTAGGGTGACCATATTGTATTTCACTGAAAAGAGGACACACTTCCAGCTCGCGCGCAAAATATATTTTTTTAGAGTTTTTTTCCCCCCATTTTTAGGGGTTTTATGTGGGTCGGGGGCTTACTGTGCTTCTGAATTCCCCAGAAAAGAACACTTTACCTGGATATACTGAAAAATAGCCCAAAACACTCACAAACAGTTGCTTTATAAATAATATATTTATTAATATAAGCAATCTTAAGGCTGACACTTACACCTTAGTTAAGAAAAAAGAAAAAAGAAAAATAAAAAGTTAGCCTATCCTTCATTGTTCAGTAAGCCCATTCTTCAAAATAATGTTGTCTAATGGCTAATGAAAAAAAATATACAAATAATAGAGCACCCTCGCTTGCATTCACCATATCTTCATTTTTTCCAGGTCGCACAAAGTATGTCGTGAGTTTTGAACTCGAGCTCTCACCTGCACAGCTATTTTGTGTTTTGTTGTGGCGATATGAGCTTTCAGATCGTTGGACCCCTTATTCGCCACAGAGACGTAAGTCCCAGCTTTGCACACTGTGCATTCTGCCTCCCACTTGTCACGCCCCGGGCGAAAACAGGGGTACTTTTTTTGCAATTCATTCGTGAAACTGCATTTGCGTTTCGGCATTTTCTGTGTCTTCGCAGTGCGCCTACCTGCCTGTCAGCCTGCGAGTGTGTGTGTGTGTGAGCGAGCGTGCGTGCGTGTGCGTGCGTGTGTGCGTGCGTGTGTGTGTGGAGCGTGGCGTGGCGCGCTTGTTTGTGAATGAATGAATACACGTTCCGGGGTTCGACTCGAACTGGAGCGCGTTTCCAACGGAATCAAAAACCCGGACATTTGAAGGATTTTATAAACTCCGGCCGGACAGCCCGGACAGCCTCTGAAAAGAGGACATGTCCGGGCAAAAGAGGACGTATGGTCACCCTAAGTTGATCCGTTCTTAAGACTTCGCCCTACAACCACAACAAAGCGTATTCTTCCGCCGTGCGCCGTTCGCGTTTGTTTACGTTGCTTACCACGCTAAACCGCGTAAGACGGAATGACGCGTAATTTTTTTTTAATTTTTTTTTTTACCGTCGTAACCCGAGGACCCCCGTACACATTGCCCCGCGGAAATTGAAAAATACAGTAGGCTATTAGTTTTCTTTCTTTTTTAACCGAAGCTTGTAAAATTAATTTGAGTATCAAATTTATTTTATTTTATTAAGTCCAATAAAATAATTTGGGTCGCATGCAAATCAACAGGGTCGGTCGGCAACCGGAAACTTAGATTTATTTTTTTTAGGCCTAAGGTTTGATTTATTGTCTGATTAGTTACTAGTGTTCTAAAGATACAAATTTACTACTCTTTTGATTTTCAGGGTACCAAACCTAACATACAAATTTACCATTTCCATATAATCACACATTTGTAGCACAATGTTACTTTCAATGCAGGTTAATTTTACAATATTGTCTTTTCTTTTGAAAAAAAATCATGAATTAAAAATATCTGTTCTAAGAGACATCTAGTTAAGTATAATTTAAATATATATGGGTGTTTTTCTTTTACAAACCTTTTAGATACTTGTGCACAAAAATAAAGTCCCCACGTTATTTTTCCAGTATTAATATATCAGCAGTCATTGACCGTCACATTATGATTTGTCTTTGCTGTATCATAACTTCAATCACGTTTCCCTCTCCACACATGCTCTGAAAGTCAAAACTAGTAGGTGGACAGCTCCCTTTGTGTGCAAATAGCAGCTGTACACTATTGAATTTCTTTAACTCGCCTACAGAAATCCCATCAACTTTTCAAAGCTTAAGAATTTATTGAGTTTGTTCACTGAATACCAGAAATTTATCCACTCTTTCTGTTTCTCATACGTTTTCAGTTGATGGTTTGAGTGTGACTCAGCTGAATATTTCATCTGTATTCTGCAGAACCACATGGCAAAACCTCATACCTAAAAAGTAGCCTTCATAGACCTTCTATACCTCTACTTAGTTTGCATCAGCAGTAGCTACTAAAATGGCTCTGAAATGATATGAGTGTTTTGAGAGCTCTTTGAAAATGTCTCTTTATTATTAGAATGCTAGACTATAGGCCTTAAGTTCCACATAGTCCAGTTTTAACGGTGGATAACATTACACGGTATCATTACGAGGTTATACAAGTACCATAAGGTCCCCTCCACTCACTGCTCTGCTGAGTTCTTTGTCAATGTTACTATTGCAATTCAAAGCACGCAGTCCCATTTTTTTCACCTGACTTTCTCAGATGTTATCATTGCCCGGTAGTTTGCAGTGGAAATTGGTTATATTAGTTTATATTATGTAGATTAAGTCAGAAATTGTAGGGCAATTTTCTTTCAAACATACAATACATAATGCAATTTGTACACTTTTACATAAATGTCTGTTTAGTGAAATATTTATGTGTTATTGTTGCATTCCCTCCTGGGTTCAGGCAACATGAAAGCGGCCATGAAATCAAGAGAGGCGCAGATGTCACTGGAAAAATGCATTACTTGGAAATGAATGGATTTTAGTATAGCTGTGGTATGTTCTATATTGTAATTAAAAACTCTTAAGTTGATTAAGTGAAAACTTGCGGTTTAAGTTTATTGCTCGCGTTTCAGTATAGGTTCTTTTGCTTCAAGTTGTACATAGAGCTGGGCGGTATGACCAAAAAATGATATCACGTTTTTTTTTTTATTAAGTGGTACCATGTCTTTGGCTAAGTGGATAGTAATAGCATTGGTAATATCGTTCCACCGTTTGCTTTTCTTGTCATAGGCAGTCTCCTTAGCAAACGCGTCTTTGAGTGACGTCTGAGTCGCGTTTTGTGTTGCAGTGCCAACTTGAACGTTACCTGCAGACATGGAAGAGGATGCAGATCTTAGTTTCGTGCATTCTTCATATTCCAGGACATGTTTGTGACAGAGGTGGTGAAGCAGATTGCTCGTGTCACCTCCTGCGGCTACAACTTTAGCCCGACAACATTTACAGAATATGGTGGTTTGATCAGCCCCAGATTTTTTAAAGCTGAAGTACTTCCACACAACTGACATGGCTCCTCTTTTGGGTATAAGTTCCTGTCTGTCTGTAACATTTTTCTCCGTCCATGTTATTCACCGCTTAACACACACTGAGCTTCCACCGCTCTCACTGCAAAACAGTCCTCCTCTCAAACAATGTCCCGAAGTGTTCCCGACATTTTGTATGCACACGCTAACCGGTATTGGGATATATGAAAATTAATATTAAAAAAATAACACTGGTATTCGGTATGAAGCTGTATACCGCCCAGCCCTTGTTGTACATCTTCAAATCAGAATGTAATGGGAAAATGTGTAGTGAAATGCCAAGTGAAAAACCCAACATACAACAGATAAATCAACAATGCGGCAGTATACAGTGATTATTAAAAATAGTTGAATAATTTCATGAATTGCTTTTTAAATAACAGTAATGCAATATACAGTGTTGGTTAAAGAGTTCACTGTATGCTACACATTCATATTTTAATATATTGAAATATTATGGCTACGTAAATAATTATAAATGCTATTTGGGACATTGTTTTTCATGCATAGTTGTAAAGGATCATGCATTTTTTTCTTATTCTACTAATGGGAACAGATGTGCTCAGTTGAACCCTGTCCTGCTCTATGCCTCAGTATGTATTTCTGGTATTTTAGCAATTAATGTACTTTAATTACTCTCACACTTTTACTATAACTGCTTAGACCTGTATTCTATAGGGCGCTCCAGAAAATTGAGAAAAGCAATGACTTAAAGCCTTTCCATAAACGATATTGCTGGAGGCCTTCAGAGAGCTGGCAGGTGAATGCTGAATAGTGAGGGGTTAACTAAATGTAATCACTAAGATCCAGGAGCAGGAGCTATCTCATTGTGATGTATAATTGCAGATAATGAATTAAGCATAGCTAATGACAAGGAGCGCTCTGCCTCTGAACTCTTGAGCTTCGATGCTTTCCCTTGACATCTGAGGGCTTTAATTGGACTCTGTTGTTGCTGTGTATTATGTAGAGGGTTGGACATATGGGGAGGAAGACAGTCTTTCCCTCCTCACCAGCTTCAAAAGAAACAAAGAAAATGAATATGGCATAAGCTGAGGAACTTCTTTGCTTAATTGTAACAAATTATCCCCTGACCGTGAATAGAAAAAAAAAAAAGTCTGATTTTCTACAGAGGCAAATTTACACTTTGGAAGAGGACACTTTGTTTTGACATCAAAGCTTTTTAATGTGCCCTGAAATTAAGCATTTAATGAAGACTTGTAATGTATGCTATCCCAACATTTTTTGTCCACTCCCAACATTACCACCGTGTATTTTTCTCATTTAATTATTCAGTGTTTGCTGTGAAGTCTAATGATCATATCAGTTTGTGTTGAATGCAGTAACAGCTGTAATCTGTTCATTTCTGACTTAATGCTGTATGTGGAACTTTAATGCATTGCTTGTTTCCATGTCTGAAGAATTAAACCATGACTCCTTATAATGCTTTCAAGCAAAACTAACCATTATTTTCTTTCCTCTGCTTTTCCTGCATTTCTAACTCCTTTGCCTGCACCCTTGGCTTGACTTGACTGCATGGTCTGCTTCAATGTGTTCCACCAGAAATCAAAGGTTAGTACTGTTTTTACTGGTTTTGAGCATTCATGTTTTATCAAAAACATTTATTTAAGTAAACAATATATTGCCCTCTTTAGATAGAGTGGATAATAAACGTAAACCAATGCTTTACTTTTTAGAATAAAAGTACAAATACAGTACAGTTTACAAATACAGTACAGTTTGCCAAATTGTGTTTTTGTATAGCAAAGATTTACTGTCTGATAATGTAGATTCTGTGGCTTATCCAAATTAGAAATGGATGAGAAAGATGAGAGTTTTCTGTGTTTGAGATACCTGACTTTAACCTGCAGTGCACACATCATGTGATTTGAATCTTTTTTTGTAATTGGGGAGAGTCGTACATTTTCGAAAAGGGCCTATTTTGTAGCACTTGAGCAGAACTGTTGTAATTGTCATGCAAAATAAAGCATTCTTTTCTTCCTGGGCTGTCAGCCTGTGTATGAAGAGGTGGCTACATGGCCATAGTTCCGGGAAAATGAGCAACAACATGAAGAGGTGCCCTTTACTTCACCTTCTTTTCAGCAAATAAATAACATCCAATTAGATGGAGCCCTCAAAGATCAGAAAATCAGTTTGCCATTTCACGCTAGAATACCGGTATCTGCTAATAATCTGTCAAGACACAAAACAAAGGAAGAAAAACAAACCCGACTGCTTCTGTTTTATTTACAAATTATGACTAGTGCATTTTGCTTTTTTAAACTTTGCTTGCTAACATTTATTAGTATTTTCAGTTGTAGTACTTACCTACTCTGAAGTAGTGCATATTTGGAATCACAAAAATGATTAGATGAATATTTCACAAGTTAAGTTAAGCAAGTAGCCTATTATCCAAAGTTATCTGGTTGTAGTTCAATGGAAGAACATGTCATAGATATAAAAAATAATAATAATTCAGTTGGACAATAAGATTGAAATATGGACTGAACACACAAATAATTCATGTCCATTCCACTTATCTGTGAGCCTCTTTTATGAAAGGAGATTTCCAATAAGCATTGAAAGCAAATTTGGTATATTTTGTGGTACAAGCACAGCTTTTGTGTGCCATTGGCTGTACTTGATGGCCTCCTGGGTTACTATGAAAAATGAAAAAGGGTGGATAAACAAGAAAAAAGGACACGCTCTTTCCTCTTTAATTTATCAAGCTTAGAGTAGGCCCTGATTATTCCCACATTATTAGTATGCCTTCATTGCTTTTAGTAAATAAAATTATTTTGAAGCCTCAATGTGTGAGGTAGGTGGAAGAAAATAGGCCACTAATACTAAAAGCCCGTGTGAATTCAAATAAAAAGGATGGTACATGGGTCATGTTTTGGGAGAATGAAAGAAATAAAGGTGTTGCATTTGTCAAAAGAACCGGGCATAATAATTTTAGTATGCTCCAAAGCCTAACTACTAATTTTGACTAATTTTGTTCACACTCTTTAACATCTTATCTTTTGTTTAAAGGTCACAAAATTGCTTCCTGTGAGTTTTAAGCCATTTTATAATGCTAGAGTTGTGTTTTGTTTCAAACACATGATTGATGTTTGAATAATCCTTTATTATGAATCTGCTGCATCTCCAAAGCTCAAAATTCTCTGTTCCACCTTGTGATATCATGAAGTTAAAGGGATAGTTCGGTTTTTTTTATGTGAATACGAATCGACAGAAAATAGCACCAAGCGATTCCGACTGGTGACGTTTTCGTGGACAACTGTTTGTGATGCAAATATATCACTTTTTGGACAAATACTCTTTTGAGAAGAAAAACAAGCTTTATTAAATGTCCCCACTAACTTGCCGGAACTACTTTCGTCAGCTCCCGAACCGGGGCAGAACTCAGCTCACAGGACACTTGTCAGCCGTTAAGTCAGTGTTAAAGATCCCATGACATGGTACTTCTTGATGCTTTTATATGGCTCCTTAATGGTTCCCTAATACTGTAAATGAATCCTTCTTCAAAATCAACACTCAGTGCATGAGAAACAGAGATAAGATGAGAAAGAGTCATAAATATCTCTCTCAAACTCTTTATTCTGGGCGTTGTTGCTTGAATGCAAATGAGGAGAAAAGAGATGGCCAATAGTAGAGGGTGGGGGCGTGGCCAAACTCTCCGCTCAGAGCCCACAGCTGATCCATTTCCTTGTTTTTGCGCGGGGGAGAGATTTGAAGCGTTCCATTGAAAAATAAACACATTTCCACAGAAAATAAAATTAAACCACTGCTGTTCAAAGGTCCAGAGGCTCAGATAAAGGACTTCCGAGCCTATAAACACTCGGACGTGCCTCCAGGCAAATAAAAAAACGCATTTCGCATTGCCAAGCGCATTCGCAGTCCAAACTCTCTGGGCGTGATTTACAGAGACGCTGAGTACAGACAGACGGGGGTGGAACTGCATTTGCATTTCTTTTTTCGATTTGACGTCAATAAGGTGCCTTGTTCAAAATCGCCTGTTTGAGCTCCGATTTTTTGTAACGCAGAAAAGGATCGCAAATGCTCAGTTTAGACATTTCACAACTTTTAACCATGGGGGGGCTAAACAGGGTATGGGAGCTCACATTAACGTTCAAAAACCTCAGAAAGTGAAAATTTCATGCCATGGGACCTTTAATGCACGATACTGCTGAAGGGGATGCCATACAGATTCACATAAAAAAAAAAAAAAAAACCTATCCCTTTAAGAGCTACAGTTGACTTTTAGTTCAGCAGAGATAGGCAATTCTAGAGCTAAACTAATCCAAATGATTCTAGTGAAGGTGTAAGAAGTTTAAAAATACAGTGAAGCATTTCCTATATTACATGACATCACAAGGTGGAACAGAGTGTTTTCTGTTTCAGAGAAGAGCTCAGCCTAAATATGAAGGGTTTGTGTGTTAAACATGTGTGAATGAAACAAAACACAACAGCAGGTATGTGATGAGGAAACAATGTTATAACATTGATGAGAAAATGGCGTAATATGGGCCCTTTAAAAAAAATAATATTGATCCATATTTTGGTCTGTTTTTCTTCTGTCAGGCAGCCAGCATTAACTTAGATAGCTTCTAGTGAGATGTGAGAATACAACAGAGCCATGTTGTATTATACAGTAAATGTTAACTTTAAGCAGTAATACATGACAACTTGTGCTATTTAAAATTAATATTTCTATTCAAATTATCTTGTATTTACTTTTTGTTCGTTTGTATTCCAGTTTGTTTGACACCGAAAGAAACACTGCATGGGCCTGTTTACATAAAAGGACTGTCTCCCTTTGGGTTCATACTCTCTCTCCCTTTGCTTTCTTAGCTTTGGCAGTGACATTTTGAAGAACACCATTAGTCCTGTAATGATTTTTCATGTGGCTGCAGAAATTTAGTGCCGTTATGAGAGATCTCATCAAATGCAATTATTAATGGCTCTTTTCAATGTTGTTGAAAGGCATGGACTCGTCACACAGTGCACACACAGTGAATGGATGGCCTGTTTTCTGCGTATGATTCCCTGCTATCAGCGACTATACGTTACTAATTTTGCCTTTAATGCACAATTTGGTTCTGCTTCACTAATAAAAAAAGTGACAGTAACCTTTACCGTTTAAAACCAAATACTTTGAAATCTTAGCTAAATGTTAGTTTTACTACCACAGTGCGAGGCGTGCATATACACAGAATAAGGGTCTGTTGCCTTGATTGCATTTCATACTGCGCCACTCACAATCATCAGTCATCAAAATTTCCCACCTCAAAATGTACTGTGATTTGGCAAGTCTTTGCTTTTCTAGATACTGCAACAGTGGCAGTTTAGTGTCATGCTCATTGACACAAAGTAACTACCTGAGATCCATGCTGATGATCCTCTTGTGGGCTCCTTATTCCCTCAAATGAATAATGACTTTCCTTTGACTTGCAGAAGTCAGATTAAAACTCTTAATGACTTGCTTACAGTAATGGACATAAAGATTTGATAAAGACTCATATTAATTCACTAATACAGTGGTACCTCATCTTACGAAAGACCCAACAAACGAAAATTTCAAGTTACGAAGCGCCTTCATGTTAAATTTTGGTCTCTAGATACGAAAGTTACGAAACGTGAAATCTCAAAAATTCAAATAATGCGCTCTCAGCCACACACATTATACGCTTTTCTCAGACTGGACTTAAACTTTTCTCACATTTCTCTCTCGTTTAAACACTCAAACATTCATAGACCAAGCAGCACCGGTGTACCTCACGAGGCTGAGGCGAGCAGCGACTGCGTGCGTGGGGGGAAGGAGGAGGGCGGTGTGTGTGCGCGCGGACACATGTGTGAGAGCGCAGCATGACCCGGCGCGGGGCTGTTTAGACCAGGTCTAAACCAGGTCTGAACCAGGATTAGACCACTGCGGCTCTTGCCTGCGTTCGTTCATGCGCTCAGACTGCGTGCGGTCCCGAGGGGAGTCCTCGCTGCTCGCCTCAGCCGTGACTCGAAACGAAACCAGGAAATAGACCTGCATGCAGCGCTTTAATCCACCTGGTTTAGTCCAGGTTTAGTCCTGGTTTAGTCCAGGTCTAGACTTGGTCCAGTCCAGGTTTAGACCTTGGTCTAGACTGGTATAGTCCACGTTTAGTCCTGGGTCTACAGTCTACGCAGGACACAGTATTACACTATAAAAAAATGTTACACTATAAAAATAAAAAAAAAACGAATCAGGCCTTTTCCTTTGAAATAGCTACTCAACTTACGAAAAATTCACGTTACGAAACCACTTCTGGAACGAATTAATTTCGTAAGGTGAGGTACCACTGTAATTAAAGAGTGAATTTAGGTCAAGTCCCATCCTGTTACTTGTTGGCCTGATGCTTATAGTTAGTGGGATCCTTTACTCTCACAAGGACCATTTAAAATGTTTCCATGAATGGAATAAGGAGTATAGTTCCCATTTAATGTCTTGGTTTCTCTCTGATGCCATTTCCTTGTCTAACCTTCTCAAACCTCATAGTTGTTTTTCTATTTCTTTATTATTTTCCTTTTTTATCATCTTCACTTTCAAGCATCAGCGCTACATCTCATTCCCAATTTGTGTTTTTATGTTCCCATACCAGTAATGGGCTGACTCGTTAAAAACAAATTTGCTTTTGCGACTTTGCTTTTCTGAGTAAATTTTTCATACAAGCATGCACGATTATACACGGGGTATTGTGGAGTGGTTTCAACCGACAACAACAGCCAAAGAGGAGGAGGATAGAGGGAGGAAAATGACAAATAGCAAATGACTTGTGAGATGAATGAGTTAGACTGCCATCAATCCAGTGAATGACTTGGGAAATGTTAGGGTGGGCTTAACTACTGTTCCGATCGGACTGGGGCTGTCACATAGGAAAATGAAATGGAGATAATAACGCCTCACCTCATAGCTGCATTGACAGAGTAGAGGAAAAAATACTCATTTCTGAGCACTAGGGACGGTTGGTGAAAAGGCCTTTAGAGGGCACTAGTCCATTGAGAATAAATCCACTGGTGAGCATCATCTTTTGAGGCCATTCTTCACTGATTAAACACTTTCTGATCAATAAAAAAGCTTTTGATGTTGTAGCTGTAGATTTACTTCACATTTATGATTCTGTTTTAAAGTGAATATATAGCTCTCTTTAAGGAAAAATTCACCATGTTTATGATTGATGGGAATGATAGACACTGCTGAATCCAAATTGTTTGTTTATGAGCTGACATCATGCAGGAAAAACTTTTTTCATCGTATTACTGGATAATCTGAAAATCATTAATGTACCTTTGTAGTTTGTCCCCTAGTCAATGGATGAGAGAATTTGTTTTGTTTTGTTTTTTGCATAATATGTCAGCAGCACTGCAGTAATATCCAAAATAGACATGTCATGACATGGAATTTTACCTTTTAGATTTATATGTAGGATTTTCCACAACGGGAAATTTGTCAGCAGTGGTGCTCTGAACAGAAATTTGTACACGTTCTTAAGCCATCGATTATCATATGTATTGGCATGTCATGATAATATTGTATTGTGAACCATCTACTGAGTATCGTATTGAATCATGAAGGACCCTGCAGTTCCCAGCCCTGGAAAACACTTGACTTTTGTCTGCTTTGGCCCATTTCTCCTGTTGTCAACTTTGATTGACGCCTATGCACAAGGCCCCCCTGCTTGCTGATGTGCAATTTTTACCACTTACAAAAAAGGGGTATGGGAAAAAAAGCCTAATGAAGTCTGTTAATTTGCTGCTATCGGAATGAAAGCCTCACACTAATTATTGCCCTGGGTCATCTACTTTGAATCACAAGAAGAGGTGGCCCTGCATGGTACACTTTGATTAGCTCACTCCCAGCACAGCACTCACTTCATTACTCTGATCTCCATCTTTGTCGCACAGTGGATGCTACTCAGTGAGCCACCGCTCCGGATGAGAACCCCAGTCTGTGTGCAAACATACTATTCGAGCTGTCATGGCTTTGCTAGCATGAACTGTGATGACGTTGATATGGCGATAAGTTGGGTAAAGGAAAGTGTGGGGTCCAGCACACTTGGAATGGCTTGTTTGAATCTTGAATACTTTTGTGACTGTTAAATTACATTAAAGGGCCCATGTTACACAGTTTTTTTTATCTGCTATAATGTTATTTCCTCATCAAAAATGTACCTGGAGTTGTATTTTGTTTCATTCACACCGGTCACACAAACCCTGCATATTTAGGCAGCTCTCAAAAAGAAAAACACTGCTTCACCTTGTGATGTCATGTTGTAATACAAGAAGTGCTGCATACTCCTTGACTAGAATCATTTGCATAATTTCAGCCCTGGATTAGCCCATCTCTACTGAACAAAAGACAAAAGGTAAAAGGAAGCACTTCAAAACTACCACTACGTGACATCACAAGGTGGAACAGAGCAGGTTGAGCTTTGGAGATACAGACTAATTATAAAGGATTACACAACTCCAGGTATGTTTTTGAGGAGATAATAGTATTATAACAAGGCTCACAAACGTCATTTCTGACTAATTTTGTGTTTTGATATGTGGCCATTGATGAAAAATGTTGAACACCCCTGCTCTTATATGTCAGTTACTATAGAATCTAGTGTGCCCCTGTTGGAAGGCACAAAAGATGGCTGGATGCATTCTGTACGATATTACGCTACCAAAACTGTCACAATAAACCATAATAGTGAACACCACTTCCACAATCCAGAAGAGAATTAGCTTTTCAGATAATATAAAAGAAAACTATAGTCGTACCACAGTCACTGCCATTGACGGCCCTGCTGCTCTGTTTTATGTGCTTTGCGATGATGCCATTGATATGACAGCCGGAGATGACGGAGAAGGAGAGGTCAAACGCGCTAGTTCCAGGTTCGGTAGTTACCGGACACTCTGTCTATCTGTCTGTCAGGCTGAGTGAAGCTTTTTTTGGGGGTTGCAGCCCGGATCACAACCACAATCCTTTGAGTCAATAGTCAAAGTCACTGGGCTGACTTGGCTGTTCGTCTCCTCTGTTGACTGTAGCGTTGACAGATGTGCAGACAGTGGTGGATTTGTTCACTCGCTCTAGACAGCCTCCCTCCTGTGCATCAGATGTCTCATAGTGGATTTTGCTTGAGGCACGGTGTATCTGTGCGTATTAAATCTGTTGACGGAGCTCTGGCACTTTTGCATTATCCCTGCTACAGAAACTCTTCTAATGGCAGTGATTTAAACTTTACCTGCATGACTGCTTTGATTGGCTATTGGACACAAACACAGTGATTTAATTATGCTGCCTTCCTCTTGCTTCTCCCTTGCGGTGCGTATTTGTGCCTTCTCATGGGGGTCGATCATATCACTGTAATCTAGCATAATTAATGAAGGTGGGCAAAAGGGGGTGTTGTGTGATATCTCTCAAGGAAGATTGTTCAACCAACATTAGATGATGGTCATATAGATTGGTTCACCCAAGTCAATGTGACATGTCTATCAAAAGTAAGAGAAATAATGTCTTCTATATTCACTGTTAAAAAGAGTTATAGCAGCACAAATTTAAATCGCCCGCTTGTCAATGATTGCTTTTCAAAATGACTTTTTCAAAAAATTTGAGTCTAATCTTGTGAAATGTAAGGAGATTCCTTTAGTTCTGTTTCAGTATGTATTTAATCTGATGACGTCGTCCTTGCAGTATGGTGACATTCTTGCTTATCTCTCATTTAGACCTCATTTAGTCTCGGTTTAGTTTGGTTTAGTTTATCGTTTTAGCTTAATTTAGATCTATAAGTCTGCCCTTGGTATTATCTAACTCCCACTTCACTTGATTACTTTCTTAATAGTAATAGTTTATCTTCTTTCACTTTCATGTCGGTAAGGGGGTCATTCCCGTAAGATGTTTTCTTTGATTAGACTTCCCGATAAGATGGACTGCCGGTCAGGAGGAAGGAGGAGCAGCACCCGCTGAAGTGGGAGTGGATTTGAGGTGTTACATGCTTGTCTCAGAGGCCTGCCTGTCATGTACGCCATCAGTCATGCTCTTTCGCTTACTGTTTTATTTCATCCACCATTCCCTTTGGTGCTTTGACGGTTCGATTCACTGATATTGCCAAGTGGGAGGTGCTTCTGTTAGGGAGACCATGCCCAAGCAATGTACAAGCTGACATATTTTTGATATATTTTGGGTGTTTCAAAATTATTAGTTTAAAGTGACACTCTTCCCTGAAAAGCTTTCCCAGGTGCAAATTTTGATTCACTTTTATGAATTGATGTCACAGACTGTATATAAATGGACATTGCAGGAAGTGCCCATGAGGGCCTTTGGGATTCATTGGCTCTGGCTGCAGTTGACCCCTCAACTCAAAAAAAGACTCAACAAGCTGGTCAGGAGGGCCAGCTCTGTCCTGGACTGTCCTCTGGACTCTGTAGAGGAGGTGGCCGAGAGGAGGGTACTGGCCAAATTCATGTCCATCATGGACGACACCTCTCACCCTCTGCACCGGACTGTAGAGGAGCTGAGCAGCTCCTTCAGCAGCCGACTGAGGCACCCCCAGTGCAAGAAGGAGCAGATCCTTCATCCCCACCGCCATTAGACTGTACAACTCCACTGTATAGTCCAAATGTGCAATATTGTCTTTAAATACTCTCCTAGTTACTGTTTCTTAGTATTATTACTTGGATAACTCCACTGTATGGTCCTATCGTGCAATATCGTTTTCCCAGTGTGCAATATTGTTTTGTTTTTTTCAATACTCCTATCGTGCAATATCGTTTTCCCAGTGTGCAATATTGTTTTGTTTTTTTCAATACTCCTATCGTGCAATGTCGTTTTTTCAATTTTTCAATACTCTCCCTGTCACTGTTTTTATTATTATTATTACTATTGTTATTATTATTTGATTTATTACTTATTTTATTATTATTATTACCTATCTTTATGCCATTCTTGCCTGCATGCACTTGTCTTCTTGTTCAAACTGTCCCTACCTGGAGCTTCTGTGACAAGTAAATTTCTCCTGTGTGAGATCAATAAAGTCTTGTCTTATCTTATCTTAAGTGCTGTTGTCAGTCTCCTCATTTTGGTCAACATGATCCTGCTATTTGCTATTTTGTCCATAAATAAATTCCTATTACTAATGTGTAACTCGGCTCCAAATGCTATAAATACTTTATAATTAAATACAGACTGTATACAACAGACTCACTGGAACACTAACAGCTGATTTTACTTTTTTACTTGAACAAATATAGGGTATGGCCCCTTTAATTGAAAATACACAAGTTGCATTCATTCAATCTGACAAAAGGTTCCAATAATTACAACAAAATTAATCCAACAACCATCATCAAGTCTTCTCAAAAATTATGCATTTTTTAAAAATGTATTTCTAGTTGCTTTCATCTAAAAGACTTTACATGCTACATTATGGGCAAAAGATAATTGAGACATCGGTTCTTATTTCCACTGTATTTTTTCTCAAACCTATCTCCCCTTACTGACATATCACAGGCCTCTATTAGGAAGCCTTAACTTTAAAGTGCTTAGATGTTCAACAGCCTGAGCGGAGAGCTGTGGCAAAGCAGCCCTTTCAACTGAGACTGTTTGTTTTACAGCTTTAGATTCGGCCTCCTCTGCACCGCTGCCCTGTCCTATAATGAACACCTGCTTTCATTTTGCTTTTTGTTTGATGGTTACTGTGGTTTTCTTCACTCGCTCTTTTGAAAGTTACATATTTAAGACTGGTTTTCTCTTATTCTGACTGTCTGCCTTTAAAGTAGTCAGCAGTGCCTCTTCTTATGTGCTTGTACTATGGATTGTAAGCAAGCTAAGTCCTACTCAATTATGAATCAAATGTTTGTTTTTAAGTGCTATAATCAGAGGTCACAAGAAGTACACATAAACCACTAAAATTTTATTTCTGTTGTTCCTCTATTCTTATCACTAGGAACTGTTACTTACCACAGTTACCACAACTTTTCCTGCGACAAATATTTGAAATCATCTCCCATTTCACATACTGAGATTTTACCTGTGCTTCCACATGCAAACTAGCTGTTTTGTGATGCCTTTTTTCCCACTGTCAGCCTTGCAAAATACAAAAGTGCCAGCAGATGGTTCTGTTTTCTTTTAACATCCTGAAGGTTGTAGCACACACACACGGAGTCTGTGTGTTCATGGCTTAGCTCCTTTCTTTCTGAGACCGTATGATGTGGACTCCCTGCTGATATACCCTTATCTCCAGCACTTCCTGGTGATGGCTCTTGATGAGTACAAATGTTACTGCTCCCTCGATTGATTAACCAGCCACCTTTTACCCTTTATGGAACATTTTAATTGGCTGGCATTGAAAGAGCTGCACATTGCTTGCCCAGAAATGGAGAGAATTTAAGACTAGAGATGTTTAGGTGCGATTTACCAAGATATACTTGATTAATGCCTCAGTCTCTGCATTTGACCCATCTTTCAATCAGTACAGTTGCAGGGAACCCATTTCTAGATCTTGAGCTGATCTTAGTCAGGACTACCTTAGCTAAATGTAGCTTAGTCAGGACTACCTTAGCTAAATGATTGTCTAATATAAATGATGTTTTTGGATGCACCTGTGATACAAGAAAAAAAATCCACTTTGAAGGAAAGCATGCACACTCTGAAAGAAAGGACGACAGCACTCAGATCCTAAATACCGACCATATCACAAACTGTATTTTTGTTTGCTATTTTCTCAAAAAGAAAACTTCTCCTTGGTTGTTGGCTTCAAAAGAGGAGAAGCTGTTGTAGATAGTTTGCTTTCAAAGATCCTGAAGGTTGTCTCATATAGCCTGTATGTCCCTTAGCTCTTTTCTTTCGGAGACCTTGTGAAGTGATGTGGACTCCCTGCTGCTCTGCTCTCACAAGTGTATTCTTATCTCCTCTACTTCCTGGGGATCGCACAATCTGATAAGTACAACAGTTGCCGCTCCTTCTTATTGATTAACCAGCGACCTTTGACCCTCGCTGGAACATATTAATTGGCTGATGTATAAAGAACTCAAACTAGCTTCACTGAATGTAGAGTGTTTTATGGCAAAGGAGGATGAAACTCTGATGCTGGTTAGTGGGTCTAGCTTTCACTGATAACACCTCAGGCCAGTCTGTGGGTGTATACTAATACTGTACTACTTTTAAGCCTTTTACCTCCCTTAGCTCACTCCTCTGTCATTGAAATTGATGTATAGAGCTCCTTAGCATGCTGTGATTCCAGTAGTAAATTTCCTATTGCTTTTTTTCTTTTGGGGGGAAAAATAATAATTAAGAGTTTCAAATTATCAAATATATTTTTTATTAAAGTGTGAATAAGTTTATGAAGTTTCAAAAACAGTGTGACATAAACCCTAAACCCTCTTGTGATTGTGTGTCTTGTAATTTGATTTTTTTTTATTTTTTATTTTTCAAATCAAACTATTCATTAATTGTTTTGGAGCCAAGTGGTGGGTCACCGCTGAGCTACATTATGTGGAAATGAATCATGGGTAATGTGACCAGACCAAGTGTGTTTATATGCAGTGAAATGAGGTGTTTGATACCTTGCTGCTACAGTGTGTATGCAATCATTAGTAAAATAAATGAGGTTCTGCAAAGCTTTGTTTTATTGTGCTATGATGAGTTGATTAATATGTCTTAGTCATTAATGCTATAAGCTTGAGGTGTTCTTCCTAGAAAAGTTTAATGCAGTATTGCTTGGGAATGTTTACGATGATATTTGGCAAGTCTGTGAACACTCAATAATCTTTAACCAATCAAGAAACTTGTATTTACTCTAATCACTAAAGGGGTGGTCATTGAGAAGTGAAACATTATACTCTCAAATAAATGAGAATAAACATCATTTTGTGTCAACCATGGTTTTGTACTTTGGAGTAAAAAACAAAACAAAAGAAACAAAAACAACAAAAAACAGCAACAATAAACAATGCAATGATTCTCATCTATCTTCCAAATTGGTGTCCTGGTGTCTATTACTGCAACAATATAAGACAAATACAGGGTCCACTAAAGTTTTAGATTAACAAAAGGTGAATTTACTTCTGGCAAAAATAATAAAAAGTTCCATTCCTTATCTGTGGTTCTTTCTTATTCCCCCTCCTTTGTTTTCCACTCTAACAAACTGAAAAGAGTGCGAGGAGAGTGCACCACCGGAGGAGCCACGTAAGTCTGCGGAATGTGAATGTGTTTCGTGCATTTGATCCTGGTGTTTGTGGTCCTTGCTAACAGCCCTGTTTCTGCAGGGGCGCCCAGTGTGCCTCCCGCCACTTTTTAATTAGATTCAAGATATCTACGGGAAGCCCAAGTTGACCACAGAAATATATTACCTGTGTATTATCTCTCTTCTCTTATCTCTCCACCTCCTCATTCCTCACCATTCCCCTCTTCTTCTCTTACCACACAGACATGGCATAATTACAGCACCAGACAATTACCCTGCGTCCTCCCGGGATACTCATTTTACTCTCTTAATATAGTGTGTTTAATAATTAAGTTCAACCATGTACTGATCTTTGTAAGTGTGGCTCAAGAGGTTTGTGGGTTTTTTTTGTTGTTAGTTTATATACACATTAATTTAACATCACAAACTGTAGTATTGAAGTCACCCTATGCAATTTTAGCTTCACTTACAAGCAACAACAACTTTTTTGTTGAGGGTCTATCGCCTGCTTGTTTCTATGGATATGCCATTGCTCTGCCTGGAATGTTCCACAGTATGGCATTAAACCACTATATATTACATGTATTGAATTACAGGTGGTTTTATAGCTCCAAAATACAATACCTAGAAAAACATTCTGACTGTGAGCGGGATTAACTCTACACAGATCTGACCTGTAACTTTAGCTGGTTTGATCTCTGAAGATAGATAGGTTTAATAAATACTGTGAAACTTTTCAGACAAAGCAATAACATCTCCACAGAGAAAAGCATTTGACAGACCCTCTACCAGAAAAGTGACACAGTGCATCTTTAAACTGTGAAACTTGATATCTTTGTAACAGCTACTACACTGAATAACCCAAGCTTCAACTGTGTCCACGGACCCAGCTGTAATCCCTTTTTCTGTGCTTCTTGATATTGTCACTATGGTCATGGTCAATGCCTATTGTTTTAATATCTGGTGAAAATGCTAATTAACAGCAATTTTCAAATTCAAGTCTATGAAAGTGAACTTTGTACGCAGTAAATTCATATTATTTTGCATATTAATTGCAATTGTGAGTGTTACATTTAAAAGGAAATGCCAGCCTTGTTTAAACTCAAATGTATAAAAAAAACACTTTATGGCGATGTAGTGGAGACTCTTATCAGGCATGTTATTTACAGAATGAAGACTGCCTGATGAATACAAGCAAAATGCATTTTCCTGCATCCAATCCAGCAATTTGTGCAATTATTGTTACAAGAACAAACAGACTATATATAGACTACAGTATTATGTTCTGAGGATAATAACTGTTTTTTTTTTCCCTCCACCAGTAAAACAAGAAGAAGACAGCCTAGAGGACAAGAAATCTATAAAGAAAAGAATCAAAGAACTCAAGGTGTTGGATCCTAAGATTGCCCAGAATCTGTGTAAGTACACAATTTTGTATCCACCACACAGCATAGAACTATTTTCTTTAACGCTTAACTATATCTTGTTTTAAAATGTAACCTTTTGTAGCTTTGAGCCTAGCATCCAAACTTTTCCACCATTTTCGAACAGCGGTGTCTGAGGTTTTTGTACAGATCTTTTGGCAGTGTGTACAGCAGCTGTGTAGACTTGAAAATTCTCGGCAAACTTGAGGACTGCAGTTGTGTGAATGGACAAAACTGAGCCTTTTGAAATGAACTCTACTTTCAGTGTTTACTTCATATTCAACTTGCTCATTATCTGGGAAATTTTGTTGAATACTGAAAACGAGATACGCAAATTGCAGAGTGCAACATGGTTCAGTAAGTTTCGCAGCCCGAAACACATTTTAGTGATTACGCACCTTCCCAGACATTCAAGGTCTCCTAATAAATCATTGATTATGCCAACTCTATCAGCCAGTTTACTCTGAGGTTTATAAAACAAAAGTATACATTTATTGTCCAAAAGATGAACACACGGGCTTATTGACATTTCAGAAACTAATGTACTTCAAGCTTCTCTTCAAAAAGATGGCATTGCTGACCTTGTTCTTTCTACTTCTTGCTTTGTGATCCTGTTAACAATTTTGCAGTGGCCTTGTTGCTATAGCAAGAAGCCCATAATGCCAGCAAGCCCTCTTCAGCACAACTACTTATATTACATTACAGAGCTAATTAACAATCTCCAACATCTATTAAATGAAGGAGCCTAAATGCATAATTATGTACATTATGCCCCTGATTCGCCTCTGATTTGCCGGTCCCAGCCTCTCATCCACATTCACACGTGCATGCTCTTGATATGGCCATTTGAAAAGCACAGACATTAATGAGGATCTCTAGAGCTATCCCGGATGTTGGCACCTTATTGGCTTATATCAAGTGGAGCTGTGACCTTTGTTTCATGCATTAAAACAAAATTAGACTAATCAACCCAGTAACAGTGATAAATCATGCAGCGTAAAATATGAAAGAAGAAAGAGGAAGCGGAAAGAAGTGGGTGGTTTATGTTTTCAAGCATGGTTTAAAAAAAAAAAAAGCATACTACTAAATGCAATCAATAAATACAAGGCTAAGAATTGTCTCACATTATTTATCTCTTATTAGTATGTATCGTACATTTGTATCATGGGCTGTTTATGCTTTTATTTTTAATTATAATAGTACAAGCATAAAATTATAATGTTATTTTGACCTCATTTAACATACACACAACTGTCTGAACTGTGTCGCTTCGAGGTAATACATTTGCATGCTGGCTACTGACTATTGGCAAATTGAAATATTAATTATTTATTTAATATATTTTTGTAGTGAAAAGCCTATTTTTTAATGATTCATATATTATGGTAACATCTGTCAAAACAATTATAACTAATGTTGAAAAACAATTTTTATTTAGTCTCCCATGTTTTTTCTTACCTGTGGATGTCATGTTTGCCTAAGTGTTTTGTTAATGCTAACAAAACTAGTACCAAACTACATCTTCACACAGTTTCTGCTGCTATTGCTGACTCCATCTTAATGCTAAATGTGTCTCTATAGCCATTTTCTTGGGATCATTTCGAATGCCTTATAAAGAAATCCGTCAAATGATTGTGGAAGTGGACGAGGACCAGCTCACTGAGCCTATGATCCAGGTACTATAATGCAAAATGTACTCTATGCATTACAAATATTGCTTATATTGCTATCATAAGTGAAGGACATGACAGAGCCCAGGCAGCTCGATGACAGTTTCTGTAGTCGTGTAGTGTAATATTGTGAGCTATAAATAATAAAAATAGAGATTGAATGTCAAATCACAGATCTGTAGTGAGTCGTTTTAATAGTTGTAGTGCTTTTCCACAGCTTGTATAAGTCTTATAATTAATGTATTATGCAATCACTCTTGTGCGCTGTATGTCATGTTATAATGTTGTTACTTCCTCAAAAACATACCTGGAATTGTGTTTTGTTTCACACACACATGTTTGAGCAATCCTGCATTATTAGTCTGTTACATCTCCAGAGCTCAAAATGCTCTGTTCCACCTTGTGATGTCATAAATCTGTAGGTCTCATGTTAAAATGTTTTACCTTTACTTCAGTATAATTTGTCAATTCCAGGGCTGGAATTATCCAAATGATTCTAGTGAAGGTGTATGGAGTTTAAAAACACAGTGGATCATTTCCTATAGTACCACATGACATCACAAGGTGGGATGGAGTGTTTTCAGTTTGAGAACAAAACTCAGCTTTTCTATGCAGGATGTGTGTTAAACGTGTGTGAATGAAACGAAAAACACAACTCTGGGGATGTTTTGGTACGCAAGCAACATTATAACAGATCAAAAAATGCAGTAATATGGGCCCTTTAAATACTGTTCATTGTTGTCTTTGTTTGCAGAACCTTGTGAAGCACTTGCCAGAGCAGGAGCAGCTCAATACTTTGGCCAAGTTTAAGGATGAATACTCAAGTTTATCGGAGCCTGAGCAATTTGGAGTCGTGGTGAGTAGAAAGTTGAAGCTATACCAGGCTGGACTTTTATTTATTTTTATTTTATAGTTAGCTTTGTTAAAATAATACATTATACTGCCTTGTGTGAAGAATCCCTCAGTCGTCCAGGTAGAATCCATGGCAAAAGGAGAAATTCAATTATATATCAATTTCAATTATACCGCCATATCTGGCTTACCTTGATGATTTACCGTGCTTGCCTATGAATACACTTTTTGTTTTAAACCTGAAAAGACACATACTATGGTCAGTATTATAATGTATTCATGAAAAGCACCAATGAGATCATGTTTTCCCGCAACATTTATCCACCCATGTATTTGTAGAGAGCTTATACCTGCCATTCTAGGAGATGCGTCCAGTCTGGGTCCTAAAACCATAATCCGTTAATTCTTAATAATTACTCTTCCTGTTTACCCTTCAAAATATGGCAAGCCTGGCTTCAGAAGAAAGGGAAAAAATAGACACAAATTTTCATTACTGCATTACTATACAAAGCTACACACACAGAGTTCTTTCATATAAATATCCTAATCCTAAGCTTTTTAAATCCTATCGCCTTAAGGACACCTGCGGACCACCACACAGATTTATTCACATTAAAGAGCAACACTGCTGGTTAATTATGTCTGCATCGTTTTCTTAAAGACGTTTCAAGGATGGTTTATTTGGAATTATTCATGAGGGATGTATCTTAATCTATTTTGTGTGCCTGCCTAGCAACCTGGTCATTGACTTAATATAAAAGCTTCTGTTTCCTCCGTGAAGCCTCTTGTTCTCTAATAAGCCCTGGTGTGTATCTTCTCAGTGATTGAAAACACAATGAGTGGGTGATGAGAAAGGGAAAAAATATACCGTGTTTCGCTGTTGTGTATAGTTCATAAGGGAGTCATAGAACAATAAGGGCATGAGAGTTGCTTTTGGCGTGGGCCAGAGGATGCTGTGTGCTTTCACCTGTAAGAGAAAGGCTGAGGTTCAAAGAGAATTTTTAATTTACTATTGTGCAAACACCATTTCATCTATGCTTTTATCTATATCCTTCAACCTTAGTAATTGAACTGTACCTTGTGTGTGCCTCTGAACTGTATATTAAAGAAATATTTCACGACAATAAAAAAAAGAACCTGTAGTTATACAGCCTGATAATGTCTGTCTATGCATATTGGTAAGAATAATGTTCATTGTTGCATAAAGGACCTTCATTCAGGGAAGTTCAAATTTCTATGTAACTTTGCTCTTTAGCTGAAAATATACAAATACCACTTTGGGTTTGAACTCCTCTGCGTAGGTATTTGTATTCAGAAAGTTTTTATTTTTCATTCTCAAACTTTCTCACCGGAGTCATTTTTTAAATATTGTATCTTACGAAACACAAAGCATTACTTTAGTTTTAGTTAAGGATTAGTTTATAATTAGTTGTTTAGTTGCAATGCTATAACACCATTGTTTGAAGGTGCCTAAGTGTACCTTTTCTGGTGGAGAAAAAAGAAAATGCTTTTCTTAGGGGATGTTATTGTTTTTATTATTATTATATTTATTATTTTATTATTGTTATTATTATTTATAATATTGTGGATCATTCTAAGCAAAAACAAGAAGGTGGCGGATCTCCAACCAGTGCACCTTTAATAGTTGTTATTAATATTTTATCAGATTTTGTTCAGTGTCTATCTGTACATTATTTGTACAATTGCGTATTACTGTTTAGATGTATAGATTTGACCGCTCTATCAACAGGTTTTAACCTTACAAATTCAGTTAACACTTGGGTATTGTTGCTTTCATTTTCACCCATGACTGTTAGAACAGATTATATGTGTGATTAACATTCACAACTGCCTTTGCCTTTATCTCCACGAAGTGAGTGTATAGTCCATGTTATTTATAGTTTTATTTTCACCCAGTTTGCAAAGTTCACTCTTCATTAACTACACTGCCTTGAAAACGTACAGAAATAACAGAAGCCCTGCATTATTAGCTTTGAACCTGCTCTGACTTTCCCCTAATAACATGCCATTCTATGTATCTGTGTACTTTGAACTTGATGTTTAGCTGCACATTTGCCTCCTCTAATTTCATTGCTGTTCTTATAGCGGCCTGCTTTCTGTCTCATTTCTGCAGCACACCAACTCGCTGAACTTGCTCGCACAAACACTCTCCCTCACTTAGAGCCTGAAATAGTCATTTGATAACATTACAGTAACTATAATTAAACCCTTGATGGAGGACATCAAAACCATAGGGCCAGCTGCTGTGCGAAAGACGCAATTCAGACCTGGACAAACCCAACCCACAAACACACACATAAATTCAACTGCGTCCAAGCCCACGGCCCAGTGCAATATTTTCCAATTTTCTCTAATTGGGTGAGAGTGGTAATCCAAGGCAGCCTATTGTATATTCCACCTCCTCCGCGGCCTGCCCTATATGGACACTAACTCCACAATTAACTCGCCAGACCTGAAACCCAAATCAAATCAATGCCAGCATCTATGACGTCTAGCCTAGCAACGCTCTTAAACATGCCAAATAGATAAATGTCTTTGAAATTGGATCGCTATTGTGTACATGTTGATCACATTTAACTTTGACTGTGTTCAAAGGCTATTTCATTAGACTTTCCAGATGCAGACTGAGACATAGAGAATAGAAAACACCCAAGCAGCATTTGTGCTTATATTGCCTTTAAATTTTGTGTTTGTTTTATAGACCTGTCACAATAAATACCATATCGACCGATCGTTCAATATTTGATAGATGGAACAGTAATGTTGGTGGTCAGTATTTACTTTGGGGACTTTTTTTCTTTGTGGGGATTTTATTTTTCTGTACTGTGATTAGATTTGAGCTGTATAGGTATAGAATGAATAACTTTTTGTGCTTTTTATGTTACATTTAGAATAGGTTTTTGGGGATAAACCTGCTTAAGAGTTATTGTGTCAGTGGCAAAATTTGTTTCAATAATTGTTTATCGTCTATTTTTTCTTAGGCCTTTTTTAGATATGCTTTCACTGTGCAGATTTTAACAATGCACTGTATGTTCATCATTTTACCTGCACCCAATTACATCAACATAATAAAACTTTGAATAAGAAATTTGTTATTGACCTTATTCCGGAAGTCGGAAGACTTCAACGCCGTTTCCAAGCCCCCTAGAGAAAAGGTGCATGGTTGACTTATTGGTGCACCTGAACTTTGAACATTTTACATAAACAATCTATTATTTTATTTTAGCCTCAAGACTTTTTTCATGTTTACATTCATGGGATTCTCGCTTAACTGGATGTGCCAAAATACATAAAAGTGCATTCAAAATTTAAACTGGGCGTGGCAGAACTGGGCATGTCATGATGACAAAATTTGAAGTTCGGTATACATTGCTGAAGTAAATATAGAATATAGAAAAACAGTAATACTGAAACTAATTTCTGCCACTAACACAATAATCCAAGAGCAAATTTAAACCACTAAAACTATTCTAAATCTAAAATATTGTTAAAATATTATGACCTGCAACAAATAAATAACAGAATGAAACACTATGGCACTTAGTTTGCATCTGTAATGAGTCATAAAAATTATTAATACAACTATTTATGGCTTGTCACATAGCCAAAAGTTAACTAAGTTAATTTCCCAGTAATGCAAAATGATGGGCACATGATAAATATGGACCCCAAAAAAATTATTATTCCAGTTTTCATATATTGAACGATAAGTTGATAAGTAATAATAGTGACAGGATGACAGGACTATGCAGAATAGGGTAAGTAGTAAAACGTTCATATTGATCTATCTAAAGGACTTTCCAGATTGAGGTAATTGAGTTAAAAAAAAAAGTTTGGTGCATGCTTTTATTATACATGTTTGGTTATTATTATTGATGAAGATCACATCATATCATCTGTACTTACCCTGTCAGGACGTGTCCAGAAGAAAACCTGTGTTATCTTGAAACCTGTTTTTTAGCCATTTCTTTTCCCATTTTGCTCAAAAAGTCTCTTTGAGTGGCAAGACCTAGAGGCTTTTGACTGATTTTTTTTTTTCTTTTTCGGTCTGCTTTTTCAGATGAGCAGTGTGAAGCGTCTATGTCCACGCCTCAACCACATCCTTTTCCGGCTGCAGTTTGAGGAGCAGGTCGCCAACCTCCGTCCGGACATCCTCTCCGTGAGCGCGGCCTGTGATGAGGTCAGGAAGAGCCCCGCGTTTGGCCACTTGCTGGAGCTGGTGCTGTTGCTGGGCAATTACATGAACGCTGGATCAAGAAATGCCCGCTCATATGGGTTTGACCTCAGTTCACTGTGCAAGGTGAGAGAGCAAAACAGACCTTAAGAACTATTGTACCTCCTCAGCAAGTGTGTTTTGGATATTAACAAAATGGATTCTTGTGAGGTTTAAACTTGTTGTTACCTCATCAAAAACATACACAGAGTTGTGTTTTGTTTCATTCACACATGTTTGAGTAATCCTGGTCTATTAGTCTGTCTACATTGCCACAGCTGAACAACTTGTGATGTCATGTAGTGATAGTCTTCAAGTCAACAGTTACCTTATACTTTTATTTCAGTAGAGATTGGCAGTTCCAGGGCTGAAATAATCCAAATGATTCTAGTGAAGGTGTTAAAACAGTGGAGCACTTCTTGTGTGTTATATGTTTGAGAGAAGAACTCAGCCAAGATATGCAGGGTTTGTGTGTTAAACATGTCTGAATGAAACAAAACAACGCTAAAACAAAATCACGTAGTATGAGCCCTTTAACCTAGACCATAAGATTATACAGTCTTGGCTCTTGACACACTTGGTATTTGGTATGAAGCCATACATGTATACAATTACTCAGTAGAAAGCATGTTTTTTCCGTCAATAGATGTTTCCTCGCCCATATGCTTTTTGAGTTTTTGCACATTTTACCCAAACTAAAAGCTTATGCGTTGCAGACCAGATAGAAGAGTGCAGCCTGTATCCCTTGTTCTAATTTGACAGGCATTTTTATTGTGTTGAATCCATGTTGACAGAAAGGGAAGTGTACTTGTGGAAGTGGGGCTCTCTCAGCGCTTACATTAAGGCTGATGGGTCTCTGTGCAGTTTCCACAGTAACAAACTCGGCAGCCATTAATCACTGCCACCTCTATGCCCTATTTGACTGTGGCGCTTACGTTCATATCAACACTGCATGTGCACATATAGAAGATTCTGTTTATTTACATACAGTATGTGGAGGTACTGGCAGTGTCAGGTGCACAGTTGTATTGTTAGTGATTTTTGTCTGCTTACTTGTTACTCCTTTGTTAGCGCCTTTATGTCTTCATCTTTTGTCAGACTCATGGGACCAGGGTTAGATTCAATATCACAGACAGGAAATTCAGAGAAAGACATCACCTTCTGTCTGCCTCTCAGTTTGACAACTTAATTCCAAGGCACACTCCATGGCGCAGGAAAATTGCACCCAGCCCCACCGAAAAAGCTAAATTTTTACATTGTCAACAATGATTACCATCCATCTAAATTCAGAAAGGAACCTTTTGTGGGAAAACACTTGAAGCTTTTGGAAATATGGCAAAACAGACATGAAAAGAGAGATGAAAATGTTTGATTAGGGGAGATAATACAAACATGATTAAACTCTGCGGGGCTGAGTGCACTGCTGTCTACCAATAGATCACCTAGAGAGATACGCCACGACGTGCTCCATGGGAGATGTCTTTGGCTGGAATACTGAGGCACATCTTGGAATCAGACTGTAAAAGAGCACGGATGGAAATTTATCCGGCAAATTGAAAAATTGTTGTGTGAGGGGGAGATGGTTACAGGGCACAAAAGTGGTCATCACAGTCTGAATATGTCAGCAGCATGAGTACAAGAGAGAATCAGCTGCGGTACAGTCAGTCACTCAGCATTTCTAAAACCCATGAATAAAGCACAGGATGTTTCTTGCACACTGAAATTAAAAACAAATATACTTTTTTTTTTTAGCAAAATGTAATCTATTTATCTGTGCAGAATACAAAAGGCACACTAGCAAAGTCCCCAATAGCGATCCCCATTATATTGAGTCAGTGGTAGAGATAGACCAATATATTGAGCCGATCTTTAGATATTTAAGTATACTAGCTGATCTCCAGCACATATTTTTGTTTTGGTCGATCTGCTGCCAAAAATACACACACAGCTTTATTTTAACACTTTTATTCCAAATAGATAATTACACAAAATGTGACTACACTGCTCTCTTATAGGTTTGTGGTTAAAAAGGGTTGTGGGGGAGCTTTTAATGACATAATTTGGGGATAATTATCAAAATCATATAGGTTCAAAAATATCAGCAGAGCTTATTGGCAATTGTTTTTTTCTGGATTCTAAACAATCCCCATTGGCCATGAAAAAAAACATATAACCCATAGTCAGCTGGACTTTGATAAAATTTTAAGATTCATTTAACATTCACAAAATGTTTTATAGCTTTAATACTGAGTTCTTGTTATTTTTCTCCAAACAGCTGAAGGACACAAAGTCAGCTGATCAGAAGACGACGTTACTTCACTTCCTGGCTCAAATTTGTGAGGAAGAATTCCCAGATGTGATTAAATTTGTCGATGACCTCGAGCATGTGGACCGCGCCAGCCGAGGTAATTTACAATATTGCCCAAATCTACAAATAAAGATATTTGGTTATCAGACAGCTTGTAATTAAACGGAAAATAATTGCGCATAGGACATCATTAAGGTGTAATTTGAGGCCATTGAACATCTTGTATTGAGCCAGACAGCAAAATTAAGTTCTGAATTGACGTGTTGCCTACTTGTTGAGCTGCAAATATACAAATAAGACAGGTTTTTCTTTTTTATTGACTTGTTCTCTCTCAGGATGTTGCTATTTATGATTTCCTTTCAAAACAAATTACTAAAGCTGCAAGCTGCACCGCAACCTATGTAGCCTCACAATGAACTTTTGCAACACATCTTTGTGTGTTTATTAATGGAAAATAAATCCATGCATGCTGCACATTGTATCACAGATTTATCATAGTATAGCATGGGATTCAGAGACTTCCATTGGCTCTGTGGACATTGCTCATTCATCTATGAGAATATGAGAAACTAGCATGGAGCCAATTTGGAGCTGTGGAGTGGATGGGCTACAAATTTGGAGTGTGTTCAGCCAAAAACTGTGACTTGATGCTTTGTTGTGAAGAATTCAAGTTGAGTCCAATTTCAGGATGCCCTCAAAAAACTCATTTTCTCAAGCAGCCAAAAATCTCCCGATACAATTTCCTAAACATGAAGAATGTTTTTAAAGGGCACCAGTTTTGTGGCATGGATGAACTCAAAAAGCCCATACAGAATCTCCAAGCAGCACAGCACATGAAAAATTCTCAGAATGCTGAAGGAAATCTTGACGTGTATTCAAAATGCATACTTTAAATGACAACATGTTTATTCTCAATTCATTATGGCCATGCAAGCTATGGCTTATAATTAGTTTTTTTTTTTTTTTACACAAATAAAAATATTGCTCCATAACTAATGAATTCAGTCAATCAAAGGTAATTGGGGAACACAACCTTTTCAAAGGCCCATATTGCACATATTTTCTGATCTGTTCCAATGTTGTTTCCTCATCAAAAACATACCCAGATTTGTGTTTTGTTTAATGTTAATGACTTCTTCTCTCAAACAAAAAACACTCTGTTCCACCTTGCAATGTCATGCGGTAATACAGGAAGTGCTCCACTGTGTTTTTAAAGGTGAAAGGTGCCTGTTAACTTGAAAACTACTACTTAATGTTGGAAGTTGGACCAGAGCATTTTGAGCTTTGGAGATGTGGACAGACAAATAATAAAAGTTTACTCAAACACGTGAATGAAACAAAACACAGCTCCAGGTATGTTTTTGACGTGGTAACAGCAACATCTCAAGTCAAATTTGTGCAATATAGGACCTTTAAATCTTAGTAGCTCCAAATACAATAGTTTTCCATAACAAAACACCTGTCACTGTCTTTGTTTACATGCTCCTTTATATTCCTCTGTGTTTCTCTCAGGGGATTTTTCTGATATCAGATGCTAAATGGTCTTATAAACATCTAATGTCTCTCACTGCTTTAATGTTAGTTATACTGTTGTTCTTCCTCGCATAGTGAAACATAATAGACTCTTTTGTGAGGTCATGTTTCCTATTTAGCAGAGACAATACTCTACAAAAAGGCTGACAACCAAGGCTCATTGAAAGTCTATATGGACATACTTCCTCCTGTATAGAGTTTGGCTGTAGTGCTAAAAGTGAGATGTTGGCCAGGGCACCTTCTTTCTATTGCTACAGGTAAGACCGGAATTTAGAGGTGTACATCTCAGTATTTTTTGTATTTATCCTGATATTATGCTAATCTATTTTAAAAAATGCTAAACTGTGCCTCTAAAGGTCTTTGTTGAGGTCTACTTATCACACAAATTGTTATTGGACTGTAAAATAAACCACATGTGCATAAATATTGCCTTTTGTCCAAGTGTGGACCATAACACAGATTTCTTTTTTTTTTGTTTGTTTGTTTATTGTTCAGTAACTTTGTTTTGTAGCCCTTTTTAAACAGCTTTTAGTGGGGATAATGTATTCAATTTCTAGTCAAAGTCTTCTGTGTATGTGTAAAGTTGAAACTGATAACACACATAGCGGCCTGAGCCTCTTGTATTGGAAACACTCCCCTGGTGGGGGTGGCACCCTCCTAACTGTTCTGCGCCAAGCGTACCCTGTCCAGTCAAATGAAGCTTTTGAGGCAGTTAAAGGAGTGAATTTAAAGACAATTTCCATATTAAGAATATAAATTTAATTACGGACAAAATAGCAAAACAAAGGATCAAGTAGAGTGGGTTAATACGAACATGAATGACTAAGCTCACTGCGGCAGTTACAGAGTGAAGGGTGACAATTTTTTTTCCAAGTCAAATGCAGCTGCTATGGAATGCAGCTGCTAGCAAGTTAGCAACATATGTCTGTACTGTCTATGGTTTTTATCTTAACCTCTTCATCAACATAAAGCAAAAACAAACTAAAAGATTATAATTGTCTAATTGAGGACTTAATACAGAACTAAATTTAAGTTGAATTCAAAATCAGCAGAAAATTAGAACAAAACTAGATCTGGATTTTAAGACTTTACAATCAACAATTGGATTAAACAGTCTTCCATATGGTTCCTGTAGAACCTACACACTGTGCAGTATGTTGGAATAAAAGAAAAGCATGACAAAACATAGGTGATATGTGTGTCTTAATTGTTTGGACTACCTCTGGAGGGCTCCTGTGGAGTTTCTTAGAGCTTTGATAATCTGCGTGTAGTGATGCCCCAGTGAGGTCTTTATGCTCTCATATAAAAGAAAGTGTGTCCTCCTCAAGCCTCTGGCAAAATGCACAGCTGAAATGAAACAGGATCCTTGAATTTCTCGTGAGCTATGTCCATATTTCTTCCTTCGCACTTTTGAAGAATTATAGCGTCAAGTGCATACATCTTGCTTCATCCTTCCGTATTTTTGTCATTTAATGTTAATTGAACTGCCAACTGCAAACTTGTGTCTTCCTTTTCTTGGTTGGTCCGTGACCATGGTGCAGTCGGAGCCTCAACAGAGAGATTACTTGGCCATGAAAACAGCAGGATTAAAAACTATACTTTTAACAGTTTCATTGTTTCCTGATCCAGTTCACATGACAATACCAATTAAATCATATCCACCATAGTTGTTAAAGGGAACATATTATGCTATTTTCTGATCAATGTTATAATGTTTCTTTGTCAAAAACATACCCTGATTTTTGTTTTGTTTCATTCACACTTGGAGTTCTTTCATCTCTCTCAAATAGAAAACACTTATGATGTGTGTCATGTCATACAGGAAGTGCTCCACTGTGTTTTTAAACTCCATACATCTTCACTAGAATCATTTGGATGATTTCAGCCTAGGAATTGCCAGTCTTTACTGAACTAAAGGTAAAATGTAGCCGTTTACTTGAAGATCACAAAGTGAAACAGAGCATTTGGAGATTTGGAGATGTAGCCAGATTAAGGATTACTCAAACATGTGTGAATGAAACTAAACACAACTCCTGGTATGTTTTTGACGAGGGAACAACATTATAACATGGCTTAAAACTTACAACAGTCACTTTTGTGTAATATATTTCCCACTGACTTTTTACATAAAAGCAGAGGACAACTTATAACATTACTAGACATTGCACATCACTTGGGAATTGGAGTGCTTTGTGGCCTTTTTATCATCCAAGATCTATCTGTTGTGCCACTGTGAAGGGCATGCTTAAATTTGTAGATGCATTAACCAAGGTTAAGTTGACACATGGCTTTTTGGGAGATGTTTAATATAGTGAAATAGATGCGATGTACGTGATGTAGAAGATGGCAGATTAAAAGGTGCCTTGGGACCTTGAAAGGAAGTTGTTTTATTTTGCAGCAAAGAGAACTGTTTTGGGTTAGATAAGTTAAAGGTTCAATGTTACACAAAATAGACTCCTTTAAGCTTTTACCCATGTTATAATGTTGTTACGTCATCAAAACATACCTGGAGTTGTGCTTTGTTTCATTCAAATGTGTTTCAGTAACCCTTTATTATTCATCTGTGTACATCTACAAAGATCAAAATGCTCTGTTCCACCTTGTGATGCCATGTACTGGTAGTTTTCAGTTAACAGCTATCTTGTATATCTTTTGTTCAGTAGGGATGAGCTTACCTGGCCAGCCAAATGATATCTCTCTGAATTGCGATACCATTTGGACACCCTCGCTTCACCCTCGCTCCTCCGGTTAACAACGGACTCCGCGATTCTGATTCGTTCAAAGATGGTGACGTCAGTGCACCCGCCTTTGCCCGCAACGTCCCTTCCATTCAGCTGTAAAATTGGTCTTAAATGACTTAAACACATCAATTCCTTAAAACCACAGCAGCTGACAGCTCTAGAGGCCTTTCTTTTCAAAAAAGATGTTTTTGCTTCCTACCGGCTTGGTTCACGTCGCTGTCCGTTAACTGTTCTCTGATTGGTTCACTTAGCTGTCTGTCTAAGCGCAACAGCAGCGCATTCTGAATCAAGCGTTACCAGACTCGGCGCTGGTACAGCGATGAGTCATGGATTCTTCCAGGCAAGGGAGGAGCAATTCCAGGGCTGAAATTATCCAAATGATTCTAGCAAAAGTGTGTGAAGTTAAAAAACACAGTGAAGCATTTCCTGTATTACCACATGGCATTAAGTTATGCCTTTATTAGTCCCACAGTGGGGAAATTCCAGTTCTGCATTTAACCCATCCTGTTATCAGGAGCAGTGAGCAGCACATTACTGCGCCCGGGGACCATCTCCATGATCTTCTTGCTTCGGCTTGGTCAGGACCAAAGCTGGAGGTACAAGGTGGAACAGTATTTTCAGTTTGACAGAAGCACTCAATTTATATATGCAGGGTTTGTGTGTTAACAGACGTGAATGAAACAAAACACAAATCCACCAAATCCATGTTTTTGATATTGACAAGATTATAACATAGATCAGAAAATAGTGTAATATGGGCCTAAGGGATTTGGCCTTGAGGAGCTGCTAATGTGAAAAGTAAATGCTAAACAACACACTATGTCTGCTTTTGTTCTATGGACTGATTAAACATTCAATAGTGCCAATGACATTTCAGTGACCTTCATATTTTTTATATAAAGCCTCCGCCGCATGTAAAATATATGTGGCCTGCTTTTTCATCTCTTCTCCTAGTCCCAGCTGCTAGCTCCATCAGTCTAGTCACTCTTTTCTGTCAGGCTGTGGTCTCCGAAGGCACATCGTCTTTTTTCCCCTCGCTTAATTTCCATACATCACGGGCATGATCTATGGAGGAGCTGTCTACGTTTCTGGGCTGGGCTGTTTGCGAGTAGAGACTATGCATACTTGCGTGCTCTGGTAAGTCTCATTTATAGCCCAGCAGGTAGGCAAAGTAATAAAGCGAAGTCAATGGGGGATGTGACCTCTGCAAATGTACCCATTATTATTCGTCGAAAATGTCTTATGTCTCTTTCCAACTGCTCTGGACCACTGGGGCAGTCCGGGTCCCACTACTCATAAAACAGAAAAAAAAAAAAAAAGTCTTTCTTAAAAAGAAAGACGGCCAAAATGGCCAAAGAGAGCAACTGATACAAATGTCTCTTTTTTGAGATTTGTGTTAATTTATTCACACAATTGTAAATATTGTCAATATTGCTATAAGCATTCAGGAAAAAATTCAAATACATCTTTATAGTCAGTTTGTTAAATAATAGAATAACATACACAATTTAATAAAAAACACCACCTATTGATGGTTTATCAGTATGGTTAGATTAGATTTGTTGTATAGCCTAAAGTTGGTCATGTACCGAGATACCAGTATTGCAATAATATTCACTAATACAAGAATCACATGCAGAGCAGAGATCAGTGTAGAGGTTTACTACATTAAAAAGTTAGCAGGGTTTATACTGAACAAGGCCCAATGCTTATTTTGTTTGATGTTGTCTATTACTTAATTTGCATGAAGAATCCGTCAGTCGTCCAGGTAGAATCCATGATAAGGAGGAATTCAATTTATCAACTGGACAAAGTTTATTTGGTCGAAAACGTTTCGCAGCTCATCCGCGCTGCTTCGTCAGTTCTGGTTAGAACCTTTTACTGCACATATCAATTCTGTAGATCCGAACATCAAATTCACCCGTGAAGATGCCAAGGACAACACATTGGCGTTCTTAGATTGTGCAGTAACGATAGGAGGAGACCGGCGACTCCAAGTAGAAGTCTTCAGGAAGCCCACACACACGGACCAATACCTGCTTTTTGATTCACACCACCCACTGGAGCACAAACTGGGTGTTATTCGGACATTACAACACAGGGCCCAAGTGGTTCCCAGAAGCACAGAGGGTAAGGAGAAAGAAGAACAACATGTGCAGGAAGCCCTCTCTGTTTGTGGATATCCTACATGGGCTGTCAACAAAACCAAGAGAGACAAGGGCAAGAAAAAAGACGACAGAGAATCCGAACCCAGGAGGAAATCCCATATATGAAAATATGAAATATAAATATATGAAATCCCAGTTTATTTCAAACCCACAAACACTTTAAGACAAAAACTAGTCCACCCAAAGGACAAAACACCGAGCCACAAACAAGCAATGTGGTCTACTCCATTCAGTGTAGTGAAGACTGCAGTGAGCGCTACATTGGAGAAACAAAACAGCCACTTCACAAGAGGATGTACCAACACAGGCGGGCGGGCCAGAGTGGACCGTCATCTGCCGTACATCTTCACCTAGAAGCCACGGGCCATTCATTTGAAGACGGTGAGGTTCAGATCTTAGCCAGGGAAAAGAACTGGTTTGAGAGGGGAGATAAAAAGAGGCGATTTTTGTCAAAAAAGATAACCCTTCTTTAAACAGAAATGGGGGAGTCAGACATAATTTGTCTCCCATATATAATTCCATTCTCAAACCGAAGTCAAAACAGACAAAGGAAACAATAGGGCAGCCCGGTCAGGGCCAGAGGTGTGAAAACAGTTGTTAGGGGTTGAATGGGTATGCTAAATTAGACGCCAGAGAAATTGGAAAAACAAAAGACAGAAACTCAAAAACAAATAGTTGAGATAGTTTCAGAATAATTTCAGTATACTTGTAGTTAGCTCCTCCCTGCAGCTAGATATAAGCAGTGTCCATCAGCACTCTAACCAGAACTAACGGATGAGCTGTGAAACGTTTTCAACCAAATAAACTTTGTCCAGTTGACAAATTTAATTTCTCCTTTTATCACTATTACTTAATATATTTTTTCAGCCATTGTGATTTAATATTTTTTAACAGCCCATTCGGCTGGTTAGCTCAACTGGTAAGTCATGGACTTTCCCCCTGGGGGTTGTGGGTTCAAATCCCCCCCGGGCAATGAGCTAACCAGTGTGGGTCCTTGGGCAAGACCCTTCACGGTACTGCCCCCCGGGCGCCGAAAAAAGATGGCTGCTCACTGCTCCTGAAAAGGATGGGTCAAATGCAGAAGTCAAATTTCTCCCGTGTGTCACTGTGTGTCATTGTGTGTGAGACCAATAAAGGCCAATAGGCCAAGGCTTAAATGGGATGTGACAGTTGTTTTGTTATATGTACAGCTACACTGATATCATTTGGTCAATATTTCAGACCAATTTTTTTGTGCACTTCACAAATCTAGGCAAATCTTAAGCTGAGACTGATATATTAGGCCAATCAGATGACTTGTATAAAATATATATTATATATATATATTTTTTTTCTGGACTGAGATGTCTGATGTTTTTCCTGGGATCTGCTGTAACCACTTCTCCAGTTTGGGGGTTAGCCCCGAGTGCTCCGGGCACCACTGATGCCTTCACCTTCCAGACTTTCTCCAGCTCTTCCTTGAGCCTCTGGTATTTCTCCAGTTTCTCATGTTCCTTTTTGCTGATGTTACCATCACTTGGTATTGCAGTGTCCACCACCACGGCTCTGTTCTGTTGCTTATCCACCACCACTATGTCTGGTTGGTTCGCCATCACCATTCTGTCTGTCTGTATCTGGAAGTCCCACAGGATCTTGGCTCGGTCATTCTCCGCAACCTTTGGAGGTGTTTCCCACCTTGACCTTGGGGTCTCCAGCCCGTACTCTGCACAGATGTTTCTGTACACTATGCCTGCCACTTGGTTGTGTCGCTCTATGTATGCTTTCCCTGTCAGCATTCATTCATTTGAACACTTGAGTGCGAAGAGGGTACTGCATAAAATACACTGCGCTCTTAGCCAGTTTGTGGTAAAACATGGCTGTGAATTAGTTTTGTAGTAAATTAAAATTAAATAATCAAAATTGCCCTATACATATGTTCCAAAAATATTGCCAGACTTATTAGCCATTGGTTTCTTTGGATCCTAAACCTACATCAATAGTAGTAGGTTTTTTTGTTTTGTTTTTTGTTTTTTTTTCCCAATAATCAATATTTACAACATGGAGTGCATATTTGCAAGAGGGAAAGGAACATTAAGTGAAAATTGGGGGAAAAATGAGAAGCAAGACATAGGTTTGTAAATAAGTAAGTAAAGCTTATTTTTTAATTGTAAGCTACAAAACCGAACCACTCCTCCCCTTTTGCTGTTAGTGCATCATCAGTGGGATTTAATCATTTCTATTAACAGACTGCCTGCCCAGCTCTACTCCCACACGCTGCCCACACCTCATTCAGCAGATTGTGTCTCTTGGATATTCACACGGCTTTAAAACCAGAGTATAATGAAAATGAGGCAAAGAGAAAAGATCCCAGATTTTCAAACTGTTTGCTGATACAGTGTTTAATTAATTATTCTGTTAACTAAAGGTTTACAAAGCTTGGAAAAGGAGTGCACAGGCTGAAAGTGTAGCCCTGGAATTAAGTTGGTTTGTTTTTCTATCGGCATACAGTTGGTAATTGGTCAAATTTTTATACAGAGCTTTTCCAACTTCACAGCACTCAAAGTGCTTTATATCAAGGAACCACTCAAATTCACCAGTGTACGAGTTGAACACGGGACTTTAACCGGCAAACTTCTGATCAGTGGACAAAAGCTCTTACCAACTGAGCTAATGTCACCCCTGTTGTAGTTCAAGTTTTTGTATATTCAGGTTCTTTGTCTATTATCAAGGTATTATAGGCAGAATAAGGCTTTTTGTGAGTCTAGACCAGGGGTCAGCAACCCGCGGCTCCGGAGCCGCATGCGGCTCTTTGATCCCTCGCTCTCAGTACAGCGGTCCCTCGTTTATCGAGGGGGTTACGTTGTAGAAATAACCCGCGATAGGCAAGTGAAGTAGTCAGCTTTATATTGTGTGTATAAATATGCGTGTATTTCACAGTTCCTCTGACCGAGGCGCTGTTGTGGGTTTTGCTGGGGAGAAAACTTGTAAACATACAGCACTTCAGAGCAGTGACGGACTGGGATCATTGGCCCTGGCAATTTACACCTACAAGCGGCCTCGTAGTCTGTGGAACGGGGAGGAGGGGTTCTACAGCTCTGCACCAAACACAGAACTGTAGTGAGAACGCATCCGTGCGCTCTCAGGACTGGTTCCACCGCCTGGACTCCAGGTTCCACCAGTTCGTTCTGCGGAAACATTGCCGCTACTTCCCGATGCGCTTTGACCACCCAGAGAAGTGGGCGCGCGGACACGTGGTCAAATCCGTAATAGAGCACGACCTCGGACCTTCTGGCATGTGCCCAAATGCCAGACCGCTCAGTCTTCAGAGTCACACTGCTCGTGATCGAACATTTAAATAAATTTGGCAAACTGAACGCATTCTGTACAGCAGACACGGAGGAGAATGACTGACGAAGACAAAGGTCTACAGTCCTTTAGCCAATCAGGATGCAGAACACAATGCGTGTTGATACACTATTAAAAAAAATCAGCGAAACAGCGAGGGACCACTGTATTTAATTAAAATGTGTTTTATTTTAGTTTGTTCATTTTCAAAATATAATTCTATGGCACAAAGGTAAAAAGCCGTTATATGCAGTGTTATTTCAATTTAAATGTCAAAAGGGTTTTGTGGCTCCAAGGGTTTCCGTTACTGTGTGAAACGGGTCCAAATGGCTCTTTGAGTGGTAAAGGTTGCCGACCCCTGGTCTAGACTAAAGATGTTGCAACCAAAATTCACCGTTTTAGCGCTGAATGAAAACAATGAAATTGCACCAGTCTTTTTAAAAGTATACTGGAATTAATTACATTTATTTGTAAAATCCCCACTATTATTATTTTGATAAATCAATAATCATGATTAAATTACATGACAAGATAATAATTGTCAAGTGTATGTAATTCCAATATACTGTATACCTGTACTAGTATTTTTGATTGATTGTTTCTTTATGTCACATAAACTCTATTTTATAATTAACCAAGTATTATCATGATTAATGACCAGATAATCTGTCATAGTAGACATTGCCTGTACTTGGCTGGAGTAAGAATGATCTCAAGACCAAAACAATTCCTTGAACAGTGACTACACAAGTATAATATAATTGTTGTTTACGTTAGAAAAGCAATTCAGGTAAAGGATGGTAGCATACTGAAATAACAATCCAATTTAAACAAAATAAAGTTTGCTTTTAGAGAAATGTGGCAAACAATCCACCAAACTTAAAGCTTTATTCTGTCTTTATGAGTTAAGATAGACATACAAACAGACGGGTATAAAGAAGGAAAATGTGTTTATAGAGTGTTGAATTAAATCACCTGTTTTAAATCATCCTGTTAACACTTGAGTACATATACATCGGGAAGACAAATTTCACATTGATATTAACAATAATGAGTGCTGAAGTTTGTTCCTTCTAATATCTTTAGCATGCTTAGCAGCATTGAAGTCGTCACTTTCTTCCTCTTAGAATGGATGATGTTGGATCAAGGGAAGTTTTGAAACTACTTAAAATAAGCTGCTTATACCTCTTTGTCATGCACAGTATAATCAGGGTAATTTCAGCTATATGGTTATATTCAGTGGCTTACTCCGTGTGTCAGCACAGACTAAATTGCACCAATATGGGCTTTAAATTTTCACCTCTATGGGATACAAAAAGTGTGTTGTGAGTTTTTAAATTGTAAACGTATCTCAGAAAAGGGACATGATTTCTTTGTCAGCAGAAGCACTGTTATTGCATTATTGTAATTACAGCTACAAGCATAAAAGGCAAAGTACAATGATAAACGCTTTGGATATGTTTTGTATTGATGTTTTTGTCTTCTACCAACATTTATTTTTGAATACATATAATAAGCATGCATAAGTGTGTCCCGTTCTGCTATAATTTGCTCCTTGTTGTCAAAATGCTTTCTCCACAGCAGCCTCGAAATAACAATGCATTTGATTGAGTGTGCAATTGAGTTGTATATAGTTGTGTATTTCTTTGCTCGCATTTTTCATGACTTCTCTGAATAGTCTTGTGCGTCAGTGTCTGCAGAGAATCTCGAGAAGAATCTGAGGCAGATGGAGCGACAGCTGCTACAACTCGAGAGAGACCTGGATACTTTCACCTCCTCTGATGACCCCACTGATATGTTCTCCACCAAGATGACAATATCCTTTACACACAACCGCTTATTAGGTTGACTAACCCTAGAAATATAGACAAAAACACTCAATATTAGGTGTGAATCTGGTTGCAGTTTGTTTTAGTTTGATCATTTTTAAACTGTGCAATACACTAGTAAAGGGAATTGCCAAACTTACCCAGTGTAGAAAAGGCTAGGGCAAAATCATTATTGTGAAATCACACCATCTTTTCAGTGGTGTTTTTCCAGTTTCAAGCCTGTGTTTCACGTAATTGATGGAGGCAAACCAATCCAATTTATCTTCAATTCTGGTTCCCACTCAAAGACTGTTTAAAGGAATATTGCTTTTTTAAATGTTTTTTATCAAAACAAAAAACAAAAAAACTAACTATCCCTTTAAAGTAATGGACTAAGGGAGTGTGAGGTCACCCATAGCGTTTGGCTTCAGTCAATTTAATCTCACAGAGGCTAGCAGTTATGAGGCAAATTCTGAGCCGAGTTCCATATTAGGAACAGGAATTTATTTATTTACAGACAAAATGGCTAAATAAAAACACCAAGATCATGTAGAATGGGTTAATACAGACAATTAAAACCAAAATGATGCAATGACTGCAGCAGTTACAGAGAGAGGAGTGACGATAGGAATGACTTCAGCATGATGTTACAGGAGGGTGTTTTGTGAACATGTCAGTAAATCCTTAGAAGAGAGCCCTTAGAGATTTAAGAGTTATTTGTGTAATTACCTGTTAAAATTGAATTACACCTTCCTGATGATATCAAACAAAAAACTTTTACACTTTTTCAAGTCGCTATGTTTTTTTACAAACATTAAGATGAAAAACAGATGGTTACACAGATTAGGTTTGGCTTTTGAAAACTCATTGTAGCTTATTATTTTCATCTACACCTGTTCAGATCGCCATGCACAAGTTTAAATACTGAGAACATTCAGATTAAAAGACTATGCCATTATATAGTGGCGCACAACTTAAACAGAAAATGAAGAATTGTTTATGAATTGCTTAAATTCAGCAGGTATTAAGTTACCAAAAAAATGTAAATTAATTGTTTTATTACTATTTATATTATCAATCCAATTTATTCATGACTGGATGAAAATTCTGACAATTGCCATGTAACTTTTCTGGTGGAGGGTTGGCACGCGTGTGTCTACCTGAAGATTTTATTGTTTTGCCTGCAGAATGTTTCACAAAATTACATTCAGCCTATGTTATAAATATATTTTGAAAATACTCTGGGCGGTGGGCAGGGCTTGTCGTTACTTGTCGTGCCATACTGTGGAATATCCAAGGAAAAGTATTGACATTTGCATGGAGACAAGCAGGTGACAGACCGTCTACCACAGGGGTGTCAAACTCTCAAACTCCTTTTGGTCCAGGGGCCGTATCCAACCTACTTTGATCCCAAAGGGGCCGGATCAGAAAACTCATGGCGTATATACCCCAAAAATAGCAATAAGTCCAAATATTTGTGCAGAGAAACACAAATCTATTACAGACTGTTGTTTCTTCAGTCCCAGAAATAATTAGTTTATCTTCTGTCTTCTCAATTCTCCATTCAAGTTATTGTATTGTTTGAAATGCTGTGTCTTGTAGTGGCGTTTAAGATTATTTTCCTTGAGCACCGCCACTTGTTGCAAACACACCAAGCATAGAGGTTTCCCATTCACCTCCATGAACAAATAGGAATTAGTCAATTTTTCTTGGAAAATCCTGCATTCGGCGTTCACTTTTCTCATTTTTGACATTTTGCTGATGAGGGTGTCATGATCAACAATCAAAACAATAGTCCTGGGAGGGGCCACACACAGAGGTGCTGGAGACGCTGCTATGCTAAGATGCACAGAAAAGAGCCGCAGAAAATTACCAATATTTTAATAGAAAATTTAAATATTTTAAATAGAAAATCAGCCGAGGGCCAGATTAAAGGGGCCGCATGTTTGACACCCCTGGTCTACCAGAAAAGATACATAATACACCTTTAACTTTTGGCTCGTCAAATTTATTGTACTTTTTATCCCTTTAGCTTAACAGTGTTCTTCCTCCAATACAGTGCAGTCATTACAAGCCTGATTGAACAAATTGAACAGTTTTATCACTAAACTAATGTGAATGTTAATTACACAATAGCACTCACATTTCACTGACACCTGTCCACTTTGATTGGCGTTGCATCATTCTTGTGTCATCTTGATTTTCTCTTTCCCTCTGACAGCTGAGTTTTAGTCCAAGTAAAATTTGTGTTCAATAATACAACATGTGCCCATAGTCCCTCGACCCTTCCTTCATGCAGTTTTGATCAATTGCCTTGGGGCAGGGCTGCTCAAGTCTAGGCTGTTGTAGTTAGCCAAAAACTTGCAACAGAAACAAACGTTCACTGAGAATTGATTTGACAGCTGTCTTGCAATTTTTCACTGCATCAGAAAGTTATGATTAAATCTTTAAGCAGACATTTTAGAAAACTATGACACAGAAAACAATAAGAGAAAATGATGACCCAGGTGTCTTGCTGAAAAAAGTCTAAATTAAAGCCTTATACTTCATCAATTAGCTTTCTAAACATGCAAGAATCCATTTGCTCTTCAATACTTCTTTTCTATTCATAATACCTTGCCTAATTATTGCAAAAAGTTCTTATTTCCTTTTTCCTTTTGCATTTTGGTGTCAAACTTGCAAGTTGTCCTCTTGCAGTGTTTTGTATAATGGTCAGGACTGCCATTAGCACAGATGGCCTTCTTAGTAACCCTCCTCATTGTAAAGATCAGTAATATGTCTAAAAACACATCAAATCGTATTCACTTGCCATTCTGCCAAAAATAGTATTACAATCTGAAACAAAATAGATATTAAGGGTGTTTTCACATATAGTCCCCTTTGAGCGAACTAAACTCAGTCCCCTAAAAGTGGACCAACAAGGGGACCAAGAGAACACAAACTCAGTTCTGTTTGTGTTCACATTGTGAAAGAGGACCGAGTTCTCTTTCTGGTCCACTTAAGCTCTGATGGAGCCTCAGTCCTCTTTCTGTTCACACTGTAGCTTCTCTAGAGCTCTGAGACCTAGTTTAGACCTGGTTTAGTCTTGGTTTAATCCTGGTTTAGTGCCGAAATAGATGCAGAAATAATCAGATAATATGACTCACCCATAAGAACGGTATCCATGTATGCACGAGTCACGGTCTTTAATAATCTGGAGCTCCGGAGAAAAGGACATATCTCGAACTTATCCCGTGTCCCGAGGCGAGAGTTCCTTCTTACGTAGCATTAACGTAGCAAGTTAAGGATTCTTCTTCTCTTGGAAATGCCACGTAAATATCACGCGGCTCGCTCACAGCTGATCGCCGAACAGGCGCAAACACAACAGCGGTAATCGTCATGATTGGCGGGAGCGCGATCGGTGCGTAATTATTCAGCAACATGATTGGAAGCTGGAGCACAGTTCGGCCTATGATTGGCTCTTGCCGGCTCTTGGCTCACCGGCTCTTGGCTCACCGGCTCGTGGTGATGCACTGCACAAAAGGCGAAGTGAACCCAGAGCGTTATGTGTACACACTGCCCAGGTTAGGCGAACCGTACCGCGGACCTTTTAGCGAACTGTACTGAGACCACCTCCCGAGATGGTCTCATTTCGGTTCGTTTTAAAGGGGTCTGAGTGCGCTTAGAGTGTTCAAATATAAACCTATAATGCTCAGTTAGCTTTAAACGCTGAAAGGGACCAAGTGTGAAAACACTCTAAGATGTAGAGGGCACTAGACTGAGCAAGCGAAAAGGAGAGATTTTGTCCAGTATGATAATTACCAGCCCTGCTCTATTTAGGGTCCCTCAAAAATCAAAGCCTTCCACTTTTAAACTTCATCAGATAACGTTCTAAACAGACAAGAATCCATTTGCTCTTCAAGATATCTTTTCTGTTCAATTCTTCTTAACACCTTTTCTAATAATTACACAGAACAAGTTCTTATTTCCTTTTGTATTTTGCTGTCATACAAATTGTCCTTTTGCTGTGCTTTGTATAATGGTTTGCTATTAAGCCAGATGGCCTTCTTAGCAACCCTCTTCATTAATATTTTAGAAATATTTCTGAAAACACTGTAAATGGTATTCACTTGGCATTCTGTCAGTATTAAAATCTGTGACAAAATTTGAGATAGTAAGATGTAAAGGGCACTAGACTGAGCAAGTGAAAAGGAGAGATTTTGTCCACTATGAATGATACTTATCAGCCTTGCTCTCTTTGGGGTTCCTCAGCCTTGACTTGTGCCTCTTTCCGCTGTGGCTGCTGTGGCATGGACAGACTGACAAGTTAATCTGGAGTCTCAGTCTATTGAACTGCATTCAGTTTGTTGTGAAGAAATATTTGTATTCTCGGCCACATGCAACTCAGACCTGAAATTGGCCAATCAATTGAGCCATAATCAAGGTGGACAATTGATCTGAAGTGAGGTTGTTTATGTGCTTGTTTCTATCTGCAAAAGAAGAAATCCTTCGTCATTAAGAGCAAAACTTAGAAACATGTTTTGACTTAACTTTTCTGATACTTTCAGAGTTGCATTTTTGCTGGTTATCTGCACGCCTGCAGTGGTAAACTTTGACACGCCTTTGTACAAAACTGAAAACATAAATGTACAAATAATTAAGGTCATTATACACTGCTCAAAAAATAAAGGGAACACTAAAGTAACACATTGTAGATCTGACTGAATGAAATATTTTTTATTAAATACTTTGTTCTTTCCATAGTTGAACGTGCTGACAACAAAATCACACAAAAATTATCAATGAAAATTAAATGGCCCATGGCGGCCTGGATTTGGAGTTATACTCAAAATTAAAGTGGAAAAAAACACTACAGGCTGATCCAACTTTGATGTAATGTCCTTTAAACAAGTCAAAATGAGGCTCAGTAGTGTGTGTGGCCTCCGCGTGCCTGTATGACCTCCCTACAACGCCTGGGCATGCTCCTGATGAGGCGGCGGATGTTCTCCTGAGGGATCTCCTCCCAGACCTGGACTAAAGCATCTGCCAACTCCTGGACAGTCTGTGGTGCAACTTGGCGTTGGTGGATGGAGTGAGACATGTGACATGAGATGTCCCAGATGTGCTCAATTGGATTCAGGTCTGGGGAACGGGCGGGCCAGTCCATAACATCAATGCCTTCGTGTTGCAGGAACTGCTGACACACTCCAGCCACATGAGGTCTAGCATTGTCTTGCATTAGGAGGAACCCAGGGCCAACTGCACCAGCATATGGTCTCACAAGAAGAAGAAGAAGTGAACTTTATTGATCTCACACTGGAGAAATTCTTCTCTGCATTTTAACCCATCCTATATATATATATATACATATATTAGGAGCAGTGGGCAGCACACACAAGGGGTCTGAGG